>VZRL01001643.1:0-48869 GCA_013397895.1 Origma solitaria | reverse complement strand
GCCCCTCGGCAGCGAGATCGCACCGCTATATATTGTAGTTTAAATGCAAATGATCGTGATGTAACGAGCACTACCGGGCTTATAGGCTGCGGGGTTGCTTTGTATGGGCACCGCTTCTTAGTTTACTTCTGGATGGGAATCCAAGAGGCATGGAATAGCCAGGACTGTTTCACGTTCTTCCATGATACGTTGTTTAAATGTAACAACAAGAAATATTGTTTTCCTGCGACTGAAAAGGATAAACAATATAATCTCTCTTGACCTTTATTCTAGTTTTTTTTTCTTTAATGTAGTTTTCAGTTGGCTGGCTCCTTGTATATATCTACATCATCTCATAATTTTGATGAAATGGTGTCCCAGTCTCTGTTTAAGGGTTTTATTACAAAAATTATCATGTGCCTGATACTTGCACTGCCAACTTTTTTCAGTACTGAAGAAACATTCAGCAGCCTCTTCTGCTAATGTTTGTTTAGATCTTGCTAAAACTTTGCTAACAGGCAGATGTGGTTCCCTGCATTTTGCACACAGAGGTCTTTATTTCTCAAGATGAGAAGTGTGCAGATAAGTAGACCTTAACTTATGACAAGTAATATTTTAAGCATGATCTGCTGTTTCTGCCAGCTACTCTGTAGGCAAGGTCTGCTTGTTCTGTACAGGAATATGGAAAGACTGTACATGAGGTAGAGAAGGAAGCTTATTTTGGTTTTTAAAGTAAGTGTACTACTTAAGTTTGTAGGACTGTTTGGTTTTGGGGTTTTTAAGTTTATTTATTTATTTATTTTATTTTGGCAGGACCCTATAAGTTGACCCCAATATCTTTAATTGGATTGGATTACTAATTATAGTCCACGTGGATATATTTTGGTTGGATGCAACCACTAAGACAAGTTCAAATAAGGGCCAAAGAAAAACTTCAGAGATAAGATGTCTCTGTTTTCTAGAAGGCTACATGTATTATTTGAATAACTTTTTTTTTTTTTTTTAGTCTGATGTGAGTGCATGGTGTGTGTGTATACGCAGATAATATTAACAAGACTGTCTTGTTTTAGACAGTTTATTGATGATGTATTACTCTAACTAGGTTTGAATGGATTCAGTAGTTTCCTTAGTTTCATAAATAGGTTCACAGAAAGTAGTATTTCAGTGTTTTGCTCCCTTATTTGTTCTGCATTTTGGGGCAAGGTGGTGTGTTTTTAAGCAAAATGCTGCCATTCTAGGGGAAGTAGGTGAGAATTCAAACAGGTGCTAGTTTTAACTTTGCCCCAGTTCAAGTATATACAGTTATAAGGATTGGATGGCATTGATCTGCACTAGAAGGTTTTTGACTTTTTGACACTGTAACAATGTTTTGTGTAAGGGAAAATACTCTGGTGTGTTTCTTAAAGCTTGACTCAAAACCACTTACCAGAGCTCTGCAGTTGTTTGTAACCCAAGCTTCTTTTTGCAAGAAACTAACCAGAAACCGTGTCTTGACTTCCTACTGCATTTTGCAACATGTATGTATCTGAAGTTTCTATTAAAACCAAAAGATCCTTCAGACTACTTGGAATTTGCCTAACACAGAGTGATTGTGTGTTCTTTTGCTTTCTGGGTGCACATTTTTCCAGTGTAAAGAGACCTATTGAATAATAATTTCTATACCCAGAAAGTATTATCTGCTAAATAACTTGGAAATACTCAATTGTTTTGCAAGGTATGAACTGTTACTACAGTGGTTTGTGTTAAAATACATTTGAAATTTCTGAGCTGTTCTGAGTATAAAGATGATATAGTTTCTTGTAACTGTTTGCCTACAGTTTCATTTTGTGTTGTTAATGCAACAGGTGATGTGGACTTGGCAATGTGGTAGCCTAGTTTTCCTTCAGTTTTGTAAAAGAGACCCAATATTCTTTGGCATCTTTTATGGCTTGGGCATGCAACTAATTTTAATCCACATTGGAGAATGGAAGGACATGGACATATACTGAGTGAAAACTTTGTTGTACCATATTTTCATTTTGACATGGATAATGCATGGATTTGCTATGAAAGTAATGTATCATTCTGTAACTGCGTGTTTTTTGGGAGGTTTTAGCTGTGTATATAACAAAAGTCCTCTGTTCTCTTTTTTTCCGACTAATAAACATTCTGTTCAAAATGTGCAATATTCCCCTTGTGAACTATATTACCAATTCAAAAAGAGGGAAATAATTAAATGTGTACATCCATGAGTTTTGCTTAAGGTTAAAAGGTTGCTTTTATTTTCAGTATTTGTATGAACTTTACAACCCACTTCTTGTTTAAGTAGTCTTTTATAAGAAAAGATGGTTAACTTAAGTGCCCTTTCAAATTATTCTAGAATATTAGGTTAATTTGTGTTATCTTGGATTCTCATTCTGTTAGGATATGCCTGATAAGAGTACCATGGAAGGGGCAGGGGGTGCTTTCTAGCACAACATGTAGTTCCGGAAGTTTTGCATTGCTTGTGAGGAAAGGTGTGGTTTCAGTGAGAAAGTTGCTTGTTGACCAATAAGTTTTCTTTTTTGCTGTACAGAAGAGATTTCCCCAGGATCAGAGGGTCACATTTATTGGTAAATAAATGTGTTACACTACTTACTCTTCTTTGCAACAAGTTGTTGTGGTATAGAAAGGATTACTTTCTAAAGATAAGTTACACAATAGCTGGAAAAGCTGATTCAAGGTCTTTAAAAAATTCATCTGTTAAAGAAACAACATCAAAAAACCCCAAAACCAGCACCAAAAGCCCCCAAAAATCCCAACTCAACCAAAACTTTCCAGCAAATAATGAAACATTAAATGTGAGTGTTAACATTTTGGGTTTTTTACTTAGCATAAAATTTCACCTTGAAAGTTTTGGTTTATATGTTTATCTTGGGTAATTGTATGAACAATGTTCTGGACTACCTATGTAAAGAGAAGAGTTTGTAAATGAAACTTACTTAGGCAAATCACTAGTATGTACTAATAAAAAGACTGCAAAAAATGCAAGGATATAGTAGGTGATTATTTGGCATTTGGTGCTAGTTCCATGACTCTACATCACTTTTAAGTATGGGCATTCAGGTAGTTTTGGTGCATGCCAAAGGTTTTAAACAGATTATTTTTCCCTTATTATTTAAAGATGTAGTTCGGGTGTAGTAGGAAGCTGTAGCAAAGTTAAAACTTCAAAAAACCCCCCCAAACATTTAATAACATTAAATGTTGCTGTCAAGGAGACTAAGCATATTTGGCTTGTGTATGTGAAGGTGCTTGCTTTTGCTCAATTTAAATGTTTCTTTGATTTTTGATGCTATTTGTGTCAACACTTATTATGTGTAGGATAAATAAATTAATAAATATTGAACCCATCTTGACCAATCCTCTTTTTCCACATATTTCTATGTGAGTGTCTGTGAGTCATAGCGATCAAAAATAGCATTAAGAACGCATTGTTGCCCTGTGTTTTTTTTTTTTTTCTCTCTCTGTAATATCCTGAACTAAAGAACAGTAGTGATTTTAAATTCTCTTAAGAATGCAACTGGGACCTCAATATTTCATGTGCGTGTCTGAATGACTTGACAGCATGGTTTGCCAAACTTCCCTGCATTGTCCACGTGGCAAAGTTGTTTAAATGCCTCCCATAGCAGGAGCAGAGGTGAAGACCCTGCTTCAGCTTTAGGTCAATGAAGATGTCACCACTGCCTTTTTGTAGATGTGGAATGTCAGTGCCCTACAATCCAAAACTTCTTGTACAGCTGATGTATCAGTGTAGAATTAATGCAGTGCTTCCCAGTTGAGTCTCAGCAATCCTGCAAAACAATTTCTACCAACACACATTTATTAAAGCATTAAGTGTGTTTCTTGAGATATTTAATTGGTGCAGCTTGCCTTGTGAGCTTCTACTGAAATTATTGTATCCTTTTCTAAAGGTGTTGATACACTATGAGACAGAGAATTAAGGTTGTACATGTGAGTTCCATGAAATCCGGCTTTGCATGTAACATTTGTGAAAGACCTTCACCTAGTGAGCTCTGCATCAGTGTCTAGGTTAGGGTTGTAGAGAGTTCCTTTTGTCCTTAGGAAATTCAGATCTCAAGTTGATGACAATAATGCTTTTTGAGGGTGAACAAGAAGGCCCAAAGGTTTTAGGTTAGAAGTTGATTATGTTCTAGTCATGTTGCACTGTCAGGATTTGACAGTAAGTTCAGCAGTGTTTGATTGCTCTGCAGAAGGGAATCACAAAGTTCATTCCTATTCAAGGCAATTCAGAATTTGATTTGTTCAATGTAGACGTAATAAATAAAAACTACCATGTAAGTGTTTAAAGAAGGCTACTTGGTAGATATATCATTGAACTTTTCTCATCTTTTATATTGATAGTTTGAGAACACTTTTTTCCCTCAGTACTTTAGTGTTACTCATGAGTAGTTCACATATTTCTAGTTTTTATTCAGTGGTGTGCTTGCTGTTTTATGCACAATATGAAGTTGTGCTGCAGAAAAGTTACCATCACAGAAATAAAATAGATGAGTTAAATGAAACTTTGTTTTGTATCTCTTGAAAGGTATCTTTTGAAATCCCTTATCTCAGAATGACTAGGAATTTCCAGATTCTTTGAACTTTTGAAAATTAGGTTAGTTTTTTTTCTGAGTCTTCTAGACATAGAAAACTATTTTTAGTTTGTTTTAAAAATATGGAACTTAAGTTTATTTTTTCTTCATTGTTTGAGTAATTTCTTAACTATATTTTTAAAGGGCAAAGAAATCTTGTCTCTAAAAGTCAAGAGTTAGTATTCCTACATTAATTCTTGTCAAATTAAACTTCTTACATGGGTTTTAAACGGTTGAGTGAAGTAGAGTTATCATAGTTGTGATACTGAGCTCAGCCATTCCTTGATTTGACTTTCTCTGAGTCTCAAAACTCTCCCAAGTTCATTGTCTCAGTAACTTCTTTTTATGCATAATTTTAGCCCTCCCTTCATCTTTTCTACTTGAAATGTATTCTCTGGTTACATTTCAGACATGCATTCTAATAAGTTTTATTACTGCTCCTGTCTGCTTTTCAGCTATTGTTTTGTGTGATTTGAGTGGGACAAAAAGGATTTAAAGCGTTTTTGTCAATAAACACAAGGCAAAAACAATGGGTTGTTAATGTTTCACATGGGATTCTAAAGAAACAATTTAGTTACATTTAGAAACTTCCTTTATACCTTGGTAAACAAAGGCAAGGGTGGCTTTGTTCACCTTACTTTAATTATACCTTTGTCCCTTAAAATAACTTGCTTTGTCATTATAATAGGAAATAAAATACAGAATGATGGTTTCTTTCCTGATAAACTTATTCAGTTGCAGAATCTAAATAAAACATCTAACTTGTATATTAATATTTCAGTGTGCCTCCATTCTCCTAACTAGGCATATCTGAGCATATATTAGTTATGTGAAGCTTTTTGACATACTGAAAGTGAAAATAGAACACTGCAAATATTAAGCATACACGTAAGCATGCATTAAAAAGATCTATTTATGTTTTCCAAAGTATGTTGTTTTTCCTCACCACAAAGTGTAGGCAGTACCATTTTCCTATCATGTCCCTCATTATTCCAAATCAAAACTTACGAAGTAAAGTTATTACAAGTAAATTTCTAATACCAATTTTCTTAAAGTCATTAAGGCTATTAGTATGAAGTGTAATTTAAAAAGTATTTACAATGCCTATCCTGGAGATCTTTTGGGATTTTTTATATTTGTTTTAAAAACTGTAAATATGTCTACTTAGAAGGTACTTAAGCTATCTTTCAGGATTTTAATTGTGTGTAGATGAAGTTAACCATTTTATAATTTTAGGATCTATTTTCTTTTAATAATCCTATTTTTTAATTTCTTTGTCTTGTCAAATCAGTTTATCTTTTGTGTTGGCTTGCTATTGTGGGGTTTTTTTGTATTTCTTTTAAAAAAATTTTTAATTGACTCCAATAAGTTGGACAAATACTATGTGCCTAGAGGTTCCTTTTTCCTCAATCTAAGTTGTGATAGAATTTAAATCAGTACAACCAGAATAAGTAGTTCATAAAAGCCTGTATAAGTACCTCATACTTTTTAGATAAAGCACTCACCTGAGTGTGATTCTTCCATCAGCAATATAGTCTAATTTGATTTAGCAAGTTTTGTAGCAATCTCTGTTCTGTCACATAGTCTTTTGTGTAATTTTTGATGATGTGCAGTATATCCTCTAATTGTTTGGCCAGCTCTGCTAGGGGAGGAGGATATGCATGTGTTTTTCTTATAAATAAAAGCTGGATCTCAGCTTCCATTCCTAAAGATAACTCTGTTTTTAGTTTAGAGCCTTGACTTTTTGAATTCCTTGCTCTGGGAGTGACCTGCACTGGAAACAGTTACTGCCTGCTCAATTGTTTGGGTGGAGTCAAACTCAAATTTGTGAAAAACTCTTAATAGTTTGATCTGCCCCAAAAAAAAAAAACAAAACCAGCGCCCCCAAAGCAAGGAAACAAACGTGTGTGATAGGAAACAGACGTGTGTGATGGAAGCCACTAGAGGATGACTGAGAACTGCTTTTTTGGTGGTATGTGTTTTGTGTGCATGCACAAAATGATTCAGTTACTTTTCTGAGAAATACAGAGATAGAGATGATGAGATTTGGCTCTGCGTATATGAGGGACCAAAGAATCTCAGTGAGTCAGGCAAAGGGAATCAGAAATCAGTTCACTTACTGTTCTCTTTTTCCCCAAATATTTTACTAAACAAGTGATTACTTGTAAAAAGGGAAAATGGTAGTATTCACATACTAAGAAAACAAGGTTGGATGATTCACTTAGTTGATAATGGTACAAGAACTTACAGGGATCATCTCTGGAAGCACTGAAATTGATCCTGTTGGTATTCTCTCTGGTAACTTGAGCTGGTAAATGTGAGAGTATCTGTTTTTTCTCAGCTCCAAAATTGTTGAAAGTAGAAGACTGTGTTTATGGAAGTTCTTACAACAGAGAACTGAATCATACAATTTACACTGAATTTATGGGTGCTGTCTTCTTTACTCAGCTGTCTCTTGTCATGGGGAGAATGGGAAGATGCCCAGATTCCAAGGGAGTGGTGGTGTCTGTTCTTACGAATCTCAATGGTAATTCACTTGCACATAGTGGTTGTTAAGTGTAGACCTGAACCACAGTATTTAGTTCTGCTTGGAAGGGATTCCTTTCTTTCTCACTATCCACCAGGTCTCTGTAGGTAGCTGACTGCTGTGATGGGCATGAGAGCCTCCTTTAATTTAAGAACAGAAGCTGGGGAAAAGCTGTCTTCCTACTGAATGGTCCATTGCTCATTTTAATTGTTGATCTTATAGTTCCCATGTGGTAGCATCATGCAGTAAGATGGTTCTTCTCTATATTGCTGTTATTCTTAAAGTTCAGGATGAAAACTGAGGAGGTGTTAGCTGGTTTTTACCATGGCTCATGGGAACTGTGAGCCTTAGACAGGGATCTAGAACTCTGTTGCATGTTATAGTCTCTGCTTAATCTTTGGCCAGAAAGTTGCCTTTGCTAGGAACTTGAAAGTATAATACTAGCTCTTTAGAAGTGTGCTGAATTGTTTCATCTCACACTACGAAAGTGGCTTAATAACTTACTGAAGAAAAAAGGAAAAGGACTTTTTTTATGAGATAAAACCCCCCAGCAGGTGTTTGCATAGAATTATAGAATCATTTAGGCTGGAAAAGACCTTTCCAACCACTAACCTAATAGTGCCAAGTCCATCACTAAACTGTGTCCCTAAATTCTTCACATCACTGACTGTAATGGAGTAAATTTTTACACCTGCATCGTAAAGTATGCTGACAGTGGGTTCTTGTATGTATTGTGCATATACATGACTATCTGATACTGTCTGCAGAATACACACAATATACTGTTGGAAAAATATCTTCCAAGTTTGATAAGATGCAAAAAAAGTGGGGAAAAAAAAAGCAATCAGATGTGTTCTCTAGTTGCTGGAAAGGATACAAAAACAAGTCTAGTTCGTCCCTGTAGGAAGCCGCTGTAATGCAAAATATCTTCAACTTCATTCCTTACACATTTTTCTCCTATTTCTGTGGGCTCATCCTATATAGCACTAAGGTAAACTGTAAAAATTGCTACATACCAGCTGTTGAAATTTCAGGTATATTGGGACAGCAGAGTTAATTGCTAACAAGTATTTAAGTTCTATGCCAGATGTGTAGAATAAACATTTCTGTAGCTTTTCTCAAAAGAGCTGAACTATAGATGAAATGCTGTTTTCATGTGCAAGTTCTTGTTCAGTGTGTTTCAGACAACTCCTTTGCATCTCTACGCAATTCTTTATTACATCTTCAGCTAAGAAGTTTTCTGTGTGACTGTTTTTCATTAAGGCCAGTCTTGGTCATGATTAGAAGTAATTCTCAAAATTCTGCTCTTCCAGAGCTTTGCTGAATGACCTGGAGAGTAAAGGAGTACAGCTTTTAGAGAGGCTCAAAGGCATTTAATAAGGGATAATATTACAGATGCTTACAAATGGCTTCTTGAGAGTGTAGTGTGAACATATAACCTTTATTTTCATTAGTCTTTTAATGCTTTGATTTGTCTCCTTCAGCTTCCTATGTAATTCAGCTTGACTTTTAATTACCCATTAATTGAGCAATCAATACAGCCGTAGAACTGTTGATAATTCCAAAGTTGTTTCTGGTAGTACTGTGGAACTAAACTGGGGATAATGCTGGGGATAATTTTATCACCATATTTATGTGATTTTTTTATTTTGAGGATTTTGTTCACAATTTGGTAAAGCAGTACATGTGATGGGTGGGCTGCAAGCCTACAGACATACACTTGAGGTTGTGTGAGGCACTGTCTGACATGAAAGTCGGTCATAGATCAGATTTTGATTGCATAACACTAACTTAATTGTAATCAGTGGGTAAATAGGGAGCTTCAAGCATGAATTAATTCATAAATCATGGACTGATTGATCAGTCTGTGGGCAGACAAGATTATTGCTACTTAGTACAGAAGTTAATTTCTTGTAGCTGTGTCTTCACCAATAAGAATAAAACATTGCACTGTTCACAAGTGCGCACCAAAAATAGAAAGTACATTAGGTTTGCCTAAAGGGTAATACGTATTGCAGCATATGCCAGCCCAAGGTAAATACTGAGTTTTACATTGCTTCTTGTGTCTTTATAGCTGGAAAAAAAATTCAACTGTGATTGCTTCTTAAAGAATGCAACGAAAGTCTTGTAGATGACTGAACTTAAGTTGGGTGTTTGGAGACTGATGTACTTACACTTCCTTCCCAGAACAACTGCTTTTAGGTCACAGTTGTTTGACACCCACCTCTGGGCTTTGTAAAGATTTATGTGTTTGTAATAAGAGCTGGTACTGTGCTGCGGTGATCCAGAACGGCAGAACAGCAGCCTGCTTCCAGGCACGTGTCTTAATCTGTCACATCTCTTTTCATGCACAGCTGATAGACTTGCTTATCTTGTTTGAAGCATGCAAACAAAAGTTCTGATTATGTCTGACCCAGAAATTAACTCTCACAGTAGTAAGGTGGAGGATGTGGAAATGCATGCTTTGGCTATTTCTGCCGTACTGGCTTGCGTATAATGTGACGCCTAAGCAGCTAAACTTAGATCAATTAACAGCAGTAAAGCAGTCTCGTGTCCTTCCAAAATGTTGCACATAACGTTTTCTTTCAACTCTTATGAAAGCTTAAGCAGGGTGTGGTTGTGTAGGCACAGGTGTCTGGTGTCCTGCTGGACACCACAGGGTATGGTGCCAATGCTAAAGTTGTGTGTCACCTGTGCAGGTCTCGCTGCCATATCTGCCAGTGCTGTGGGGATGTCTCCGAGACACTGTGGTCAATATCACTTAAACTTTGCAGTTTTCATGAGTTTAACGTTGTGATTTTTACTTTCATGCAGCCAAATTGCTGAGTGTTTTTGAATAAAATAGTTCAGTGAAAGCAAGACTTAAATGGGCACACACTTGAGTGTTTCTGTAAAATCAGGTTGTACTGTATTTTTGTTGCATACCACTTGAAAAAAACACTCATGCCAAGTTTTATTTTGCATATTACAGCATCCATACAGAAGTAGCCTTCCATCTAGCTGCTGTGTCGTGCAAATACAGATTTTTCAAATGATACATAAAAAAACCTGTATGTCTATAATGCTTCAATTTTTAGCTTGTACTTGATTTTGTTGAAACAGCTGATTTCCCAGTGCTTTCTTCAGTCATTTGTTGCACAGATTGCTTTTAGCACAGTCATATTTGTTTCTTTCACATTTATATTTGTTGATCAGTCTATTAAATGGGTATGTATGGGTTGCATTTGATAGCACCAAACTTGTGTGTGGGTTCCTGTTTTGTGCCACCACTGTGTACGTGTGTGTTCCTGTGTGCAGAGCTGTAGAAGAGTGTTCCTCCACCATCAGAGAAATCCCCATTTCTTAGCTTCCCATGCTTTTCTGAATGAGCCTTATTTGAATGCTTCTCTGTATTTTGAAGTTTGGAGGGGAAAGGCAGTATGCTGGCAAAAAGAAACATCTCCTGGCCTCTGGCTCTCTTCCTACTTGATTGTAGTGCCATTTATCTCTTCACAGCTGTTAGGTACTCTGGGAGCGAGGTGGTCAAAAGAGAGGGTTGTGGTTTCTGAGAGTGGTGTGTCCTGTTCCAGGACTGACTTCCCTTCTGTGCCCTGCAGGCTGAGGTTTGTAGGGAAAAGAGCACTCTTGTCACTGCCTGGCTTAAACCTTTGAGAGAATGTGCACTCCTTTTTATAAACTAAACATTGGGGGTGGTTGTGGTTAATTCGTACTTACAAGAAGTTGTTTTTCTGTTTGTGTACTTGGAGATGATGCTGTTTTGGAAAAACTCCTGTAAGTTCAGGATTTGTATTGGCTATAGTAAAGTTATAGTGGAAGTAGCAAGAATGTAACCTTGCATTTCATTCTCTTGCACTCTTAATATGATTGTAGGTAGCCATAATAGAGGAAACACTTGTCCATTGCGTGGGTTCTGACAATTGTGGGTACAGGGAAGGCTCCTGTGTGTTCGAAGCTGGGCCTGTGAAGCAGTGCCGGCAGCCTTTCATTTAACAGCATCCTGTGCATTAGTACGAGAGAATTCTGTTGTGTGCGTTTTATAAAAGCGCCATATGATTTAAATTTTAACACATTCTGCTGCTTTTTAGTATTGTAGTGTTCATGGAAAATGTGCTGTAAGACTGGAAACATGATTGTGTTATACAGTTAATTAAAAATAAAGGCAGATTTTTAATATGAGCTCAGTCAGTGAAATACATCAACAAAGACTTTTTTGTTGGCTGTCAAGTGAGAAAAACAGAAAAGACTCAAATTCTTTCTCTAATATTTCCTTCCAGTCTGACTCATCAGTAGAAATTTTGAAGAGCTGCAGAAAAGAAGCCAAACAGACAAGCTGATAACTCAAAGAAATACTCTTTTGAGTTTGGGGTTCAGAGTGGAGTCATCATGAGCGATGTTACCATTGTGAAGGAAGGCTGGGTACAGAAGAGGGGTAAGTTCTACCTTTTAATGGAAAGTGCTTCTGATGTATCACACACTGCGTGCAGTGGTATTTTGTAGTTACACAGATGAATGTTCTTGATTTATCTTCTGGTCTGCAGCAAGCTTCTCTGACCATATGGAATTAGTGGCCATTAAGGCCTTGTTGGTATTAATTTGTAACCCTCAGCACTGCCCCTGTGTCTAGGGGTAGCTGACAGTGCAGAGGAAGCTGGGGTCAGTAATTCCCACTTAACCTTGAGCCTTGTTGCTGCAGCTGCTGTTACCTGTGCGACTGACTGAGCTGGCTGTGGTGGCAGTTGGGGGAGGTGACAGTAGAGGTGCACAGTCAAAGGTTGCCTGGGAGGTGCTGTAGATGTGATGCCTTGTGTGAAACTTCTAGGTGCCAAAATCATTCCGTGTGGCTCAGCGTGTGGTACAAATGCAAGTAGTCCCAGTATAATCAACATAATACTTGCATAAAGCTCAGCATACACCTAATTACTTAGCAGACCTGGAAGCCATATGATTAAAGAATATGTTCCTAAATATAAGCCAGTCTAAAGTATGATTTTCTGTTATATTTGAATTCTTGAGATGTCTCTTTAAAATGTTGCACCATGGGATTTACAAATTCGGGGAGGTTGCTGTGTGTTAAGCTTTGAATGTGAAACCTCTAGAAATATCTGGCATTCATATAATGTGATGAACTTTGGATGAAATCTTCCATGCTTCATCCTGCTTTCCTTTAGGTTGTGGTTGTACACATGATTATTTTCAAAAGAACATAACCTCTGTCACGGAGAGAAGGTGATCTGGATTTTAGGGTGATCTATGCCATGAGTTGCTGTGATCCTAGCCCAGAAAAGTTATACTGAAATAGTGGGAACAAAATTACCCTTTAATTTACAAAGAAGTGCTTAGCTTCAATAGCAGTGTGTGAAGACAAAGATCATTATTAGCTTTGTTATTGCAGATTGACATTAAATGTCAAAGAAGGCAAGAGAATGAGAGAAAAAGTTTATTATTCTTTTATTGTTCCTGCATAAATTATATTTCAGGATGCATTATGGGTATTATAGATGAAAATGAGCTAAACTATGTTAAGCTTAAGGCCTACTTCCTATTTTGGAGTATATGCCTATATTTGTAACAAATAATATTTTACATGACAGGAACTATTTAAAATTTTACATTATTTTTCCTTTCCATCTTGTTGTTTACTCAGTTTAGAGATCTGATCTCCTTTTTTGATTATTTCATATGAATTTCTTTAAATTATATTTGTATGGTTGGGATGCTCCAAATAATTTTGTTTTGCAAAAGTTCCTTCATGTAATATTGCTCATTCTTATTACAACTGCTATCAACTCTCTTAGCATTGAATATACATATATTAATTATTGGGATACAGAAAGGGAGAATGGACAATGAAACTCAATGTGTGACTTTATATATAAAATTCTGAAATATAAAATGAAGGTTTTTCTCCTCACCCTGTTTTACTATTTGTTATTTGAAGAAAAGCCCACTGAGTTGACATTTTGATGTCAGTATTGTTAGTAATTGTTTTCTTTTCTAATTGAAGAGATTTCACGACATGCATTTTTCTTTATCATAAATAACTTTGAGTGAATCTATGGTTTTGTTCTTGCTGTAGGCAACTGTGTAGGTTTTAGTGGGAATTTTTTCAATTGCATCTAATATTGTCCTTGACTTTCTTTGTCTGACTTATTCTGGTTGTTCCTGGATTAAAGTGTTTCTTTTGTTTATTTCTGAAAACAAAAGGAAAAGCATGGTTGCATTTCACAATGTTAAGAATTCATAAGCATTTCATTCAATGGTTATACATTTCATGTAATTACAACTTTGACCTTGCTCTGGAGCAAGCAAATCAAATTTGTTAAGTGCATTTTTTAAGTGTTGCCAAGAAAAAGTATTCAACTTTAATCTATATTCTCAAAATTGGAATATGCTCAGTAGACACTTATTTTGGCAGCTAAATATTCTCTGGCTGTACTAAGGAGCATCACGGGATTGGGTAAAGCTGTCTTTACCACAAGCTATCATTCTGTTGCAGTTTTGAAGTGAATTCTTTGATGATCAACGCTTGATGCCACTCATTGGCTCAGTTCACAGGGTGGTTTTGGTAGGTACAAACCACGTTCCACCTGGAGAAGGGTGAGCGTGGGATCTTTTCTCCAGGCAGACACTGAATGAATTTCAGCCCCAATGACCTGTCCTTTGAGCAGCTCCAAGCCACGTGTATGATGCAACATAAATTTGTGAGGCTGCATACTGAATTTATCTAGAAATAAAACTTGTAAACCCTTCCTGCTGAGAACGTGGGGCCTGGGCTGCTTCAGTTCACTGATCTGTTTGTGTTATGCCAAATTACTTGGTCATGTGACTATAGCCCTGGACCTTTTATTAAAGTTGTCCCCTTCTGCAGTCACTATGGTTTGTGATATGAGGAAAAGGAAAAAAATCCAACTTCTTTTCGTGATTCACAGCCCAGTCAAGGAGTATGAGGATGACTTGAAAGTACTGGGATGAAAAATGGTTTTGAGGAGCTGTCTAATGAGATGGGCCATTACAAAGGCGAGTTAGGTGAACTCAATGTAGAAATGAGGGGGGAGGACTGAAAACAGAGCTGGGGATCTCTCTCTGAATTGAGACTCTGCTAGAGAGATGCTAGGGAAGACAGGGTATGTTAGGGCACCATGAATGGCTGTGAAATGCAGTGAAAAGACATTTGCTTTATTATTCCTAGTGCTGTATCCATGTCAGTAATAGAGGGCTGAGGGCTGTATGTTTGTAAGGTTTTAACTCTGCTGTTGAGCACTGAAGAATCAGATGTGATGCTACACAGTTGGCTTCAAAGCCCTGTTTTTCCACGTGTGCTTAAAAGAGGCGCCCATTAAAGTATTAATGTTTTACTCAAAGTTAAGAAGATGCCAGACTTAATTTTTTTTTTGAGACTGATCATACTTGGGCTTTGAATAGTCTTTAGGAGAAGCATTTTCAGTGTGGTGAAACTAGATGATACTGAGGAAGAGTAAGCTGTTGTATGTGAAAGGTCAAATGAGCAGGGGTGACAGGCTGGAGGTGATGACTTTGGACAATAGAAGACACAAAATCCAGGAGGAAGCAGTGCCTGAGGAGCTTGGTGAACCTCAGGTGAAAGGAGACCCTGAAGCACAGTGATGGGTGTGCCTGAGCAAGAGCGCAGCCCAGCAAGAGCAGATTCAGAGAATAAAATAATTGGTGATGGGGACTTGATACCTGTCTACGCTTAGTGCATTTGTAAAGTGAAGTGGATGTTAATTTGGACTGGCTCTTGTCTGCTTCTGTGCCCCTTTGGCAGTGGTGGTGCTCCTGGAGTATATCGTGTGGCTTTAGTTTCGTCTGAAAGGAGCCAGGTTTGGGCACTCGGGGACTGCTTCATGCAGCAGAAGAAAGTGCATTAACTAGGGAGGTGGGAAGATTTGCTGCAAAAGCACTCTGCTTATCTGAGCTAAAGTACTA
This sequence comes from Origma solitaria, assembly GCA_013397895.1. NCBI lineage: Eukaryota > Metazoa > Chordata > Aves > Passeriformes > Acanthizidae > Origma > Origma solitaria. The sequence goes on along the minus strand of VZRL01001643.1, from coordinate 33,809 downwards.
ATTCAGATGTACCCTGTAAGACATCAGAACTTGAACAAGTGGAGAACAAGCAGAGCTCTAAGTCTGCTTAGAGCGGTGTCTCTGCTCAGGCAAGAGAAGAGTGCAAATGTATTTTGTATGGATGGCTTTATGGTTGTAACTTACAGTCTCAGATCTAGTGATAGGAACCAAGCATCTCATGGCCTGTGTCCACATGTGGCTGCAAAGATATTCTTGCAATTCACTGTCTCAGTGAGGATAATATTTTTTCTTTCCTTCTGTTCTCCAGTTATTCCTGTAGCCACATTAGGAGAGAGGTGCACTGCCTTCCTTTATGAATTTACTTTTTTGATGACACCAACATATTTCCTTGTAATGCATACCGATGAAAGGGAAGTAGTTTTGACTAAGAACCTTAAATACAGTGACCTGAACCTTGTTGCTGATATGCAGAAATTAAAACAAATATTTGACATTATTGCTGTTAGTGTGAGCACTCTGCAGTGATTGCTGAAATGACTTAAATTTTGGATTTGCTTATCAGGACAATGTTTTACGGAGTGAGTACTTTAAAATTTTGTAAAAGTTAGTATTTTTAATTTTACTTAGCATACTTGCACTGTATTTACTAAATTAAATGTAATGATTTGCAGAGGGGGATTTGTTTTTAATTTATCAGTTTGGAAACAGATTTTTTTTTACATAGATGAACATGCTTAGTGTGATTACAGCTATATCATTACAAAAGTGAGTTTTATGCATGTAAATCATGTGGTATTTTTTCTTTAAAGCCAAAGTTTTCTGAGTAGTAGAGTTGACCTTGTCTGTGCTCTATAATAGTCACAACAATTAGATTTAAGAATCTTTCATAACTATGCTTAATTGCAACCTAATTTCTTTATATATAACCTGTGCACAAAATTTCAATTAATTTAAATATATGAAAAGGTTTAAGAGTTTCTGTTACCATGTTATTGAAAGATCATTAGGGACAAAGGAAAAATTGACACAGATGCTAACTTTTTAAAGGACCCAGATTTAAATTTAGCGTGTCAGCTAACTTGGTGTTTAATTGAAAGAGTAAGGTTTTGGTTTAGGTGAGGATACTCCTAGTGTGTATGGCACAACAAGATGGCTAAATCATTATTTAAAGAAAAAGCAAAATGGTGCCAGGTTAAGTTAATGCTTCTGTACACTTTGGTTGCCTGAGCTCTGTCTGGGCTTCTGCGTTCCACTGTGCTCCGCTGGGTACCGCAGTTTGCCTGGCACTCTTTCCGTGGCTTCCATGGCACATGTACTGGCACTCCAGTTTTGTGGAGAGGAAACCAAAGTACAAAATTGTTGTCCCTTAACTGTAATAACTTAAGAAGTTTGATGTAATGAGATGGTGGTAAAAAAACAGATGTCATGAAGCTTTCCTGTAATGAGATTGTCTGGTAAATATAGTGTATCACTGAAGTACTGTAATACAACTTTTCACTCAATGTTTTTCTTTTTTTTCATTTTTTAAATGCAGCCTTTCATAAGTTCTTGGTATCTAAAATTGAAGTAGTGTTAGTATTTCTAAACTCATACAGTTCATAGAATGTGTTTGATTTACTCTGATGAGATTCACTCAACTGCTGCTCTGTTTTCATTTTTGCAACTCAGGACATGATGCAGGTATCAAGGGATTTTGAGAAATAACCATGTGGAAAATATTTACTGTTATTATATCTTCTATCAAGAAGAATAAATAGTGTAGTGGAATAAATCTATTGTTCCAAATAGTAATAGAATTGTTGTTTAGAGTACAAATTATTTATAGTCTTACGATAATATGTCTTCCATGTCTTCTCCCTCCTCCCCCCAGCTCAAATCCAGAAAAAGAACTGTATTATTTCATTTAATGGACATTGGGTTTTACAGTTGAACCAAGACCAAACAGATGTTAATTTTGGAAACATACACTGGAGGTTGAGTTCATGTGGTATGTTTGAGGGGGTTTTTTTGGTTGTCATTTGTTTTATTTGGGGTTTTTTGGGTGGTTTTTTTACTTGGTTGTTTTTTTGGTTGTTTGTTTTGTTTGTGGTTTTTTATTTTATTTTTTTAATGGGGGCATGAATGCCTTGATTGGGAAATTAATCTCAGAAATTATGGTATTAATTGAGTGTTATTCACAACCTGTCAGAAATCTTGTTTGCAGATTGTCTGAATTATTTGAGCAATTTAACACACCTCTAACAAAGACAAATTTAAGTAGACTGTGTTGAACATCTGCTACACGAAGTAGAAGAAATTTAAAGAATTTTTTTCTAATTGTCTTAACAAATAGTAGTTTAAGGGAAGTCTTGATTGATGAACCACTTGAAACTAAATAAGCCTTTCATATTGTAGTTGTTCTACTCTAATTCTATCTAATGAATAGAAAATGTGAAGTTCCAACAAAACACATGAATGTAAGGCAGGCAGTTCCATGTGGACCAAAGGGAGGGAAAATGACAGTGCAAGCTTTCTCATATCCTTATATGGAAGTTAAATTTTTCTTTTTTTAAATTCCCAAATAGTTAAGAGATTGCTGTATCTTGCACTCAGTGTAGAAATGGATTTAGTGGATTTAAGTAAATTTGTAAAGTTGCTTGCAGTCAGGTAAATGTCAAATGATGTTTGGTGATGTGGGGTTGTGGGTTTTTTTTTTGTTTGTTTTTTTTCTCCTTTTTTTTTTTTCTCCCCACATACACTCTAAGCAGAGGTCTATGTATTTAGATGCTGTTTTCTTTAAATTATCCCATGGGAGAGGAAGGCCTCTGAGCCCTTCCTCTGTCTCACTCACTTTGTAGTTGACTACCAAGATCTTCTTTTTGGAATAATTATAACCTTTTTAGCCATACTTGTCCTTGAAGGAGGACAAGAACCATAGGAAAATCTTAAACTTGATGTAACTAGGATAAATATGGGGTGTTCTCTTTGTTAAATAACTTTATTCCATATACTTTTTATATATTACATGGGTGAGTGTAATTTTTGCATCTCTCCACCTTGCACTACTACCAGTTTCTGTTCTTAAAGGCAGTTTGCTGTAGGTATTGAAGCATGATGCAAAGTACTTTGAACAGTCTCAAGATTTTTTTTCTGCAATATCCTTGCTGAATGCCAGTTTAGATAATTGTGCACGGTTAATTACCTTTAAATTTTAAAATTTTTTTTGTTTCATTGTAGCTATAATAGAAACTGCTTCCAGTTTTTAAATGGTTGTATGGTTTTGTGTCTCATCAGTAAAAATGATGCTCTCATACGTGGAGTTCTCTTGTGGATAAGAGTGGCTAAAATTCTGTGCATGTTCTTTGATTGAATGTGTTAGTTCCTACCACTAATATATCACATAGAAGATGCAGTAATATCTTCAAACGGAGGAAGGTGTTCTCCTATATCTGTGTTAATAATATATTATTAACATGGAACATTCAGGGGCATATTAATATGTTTGACTTTGGAGCTTTTGATGTTCAGATTTCTGAAAAGAAGTTAACCAAGTTCAATACCTAAATCGAATCTTTGTTTGCTTTCCTTTCAGTTGCTTGTAAGGCATGTTTCTGGTGCTTATCACTTTGGGCTTGAAGCTTTCACATATCCCGAGTTTTATGGCAGAAAAGTGATTTTGCTATTCCTGGCATCAACAGGTTGCTTGTTACACAGGAAAAAACCTAAGCAATGGGTGCTTTTGAGTATTCTGTAATATGTTGGTTACACTTGAAATTCTTTTGTGTTTGTGTTACTTTCACATTGAAAACATTGTGTTTGTAAGGATAATTTGCTTGCAGTACCAGAACTTTTGATACCTCATAAAAAATGATCTTGTCTCAATATACCTACATGCCAGTCCAACAAATCTCCCAAGTCTTTGTGATTTATTTTATTTCTGAGGCAATCTAGGTACCTGTTCTTCTCACCTCAGCTAGGTCAATGAGCTTATGCCTCTGTGGGACCCAGTTCTTTAATACTACTCCTGCTGTAATCATCAAAAACATTATTGAGGTCAACAGCTGTGACTTGAAACTAGGTTCTGAAAGTTTTAGGACTGGACTAAGAAGTCAGAGTTTTAGGGCATGAGGCAAATGAGACTGCAGATTGAGATATTGAAAAATAAGCTTTTTTCAATAAAGAAGCTTTAGGGAGAAGACCAGGGAAGAAGGTTTTGTAACCACTCAGTGCTGTCTTGGTTGTCCTTTGTTTTCTTAGAGGAACTGTTGACCCCTCATGAACATCTCTACAAACTGTAGACAAAATGAGAAGCTTTTTTCCGCCAAAACATGGAAAGTAGTAAGTGGGATTTATTCAATCTCCAAGTTCTTGAGAGCAGTTTAATAAATTTCTAAATTGCAGGCAAAACACTGTTGCTCAGTTCTAGCAGCACAGACCTTGGGAGGGTTTCCTGCTTCTCAGGGTAGGATTCCAGCAGCAGAGGGAATTTATGCCTTGTGGTCACAGTGTCAGCCCAAGCTTGTGGTAGCTGATAATTGGGAGATTTGTTTCAGAAGTATACTCCTTATCTGTAATATAGGTGTACTTCCAGTCTCGTTTTTTCCAGTCCTCTTCAGCACCATCTCTTACTGTGTCTCAGCTGGTCTGCCTTCTTGTTGGTTCCTTCCCTTGCAACTCGGGGCATTGTTAGCTTACTTTATAAAGATCTAAGTACATTTCTTTGTAATCAGATCATTGCAACTGATGTCTTGTTTACTGTAACTTCTTAGCTAATAGTTTACTTTCTAGCAAAGTGCTTTTTAAAAAACTGGTAGGAAGATAGGAAATGAATGTGTAGATGTCAGAACACTGATAAGAAAACATATTCTGTCTTTCTAGATAGATTCAGAAGATCACTTACAAATTGATGGCTGTCTTGACTTTGGGAGTAGTCCTCTCAAAAATATTTAATTACAATATAGTAGCACATTAACTGTGTAAAATTAGAAAGTTCCCAGTTTCATTAGTTGTTACCATTTTTACATTGAAATTCCTAACTGTGTAATCTTCAGTTATTCACATTTGAACAGCTGAAATACAAAATGATTTACTGGGCATTGCTTCCTGATGGTCTTTTATCAACATTGCCACAAGAAGAACCAGAACAGTCTTCACAAATAGCTGCTGGCTAGGCCTAGGTACCACACCACCAGCAAGAGAGTTGAGGGCTACTTGATACAAATGCTCTGTGATTTTGGTTGTGATACATTTGTGGACAGCTTTGTTCATAATGAAGGAAGACATGTAAAACGGTCAATTATATAAAGAATTGGGCCAAGAGTGTCTTAAATTTGGCCCTCAGTGTTATGGAAACCTGAATTTGTCTAAGTCACAGTTTCCCTCAGATAAAATGGAAATAGCATTGTTACTTCATGATCAGACACTTCCTGAATGCAAGTTTGTTTATCCTTGTGAAACTTCTAAGTGCCTTACATTACAATATTCGGGCTTTAAAAATATAATTTTATATCATCAAAATATGATTTTTGTATAGGAAGTAAAATGAATCTAATAGTTGAAGTTCAGTCTGAAGAAGTGAGTTTTTTTTAATTTTGTTTATCCTGACACATTGCAGAGGAAGAGGTAAAATCTGTTAGGCTGTGCAAAGAGAGGACTTGTTAAGAAGATGGAAAAATCTTGAGGTTAGTTCCTTTGTTAGATGTTTTCCAGAGAGAATGGAGGAAACCCTTGAACAGTGCTCCTTGGGAGAGAGTAATCAGTAGGAACATGGTAACATCTCTACCTGTACTTGCACACTTTTGACCTCATTGAATGGGTTAGTGTTATAACTTACACGTGTGACAACTCCTTCGGTGTGCTTCTATATAGCATTGTTTGCTTTTCTTTGAAGCTGGTATTCACTCACTTTGTTTTGAAGTGTGTTGGCTTTTATAATATCATGCCAGTTTATGTATGCTGACTAATACATTGGAAACTTTTCTGAACAAGTTTATTCTCATCTTGAGAAACAGCAGCAACTACTGTATTTTAATTAGAAGTTTGTGAACTTGCCCCTGCTGCTCTTCCACGTTTACTCGAAACTTCTGTTAAGTGGAAGCTATTGCTGAAATGGGGGAAGTGCCATGTCCTCTTCTAGCTGGATTGTGTTGGCGCTTGTGCTCATAATGGTGACGTGGTGAATCATGCCAGGAAATTTATCTGGCTGAAAAATAATCTATTTTTATTTTCCTAGCTAACTTTCAGAGGGATCCTTTCCCTGACCTGACTCACCGTATAGCTGCACAAACAGTGAAGCTGGCAAGCACGGGAATGGGACAGTGGCCACGTGGAGGGGCAGGACAGCTCCCTGCTAGTGGCAGCCCCTACCTTTGCAGGACTGAATTGGCTGTGGAATTGCACCTTATATTAGCACTTAAACTTATATTATCACTAAAACTTATATTATCACTTCCACTGGACCGTGGCACTAGCTTGTATTTCAAGATGGCTTTCTTCGAAATTCACGTTTAGAAAAGGACCCTTGATTTATTCTGTGCTAGTCCTAAATATGATTGAATTTAAAAATGCCATCAGGAGGCTTAGTAAATTCCTATTCCTTTGTGTTTATAGTTTTTAAACAAACAGAATCTTTTCACGGAATAGTGACTTGGCTAATGTCTGAAACATTACGTGGTTCCTTAATCCAAATAATAGAGTAGCTTTGTAATCCTCTTGAGTTTACAGTTTGAAAGCTGTTTAAAAAGAGTATTTTAACAAAAAAAATCTCTCAAAACTTATGATAGACAGGTACTCTTCTGAGGCTAGTGAGTCTAGGTATTACTCAAGATAAAAATTATACTTGATGGTTCTCAGAGTTCAAAATATTCATGCTGTGTTGCTGGACAATCAGTGAAGCTTCAGATAATGTTAATTTGTAAGAGTCTTCATATGAGAGTTTTCTCATAGAGTTTCTGTAGAGTTTCTGCTACATTAAGTAGAATTCTTGTAAAGTAGATTTTGTCTGAACTTCATTCTTTGCAGTGAATATCCTGCTTCTGAGTTTGCTTGGTTATATAACAAAGTTTGGAGGAGGATCAAGTTCCTTGATTTCAACTTGCACGTGAATATTTCAAATTAATTTTTGTTGTAAACATTGTATTTTTTATCCCTTTGGATGATTTTCAATCAGAATTAGGATCTTACACATTTCATTTACACCATGTGCATAGAATTTTATGTGGAACTGCTGTTGGCACACGGAGGCTTATGTAGAGATGATGAACATGTCCCTTCCTTGATCCAACTGCCCTTGCTCCAAAGGAGATGGGGAATTGCTGTTATCTGCAGCTCTGTAGACAGCCATGCTGATATTAGATGAAAGAGTGTATTGGTAGTGAGGTTTAAAATAATCTGCTGTAGATAGGTAATAATAATAATAATAAATGTTACTAGAGGTTAATAATAATACTAATTATTATTATTAACCTTCAGTAATAAAAATGTGACCCACTCAAGCAAGGTCACATTCTAAAAAAATTCTAATAGTAGGTTTTTTAGTGCGTTTTTGAGGAACATACTTCAGTAATTCAATTTATTCTTGCTTAAGAATATAAAATCCTTATTTGTTGGTTTCTTGTAGTGAATTTTCCTGTAAAAAAGGTAACAAGTTGCTACTCCAGAGCAGAGTAAATAAACAGAGAAAAAAGGCTCTTTTTATTGAGATGCAACATGAGTGCAGAAGCATCACTGTCTAGTTGTCCAGCGTGTGTCTGACCTTTCCTTGCAAAAGGAAAGTATCTCTGTAATAAAGAGAGTTTTGATGGATAGAAAATCACAGGTTGTTCTATTCAGTGAAACAACTGTCAGTGGTAAATTACTTCATAGTAGGCATTTGTATTTTTATAGTAAATACAGTCCTGCCTTGTAGCTTTAGCATATTAATAGCCTTTCTTTTCTTGCAATCCACTATATTCCCTAAAAGCCATCTGTGGTTTGTGAGTTGTTGATGTCAATATATTCGTAGCTTTAGCATAGAGGAAAGTTTTGTATTGATTAGATGCATGGTTTATAAAAAGGGTGGCTTACCGTGATCTCTTGTCTTTTGCCAATTAACATATTTAAAAATGCTCCAAATAACTTGTCATCTTTGGAGTTTCTTGAAAGTCTGTTTCTATTTCTTCACTTAGAGTGTGATATTTTATTTTTTTAACACACAGAGCAAGAAATTAATCTATTTTAATAATTCCTCAGAATAGATAAATATTAGCAATTATGCTCTATGGAGAAATTCCATGCATCATGATTTAACCAATGTCTGAGGAAGGCAGTATTGCTATTTAGGACACACCCTATAGGAAGTGAATGGTGTTTAAAAATGTGCCATCTGAAACACAAAAGGTTTTAGTGTGCATAGAGCCTTACAGAGACCTGGAATCATAAAGATAGGACTCAATAAAGCATGTGAAGTTGGCAGTTTCCTCAAGTCCTCATTGTGAGAAAAGAGGTATCTTTTTGTCAGTTTTAACTCCATTGATACTTTTTCTTAACTATGAATGGTGTGAGCTGCTGTGGAGCCTGGGATATGGAGCAGGTACTAAGAGCTGTAAAGATCAGGAGAAGTTTCTCAGAGTCTGTTGTAAGGATAATCTCCGAGGAAATAACCTTTTATGCTCATGCTGTGCTCTTTCTTCTGAAAGAAAAATATTCATTGAGGGCTGCGGCTTCTATCATAGTTAGAGATTCTGTTCCTAGTTTGAAATTATAAAAATGGAAGAATTGGTATGTTTTACAGATACTTTTATTTTGGTTCATACTGTACCTCTCAATGGATATTTCTAGTGTAAAAATCCATCATTAGTTTTGCTACAGATTTCCCTTGGCCAGAGTTGCTCTCTAGTCTTGTTTGAAAGAGTCACTGGTAAATGCTATTATTTTTGTATGGTTCTAAGCAGCTGATGGGCCTGCTGAGAGCAGAAAGTGATTGATAAAATGGGAAGGATACAGAGAATGGAGACATTTAAAAGAGGGTTTAGATAGGCTGGGTGGAAAAGTGAGCAGGTTTGGTGGGGAAATGCAGTAACTGCTAGATGCAGCATCAAAGAAGAAAAAAATAGAGCAAGTTTAATGTGAGGATAGGGTTTCAGAAAAAAAACAACTGAAAGTTTGCATTGAAGGGACTGGTAATTTTTAATTACTTCAGAAAGCATGAGAAGTCTCTGAAACAAACAAGAATTCCATGGTAATTGCAGTAACTTTTGTAATGCAGCAACGTATCCTTGTCTTTCAGTGTTTGGAAAATGAAGTTAAAAGAAAACCAGTGTTTTTTGTTTGTTTGGGTTTTTTTGTTTGCTTTGTTTCAATGCTATTATGTAATTATAAAGAAAAAATATAGACAAATAAAATCCCTGAAAACTCCCAGCTCAAAGTCTGCACTGGGAAGTAAAAGAATACAAGAAAGGAATAAATTTATATATCTTGCTAGTAAGGTGCCTGTCATCTGGGAATTTCAGTAAGGAGCTAGCATTACAAATTGGCAAGGCAACAGTTTCATTTACCAACTAAATAAGATATGGTCATAAAAATCCATGTTTTAAAGACCAGGGTGTGAAACTTCAACTCAGATATTGCTTTCCATCTCAACATATGGATGTGAAAGCTGGAAATCCAACAAAGGTACAGACATCTAAATGCCTTTGAAAGCAAATGCCTTAGAAAAATACTATGTATTAAATGGAATGAATTTATAACAGATGCCAAGATTCATTAGACAGCTCAAAAACCCCTTGGCTCTAAAGTTATCCAGAAAAGAAGATGGAATTATCATCTGGAACATATGTTAAGAATGAAGCCAGAGCATCTGTCATGGAAAGCATGCCACTGGGCAGCTGGAGGAACACACAAAAAGCACCAACTGAAAGAGTCTCTCCATCGAACAACGCCAAAGGTAAAAAGGTTGTGGGACATCACACTGGATGTGCAAGGAGTGGTTCAGGGCAGACAAAAACTGCACAGGGCTTTTTGGCTTTTTGTGACTTTTTCCAGTATGTGTAAACAGAAGAGTTTTGGGTTGTTTTAATACGGCAGATAGTAAGGAGTGATTAAAAATTGAAGGTCAGAATTTAAAAGTACAGATCAAGTACAGTATTTAATTGTAATGTATTTTAGTTTATTTTAGAATTAGTGTGTAATTTCAGCCCTGAAAAGAGAGTGAAGGTTGTGTAATTAAATAAATGTTCAGATGCATTCCCACCAATTAGCTTAATGTATAATAGAGCATTCAGGATTATTTCGATAAAAATCCAGGCTTATTTTATCCAAACAATCTCTGAAAACACTTGCTCTTGTATTTTTCTACTTTTTTGACTTCACAGGAGTTCTGAAATTTCCAAAGCAGCATCTCTCTGCAATATAGTGTCTTTTAACTTGTCCTGGGGTATGAGCCTTATGGTACAAAGGTTTGTGTTGGAAACAGCAGAATTTAAATTTTATAAAAGAATTCTAGTTGAAATGTAAGGTTTCAAATCTGTTATCTCAATCTGTCTCTTGATCATGTGTTATGCAAAACATTTTATTAAAACATAACAATCTGAACAGAGTTTGTCCAAAGTAAGCATTCAGTAATGTCTTAGACTTGGTAAATAGAATTGTTTTGTGTTCTTATTTTCCCCTTACAATATTCAAGGGGGAAAAAATTTTCACTCAGCAGCATGCAGACACTCCCAAACAGGGTGTGGGTGTGTCTGTGTTATGGCTTTTGTTTGTTTCCTTGTGTTTTGGGGAGGTGGGGTTTTTTGTTTTTGTTAATTTGGGTTGTTTGGTTTTTTCCCCCTCCTTGAATCACCTCACTGACTCCCAGCCTAACATGTGGGATGAATGTATCCTGTGAGATGTCTGAACAACTCACTCACCTTCTAGATGCATTTTATGATTCTAACTAGTGAGCTAAGACTGTTAGTTCCGCTTAGCAGGATAACAAGTTTAGGCAAAATGAATAACTCCTCAAACATTTCCCAGGTTTATTGATAGCTGCAGCTTTTCTGCTTTTTCCACTTACAGTATGATGAGTGTTACAGTGATTATTTCTTAATGCCTCATAAAGGAGAGAAAAGCTTTCAAATGCGATTCAGCTGCACTTACAGGCTCAATGTTCAGGAAACAAAATTTGGTTTCATTTTTCTTTTAAAATATTTACAGATAGTATTTTTATCCCATTTACACATTTGGTGCTGCTGGAGCTCAGTTCAGATGCCTTCCTCCCATGCACTGTAGGTAAGGCATCTCGCTCTAGTCTGTCCTGCAGAGCCTACACAGTCACGATTTTATACTTCGACAGATTCTGCATCTGATTTATTGTGTAATTAGGTCCAGTTAGGATTGTTGTTAAAACTAACTAATTTTGTCAGAGGTTGTCGATTCCGTCAAATTCAGAGCAGATTTCGGTTATGTTATATGAAATAATAAATCCAGCATGTTCCTGAATATCTCCTTTAGTTTCCATGGCCGTTTGCTCTTTTCAGTGCATGGCAACTGAAATTTCTGTGTATTCAGTTTGTAGTGAAGTACTTTTAGTAGTATTGAAGGCAAGCTTAGAAATAATGTCTCTGGAAATAAAAGAAGTGAAAAGACATTGTGTAATATACTATTTCAAGTTATATATTGCCTAGCAGTTTGAAATGCAGTTGTCCTGTGCTCACTGCTAAAGATTTTTGCTTGAGAGTACATAACAATTAAAAATCTTCAAGAGCTAAAAATACAGGATTACTGCATTCTTTGACCTGTGGTCAGAGAGTTGGCAGGAGTTGCCTTGTATTGTTTGTTCAAGGTTTGTTTGAAGAGAACAATTATAGGATGATCATTAAAAATATTGACATATTTTTCAGGAGCAGAGGATTAAAAACACATCTTGAAGAAAGAGCGTTTTTAAGTATTAAGTTGGATTGCATTAAACAAAGTAGGAACAAAAAGAAAACATTGTTTAAAGCTTAATTTGAATTCCAGTTATTGAGGAAGTGGTTGTTTATTGAACTTGTGTATATTTCTGTGCATTTTCCTTGCAGTGTTTTGATACAATATACGACAAAATCTTCATTTCAGAATCTTGATCTCTTAAGAAAGATAGGCAACCCCTCCATGTAGAAGATCTCCAGTAGGATGAAAGTAGTCCTGGCTGGATTTTTGTCAAAGACTGAATGAAGACTTCATCCCCCCATTTTGCTGCAGAGTCAGAATCAATCTAGACATACAGGGCAATAGTTCTAAGAGGGTTTGCCAGGTTGATAGCCTTGAATGAGTGATTCTCTGGTACTGAACTCTGGTTTGCACGGATAAGAGTATGTGGGTTCCCACAGTACAGCTCTGCTGAGTTTATGCCAGATTTTTTACTAAATTAGTTCTGTAATAAAATTGGAATGTTTCAGTCTTTGTCTTTCTGCTGTGTAGGGTCAGCATGCCTGTGTTGTTTTGTCCTTGTCCCTGACTCAACTTTATTCCTTTCATAGCTGGTTTGAGATGTTGTTTTGGGAATTGCCTGGCATTTCCCTCCACTTTCCCTTTGGATGTACTGCTGAATGTAGTCACTCCTGCTCCTCCCAGAAACTGTTTCAAGCAGAATAAAATTTCCCCTCCAAACGCACTTTTCTTAAAACCTAGGTAATCTTTAATCTTGTGATGTTTATATTTTTTGATAACATGACTGTTATCAATGTGGTACCTATGATGATGAAAGAGTGCTTCCTGTGTATAAAACCTGTTTATTGAACAAATGGAGAGTTGCAGTACAGTTGCAGTGTAGATACTCTTAATAATAAAATAGAGAAGTGTATCACTTTCTCATTAACCTCACTAAGCTGGGACAACTAGTACAGTTGTCCTTATGTTGCAAACTACCTACTAAAATTACTAGATAAATTCAAAAATACTGGTCTGTGTTTCCAACAAGGCTGCCAATTGAGACTGTGTATTGATACATTTTTATTGGACTTAAAAATGTAATGTTGGAAGAAATTTTGGGTGTTAAAATTGTGTGGACTCAAAACCAGAATAAGTGCATGCATGATGTTTGTCTTGGGTGTTCCTGAAAGCTCCAGTGACTTTTTAACACAAAGTAGTTCTGCAACTTAACAAACTTTATTTGGACCAACTTTCTAACAGTATGTAGTCTAAATTTCCCTGCTGATCATTTTTTGTACTGCCATCTGTAGATGTGAAGCACAATTAATCACTGTCCTCCTTATGAGACTTGCATATTTTAGGATTATTATATTCCGCCTTCCTCTTACTCCCTACCACATTCTCTGTTCTAGGATAAGCCCAGTTATTTTTAGTGTACTTCAAACTTGGTATTTTCTTAAAAGCAAAAAAAAAAACCCTATATAGTCTTGTTCTCTCAGGACCTTCCTCAGTTTAGTGCCCCCTCTCCTGCCCTCCCTCCCCCTTAAATTGTTAGTGCTCAGAATTTGTAAATGCTGATATTTCAGAGCTTTTATCTTTGCCTGATAAAAAGAACAGTTTCTTATTTTAGTTCTTTTTTCCTTGATTTGCATACAAAATCTTTGTTAATATGTAGCATAATGGTATTTATCACTTGTGTTCTCTTTTGTAACATCATTGCATTGCTTGTTCTTCGCAGATTTTTCTAAGACAATCAAATTTCTAAATCTGGATTGTTGTAGAGAACTCTTGCTGTCTGGCCATCTCCGTGTGTGACTGACTTGTAACTGAATGATTAATTTTTTTAACCTTTAGGATGTTTATCTTGCTCTTTATTTTTCTGTATCTGATTAGCTAAAAACATCCTTACTGCAAAGGTGTTTTATTAAGATGTACTGATTTGTTCTGCGATGGTTTTATTTTTTGTTGGCAAATAGCCTTTTTGTTGTACCCAAATAAATGATCTCTTTGGTGTGCCTGTGGCATTCAGCTCACTGATCAGCTAAAAACAGAATTCAGAGAAATGAGAAGTGGAGAATTATTCTTCCTTCCGTCGTTTAATGTGGTAGGGGGAAAAAATTATCTGAGGCTTTTAATGAGTGGCAACATCAGAATGATCAAGGGTATATAGATTTTTCTGGGAAGCTGGATGAATAATACTCAAACACTTTTTAAAATCTGTTGATTTCCATCAGTTGTTGTAGTATATAATAATCTTATGTTTTATTAATACATCCTATTACATTTAAATTTGCCCCTGACTTTTTTTGTGCTAAGGATTTTTAGTTTGTTAGCTTTAGTGTATGCATTCTAAAGAAAGCTGGAAACAGTATTTTACTGTTTGTGGGTTTTTTTTATTTTATTTATTTTATTATTTATTATTTGGTTTTGTTTTGGGTGTTTTAGTAGTTGTTAGTCTTCTCTGAAGAAACAGAGACCCTTTTAAAATGAAAATAATGTATTTTTGCAATGTTTAAGTCACTGAGAAATTAAAATAATTTTCTGCTTGCTTATATAAAGCTTACTGATTTCACCTGAGGAGAATAAATATAGTGATATTCTGAATTGTCACAAGTGGTGAAGGTACCCTGAGCAATCATCTACAAAATCTTTCACCAGTGATCACTGCAGAAATCTTGCTTTGATAAAAGGTTAGATAGTCTTTACTTATGACCCCTACTACCCGTTGTGTGAGAAATCCAGAGTGTCTTTAAAAGTGAGTCTGTACTTAGGTGGGATGGTTATTTCAGTGCATTGGCTTCTGTTTGAGAAGTTTGCTTTCAGGTTTGTGCTAGCGCTAATTTTAAAGAGAAAATACGTATTCCAGGGTTTGTTTTGTGTGTGGGGGGGAATTTTTTTGTTTTGTTTTGTTTGTTTTGTTTCTCCCCCTGGCCTTCCCTTTCCCTCCCCCATTTCCGCATTTATTTGCAGAAAGGGACTCTCTGCTCTAATAGGCTTAGGAGTGGAGTTGATCCAGCAGATTTTTTCTTGTGCTGTGGTCTCCTTGGTTGTTCTTTTCGTTGCCAGCAGGTCATAAATGTGATTATATAGGAAATAAACTTCTGGAGCGCTTCCCTCCTTCCCTTCACTATGTCCATGTTCCTAAGCGGTGGTGTGCCAGAAGTTTCCTGCATGTGCCCTGCCCATTCAGCAGATGCACCTTCCTTTTTTTTGGGCAACTTGCAGGCAGCCTTCTCAGTGCCACCTCTGCCCGGCAGGGATGTTTTGGGCTCGGGCAGGGCAATTCCTGGGGGAGCAGTCCCGCGTGGCCACTCGCCGGAGCACAGGAGTTCACCTTGCTCCATTTAGCAGGCGCGACAGACGGAGCGACCGCAGCACCTGAGGCTGCCGGGGAGGAGATAATCTTCTTACAACCCAGAACAAATCCCTCGGTGTGGAGGAGGGTTCCTCCAGGTTCTGCCATATTAAAGGGTGGGGATTTCCTGCAATGGGTAGGCTTTTCTCTGACAAGACACTGCATTAGCAGGAATTGGCACAGCGGTTGAGACCTAAATGTGGATATGCGGAGAGTGGTTTTTTGAAAAAAAAAGGTTTTTCCCCATAAAGCAGTAATTTTTGCCATTATGTTCACAGCTTTGGCCTTTGGGTATCTACGGAAACGTTTGGGATCCCAGCCGCCAAGCCAGGTCGGTCAGGTTTAGCTTGCTGATCACAGGTGCCCCAATATATGGGCGCCCAGGAATGTGTGGCCAGCAGTGACACTTTTCTGGGAGATGTTTGTTCTGATTTCCCTTCTTGCTGCTCCCAGCCCCAGCCCCCAGCTTTGCCTGATCTCCATGGTCTGGGACTTCAGACAGGATGCATTGGTAAGCATGTACTTTTGAGGGCTTGGATTATTTTGGAGATGGCAAGTGCCGTGTAATCCTAAACTGGAGACATGAAACTTGCTGTGGTTTTCCTAGGAAGTTACTCTACATTTCCCTGTAGAATTCTACTTAAATTCAGTGCACTCTGTCTTCTTCTGATACAGTTTTTGTTGTGGCATGGGATTTCAGACTCCTTTTGTAGTTTTAGACTCACATTCCCTACTTATTAAGCAAATTGGGTGTTTTAATGTGGTGCTACAAGTGCTCATTAAAGCTATTTTTCCAACAGCTGATCATTATTTCTCCCTTTATTTTTTTAAAATTTCCTTTTTTTTTTTTTTTTTTTTAAATTTGAGAAAGCTAGCCAGCAGAGATTTTTATTTCGTTTGTTCTGTGTAAAGTAGTAATTTCCTTTTCCATTCTTTGTTCTTACAGCCCTTAAACGCTTAGAAATTTGTTTTCAGTTGCTGCAAGCAGCCTAAAAAAGTTTTTGTCTGTTTTATTCCTACCTATGGATGTAGCTGGATGCTTTGTTTATAGTGCCAGACACAATAAGGACTCCATAATCAGCTAAATCATGCTTTTCCAAATGAGTCAAGTGTTTTGGGAGTGTGAAACAGCTTTCAGACCTACTTCTCAATTTTGAAGTCAGTCGTCTGAAAAGGATGAAACATGGGATTAGGAGAAGCAGGACTGTAAACTTTGCTGATAATGTAATTTTAAATTCTCATAAAGTTATTTCAAAATCAAATTGTTTTTATTGGATATGAGTGTCCTGTGGCCCAGTCGGCATTGTTTTCAGCAATCTAGATGATGCTCCTCTTTAATGTGTAGTTCGACTGCATGTTGCATAAATGACTTTTCTGAACAAAAAACCTTACTAAACAGTCGTTTTGCAGTTTAACATTGTAGATTTTTCCTACAGAACATAAGCACACTGATACATAAAGCACCACTGAAGTAGCGTAAAATGGAGATACTGGAGAAATTTTGAATCCCTTTTGAATTCACTTTAACTTTGTGGTAGCAAACTTTGCCTTTTCTGCTTTTAGAACTCATTTTGATAGATGTAATTCCTTCAGGAAACATATACAGGAAGACCTGCATTTTTTATTCCCTTCTATAAAGTAATGTTTGCTTAATATATGTGAGGATTGTGTTTGTGTATTAGTATACCTGCACAAAGTACAAATTGGAAATTAATTCTATTTTCAAATATTTGCATGTTTTATCGTATCCAAAGGGTTCTTTGTGGTTTGGTACAAATGTCTGAATTATGAATATGATCCTTGTATGGAGAAATATTTTCCTAGTTATGCTGTAGTGCCTTAATTTTTTGCTTCATTGCCATTAGATTTGGAAGACTTGAAACCTGATGGAAGTGTGGTGATAAGCACAGATAGGAGGTAAAATGCTTATGATTCGAGTTGTCAATGTCTGGGGTGGGGTGGGAGGACCTGGGTAAAGACTTGTGAGTAAAATGTTTTCGGCTCACATTGGAAGTGCAAATTGTGACTTCTACTGCATTAAGTGAGTGTAAAGGAAACTGATAATAACTATGACATATTTAATATACCTGTAATGGTATAAAATTTGCTAGTGAACACATGAAAAAAGGTCATTGTTGAACTTCAGCTGTTGAAATGAGGTTTTTAAGACCAGAGAGGAAATGTTTAAATACCTGAGAGCTCCTATTGAAATTTGTACTATTGTTATATGTGAAACTGTGAACATATCTTAACATTTTACATGTACAGTGAAAAACTGCATAGATAGAAGTACCAGAGCCTGTAGTAGTTGAATCCAACTCTGTAATGTTACTCAAGAATGTGATTGAATGCTCCTGTTCCACGGGAGGGTTTGCTGGTGAAGGTCTCTGCTGTCTGTGCGGAGCCCTGTTGAGATGAATTTGATTCACTGCCAGTACATTTCTCTGGTATGTTACAGACTTACTTAGAGTGGTAATTTCTCCTTAAAATTATAGATACCGAGATAATGCAGCACTGCATTTTCAACACACATACTTTTGGAATTTGAGGGTGAAAAATAATAGCAGAAGACTGAACAAAGGCCTCTACCTTGCAAACAGGCAATCTGCCTTCCAGTTGGTACTGGTTTCCTTGGGGCTTCTTATGGATGCCTCCCACTTGTGGCTGTGCATCTCATGGGCAGAAGAGCCATGTAGATCCCTGCATCTCAGCAGAGTTTTGCTTGAATTCTGCCCTCGTGACCTGTGCAGGTGGCTGATCAGGAATCTTTAAAATGAGGTGAGTGTGATGGATCAGGCACAGCTACTGTTTCTACCAGTCTTCTGCTGTTCTTCTACCCGAGTGAGTCAAATCTTTGTTAGTAGTGCACTTGGTGTTCTCTCTCTCTTTTTCTCCCTCTCTCTCTAGTCACCAGGACGTTGAAACATCAATACCAGAATTTTACATCCCTAAGGGTAGGGCTCCCTGTTTTTCTGAAGATACTGCTCCCCTGCTGGATGTATTAACTTTTTGTGGAGTCCATGATGTTTACACCTTGGAATGTCTCTAACTATTCATGTGCCTGAATAAAGAGTTAGGGTCTGCCCTCCAATAACATAGAATTATGCTTACGTAGCTTACTCACAGAAATTACAAGGTTATGTTGTTATTTATCTCTGACATATGTATATATATATATTTATATATTTATATGTTTATGTATTTATTGTAATTTCTTTAATGTTAAAAATGGAAAAGTATTTTTAAGTCTACTTTTCACATAATTGCAAACTCATAGAATTTTCTTAAAAATGTGAAGAGGACAGTTTATTGCTTACTTAGATCTGTGAAAGAATCTCACAGTATATTGGTGGTGTGTTTTCCAGAAATACTGTTTCTCCAATTCAACCCACCTTGAGAGCTGGCGATAAAAATCTTGATGCGAAACACACTTTCACAGCAGAAGAGTGCAGGTGCAAAATGGAAAAGCAAGCATTTTTTCAAGTGGCATTGATTGTTTTCTCCGCAATATGCAGGAACACCAGAATATTTTTAGATGAAAAAGATTAAAAAATTATCCGTAGCATTTGTGATAGCCTATATGTTTGGGTTAGTTATTTATCGTTTGCAATATCCATAAAGCTATCTTAAGCATCCTAATTAGGTTTGAGCTTTTCAGAGGGAGGCTGGGAGGCTCTTGTGCAGTTGTGGCGCGGTGGCGGCGTGCGTGCAGCACAGCTGCTTTCTGATGTCAGTCGCTATTTCAATGACACGAAAGTGGGAGAGGAAGAGCGTGAAAAAGGCAGACAGTTTTTAAGAAAAAAAAGTGTCATCAGTAAGCAAATTATTTTTGCCTGTGTTGTTTTGATTAGGATATGAGCTAACAAATAAAGTCTGATTGCTACAAAAGAAATTACATCTGGAGAGTTTAACTGGGGCACTTTCAGAAACTTTTTGGTGAAATGTGTCTTTTTGCCCCCGTGCTGGGAAAAGTCTGGATTGTCTTTGGCAAAAATCCTGGTAATTCACATAATTCACCTGACCTGTAAGCAGAGCAGAATCCTTTCCTCTCAGTGCTCTCTGTTGTTTGGAGTTCAGTTTGTGCTCTGTTCAGGGACACTGGAAGAATGGTGGTGTTCCTGCGGAAAAGGGGAGTAGCTCCACAAATCCGTGTATAAGGTGCTCAGTACTTGATGAGCAGGGTTAACGTGCCTGGGATTGTTTCCTCCCTCTGTAGGCTTCCTTTTGCTGTGTTGATAATGGCATGGCATCCTTGTGGCTTTTCTTTGGGTTTTCTTGAATTTTGTAGGTATGGGTTGAAAGGCACACAGAAGATTTATGCCGATCTTAGCTGAAATTTGAAAGATCTTAGTTTCCAGTGTGAGGTGAGAAATGTTTCTTGAAAATGTTTCTTAGGATGGACTGACAATTTCCTTTCAGATACATCCACCCTGGCACATGGGTTTTGTGGGAGAGCAGGAAAGATGAATTCGTGGGTATTTGTAGTGAAGGACCTTTCTGGGTTTTGTTTATTTGTTGTTCTCTTTTCCAAAGAAAATCAGAGAATTGTGAAAACCTTGGAGGGACTGCATATATTAACCAAGTGGTTAATTAAAATTATAAAATAGGTCTTTGGCCACTAATGAAGATGTGTAAAGATTGTTGCTTAAGAATACCGAACAAAATTTTGGGCTGCCATTTCAAACATGTGGTTTGCATACTGACTTTGGTTTGTTTATTCTCGTGGTTAAAGCAGTCTGAATCACAATTGGTTTTCTACAGCTTTTTATTGTACCTCTGTTTGACTGACCTCAAAAAAAGGGAGCTAGATAATGATAGCAAACATTAAAATTTGCTTTAAAAAGTAGATATTACTAGCACATGCCATTTCAGTTGAAAAATACGTTTGTTAAGAGGACATGTATTTTCTTTTTTTATGTAGCACAGTTATTTCTGTGTTACCTTCAAAGCACTCTTAAGGAAATAAAACATGCCTTTGTAAGGATTCCTTTTGAAGGTAAGTATGATTTCTATCTGAGTATCATCTGCTTCTTTAGAACATTCCTAAGGAGTTGTGAATCAAAACCTGCCCAACTGAGGACAAGGAAGCTTTCCTTTCTTTATACCTGTACTCAAGTGTTTGGAGCTGGTTATTAGGAAAAATACTGTGAACTCAGTTCTGTGTTTCAAGTAGAAACACACATAGGTGTATGGTTTTCATGCCAGACTTTTTAAAATGGGAAACTTCATTTGCTGTGTGAAACATGCAGCATGAACACTTAAAAATTAGTAGTCTACTTATGCTAAAGCACTGCCTGCAGATGGTCCAGTTAGTTTGGCTTTCGGTGCTGAGGACAGTTACCCTCAAATCAGATGCAGAAAAACTACTTGGAATTATAACGTGGGATTGAGTGAGTTAAGGGGTGGATGATATTAATGGTTTGCTGCTTTTAGCAAGCTTGTCTAGACAGTATTTTTTTCCTATTAATTTTTAAGTATGATTTAAAAAAATTTATTTATAGTACAGCTGTACTCATGAATTTTCACACATGAATTTTTCTTTTTCTGTTGTATGTATTTCCAATATTTATTTTAAAATTGATTTTCTAGTCTCATATTGTCCCTGTATGTTTGACGCTGTAGAAACTATGTTTGGATGTGATCGTGTTTTACTATAATTGGCCCATGATGTTTTGTATACGAAACTATACAGTAGCAGATTTAACTAGAAATACTGCATAGTGACACATTGTACTTTAAAAATATAAATATTTATAGAAAAATGTAGCAGATGATAGAATTAAAGTTCAGCATTCCTTCTCCCCTTTCCCCGCTCAAGTTTTTTTTCTTGATAGATAGGATTTTTTCTCTTCTTCTTTCTTTCCTCTTTCCCTTTCTCCTTTCCTTCTTCCTTCCAATGAGTTTATATTAGTTATGGTATCATTGCACACAGACTTAGGGTTTGTTAAATTCAATTATTTTATTTTTATTTCTTGTCTGTAATTTAAAAATTCATGTTCATCCTAAGTTTTGGCTTAACCTTTATAATTGGTTAGTAAAACTTAAAGACAATCACAGGAGTAACTTAGTCATCTTTAAAACTGTTGGGAAATGTATACCATTTTAGTGTTCCCTTCTGTGTGTTCATGCATATATGTGCATGGTTAAATTTACATTCTCATAATAAAGGGTAGTTTTTACAGTGGATGAAGTGGTAGAACCATTCCTCTGAGTTTGGAGGAGAAAATATTTAATTATTAAATTAACTTGTTTTACCCTTTGTGGTGACATCTTATGTCATCTTGTGTCTACCTTAAGAAAAAGTTGGTCAAGACATTATTGTTTCACCCTTTTTATTGGAGTTGTTGATTGTTCATTGAACCTTTAGTTGTTAATTCTGTGAAAAATTAATAGCTTTATAGTGTTGCTCCTCAGGGAGCTCCAAACACAAGCCTTCAGCAATGACGTAAACTCTTTCTCTTCAAACGTTTGATGATTTTACAATGAAGTACAAATTTTCTTCAAGGAGTTCTTCACTGATGTGCCTACTTAAAAAATTGAGGAAGTATAGATTGCAAAATTAAGTTTTATTTTATAATTTTTTGTTGATATCAAAACTGAAACTTCAGAGTATTTTGTGATAAAAATGTTTAGAAGGTTGGTCTGCCAGTATTAAAGTAACTTTATAGAGTTATTTTACGTATTTCTTACATAGGTAATGATTTACTGAGTGTATTTTTTAGACCTAAGAAGTTGTTGGAATAAATTTTGCAGATTTTCTCTAGCTATCACAACAAAATAAATCAGATTTGTGAATGACATCTACCGAGACTGTTACGGTTTGTTGTGAAGTAGGCTTGACCTTCTGTAGATTACATACCAAACCAACAGTTTAGGGGTATTGTTAGATTAGGTTATATAACATTGTTTTTTGGTGCTGCATCCTTGCAACTCTCCCTTATATTTTATGGACTATAAGGAAAATATGGAATTTCAGTTTCAATTCTCATCATGCCCCTGTCAATCTTAAACATAATTCTCACTGTTTCTTTCTGACCTCAGGTGAAAGGTGAGCTCGTCTGTGTTGATTCAGTATAGTCAGATCAGCAGAGATTCCTGATCTGCTCCAATTCTTTAGTGTAAATGGATCACACCATGTGATGTTTTTTTTGTTGGAATTCATTCTCTTCAGGTTAGTCCATCTAATTAAGGTAACTAATATTTTAGCATTGCTAATGTATCCATTCTTTGCTGTATAAAGATCGTCTTCGTAGCATTTTTGTAGTTGAAAAAGTAATATTAATTTAAAATAAATGGTATTTTTTATTAATAACCACATATGCAAAAAAAAAGGAACATCTGCCTTCCAAATGTTATTCAGTGATTGTAATTAAAAGGTTAAATAAAAGCTGAGGCAAGCTTTGAATTTTGAAGCATTTGCAACAGCTAGTAATCTGACTTACTGCAGACATTTTTGTCAAAGTTGAAAAAGTTAGAGCTAATTAATTTCTTGGGAGACATATGATGAAATTGTAGGTGTGATAACATATTTGAGTAACATATGGTCGTTATGGGGCACCTTTCTAATGACTGAGCACCAAGTTAAATATAGACTTCCCATTTTTTTCACTTCTTCTATTAGTGGTTCTTTGTTACTACAATTTAAACTCATCTTACTTTCTGTCGTGCATGGAACAGAATTCTTTATATGTTCGTAAGAAATTTAAAAAATATTGCCACCACAGTGCTGCACTTCAGGGAAAATTACTGAGGTGGACAGTTCATCTGTGATAGCCTTTTGATTTTGGTAGCATTAATTATGATTATGTACATTTTGACCTGTGCTTTATAAAATATGAAACTTGCCACAGAATGTTTAGATGTATGTCCTCAAAGTAGGAGAGATTGGTAGAAAATGCATGTTGCTCCCCCTATATGTAATATATTGAAATTTACTTTAGTCAGCTATTGTAATATGTCATAAAAAGGAGGACAGAGGTATTTTTGGAGCATTTTCCCATTCAGTCTACATAGCCCTTAATAAACTGTATTATTCTTGAGAGGTGGTTCTGCTGTTCCTTAGGAGGCAGTAAAGGAAGGCTGTAAATAAAGACTGTAACAGAGTAAACAAATGTTGTATTTTGTAATTAAAGTTATCAGAAGCTTTAACTAGTTGTAAGTTTCATTTATCTATTATTATAATCTAGAGAAAATTTCAAGCTTTATTATTTTAGTGTCAACAAGCGGAATGAGAAATTCAATATATAATTTAGTCATGGTGACACATGAATGAGGAAGGAAATAAGAATGTTTCAGGTGAAAATGAGGAAAAAAATGGAAGGAGAAAGGTGGGTTTTTTTGGGTGGGGATGCAGAGAGTAATGGATGCATGAGAAAGCTGCTGTTTGTGGTGGGAGAAGATAAAGGATGCATGTTGATGGCGGCTAAGGGAAAATTGTATTCCGAGTTGTGTAAGAATTTTTTTGCAAGTCATGTTTTTTTCTGTATTTCAGTATCAACTGAAATACATGCTGTGGGTTGGCTTTTTTTTTTCCCCCTATGAAAATGACAGCTAATTTGGTTCTAAAGGAACTCTATTACTCATGAATTTTGCTTTGCTGGAGAGGATGCTGGATTATCACAGCATCTGACTTCAGAGTGGCTGCAGCTTCAGTTTCGGAGCTTTGTCATACAACCTTCAACTGTGGCTACGAAGAAGGTGTTGAAGGGATTTTAACTATATAATAGGATTTTAACTAATACTAGGAAGGGACATGGTAGCGATTGTTACTTGAGTGTGGCCGTCTTTTACTTGTAGGAGAGTGGAAAAACTGTGCTGATACCTGGAGAGAAAATCTCCTACCGCTGGGAAGGAGCAAATGGGGGATTGTGTCTTGGTGTCTGTGGTGTTAGTGGAGAGGAAAACAGCTGGAGGAAGACAAGACTTCCTCAGTGCCATGGGAGTGCCATTGGACATTCCTTCCTACAGTGATTAAATTCCTCTTTTCTTTTAGGTAATTTTTGTAAAAAGGAAGCTTTAACATGTTTCTTGGTGTGTGGAGTTTCTGACTAACTAAAATTAACTTTGAGAATAAGTTCCTCTCTCAGAAGCAGAAAGTAATTGAGCACCTGTTGGCAGTACAGGTAGAGTGATATGTGTGGGGGGGCAGACTCAATGTTCATTCAGGTCACACTTCATGTTCAATTCTGATAAGCCTGATGTGCTGTATACATGAGAATTGAGTATTTTTATTTTAGCTGTTTCCTACAGGTGACATTTGTACATTTTTATTTTAGCCTGTTTGCCTACAAGTAGGTGTGCTTAATTATGGAGTGCTCGCATCTGAAATCATCAATATTATACTTCTTATGCATAAATTGCGGTGCCAGATGTGGTGAGGTCAGGGCTTCAGCTATTCACATATTTCATTATTTATTTTTTAAAATCACTGAAGCCCAGAACAGACTAGTGATCAGGGCAGAGGGTGTATGTTAAAAATCTAATTAAAAAAAAAAAGCATCTTGTGGCACATGATGAACTCTCACATCTAAGCATTTTTGGATGCTTTCATAGCCATCTGTAGAGGAAGGATCATTGATTATGCATCAGCCAGATAAAAGAGATCATTCTGATACATTTCTTTCTTCACCAGATATCATTTTACTGCAAAATACTATGGTATGTTGATCGAATGATAAAACCAGGTTTTTTAATGGATGGCAATAAAAGCATACTGTATAAAGAACATAATTATGTGCTATAGTGCAAGGTTGAGTTTCTCTTAGTGGTTTCTGATAGCTATATAAATCATAGGAGGAAAGAAAATCTTGATGAATTAAATTTAAAATGAGTCACCATTAAACCCCTGCCCCTCCACTATTGGTGAGCTTTTCTTCTGAGTTGAAACATTGTAAAAAGATAATACTGAAAAAACAATTTTCTACTTAAAACTTTGAATGTTCGGTTCATCATTTTTTAGTCTTAAGTTACGAAATTAATAATAAAAGAAAGAGGTATACAAATTTGTTTGTTACAGGAAACAAATTTGCCTTCTGCATTTGTTTAGGAAGATAAAGTGTATTTTACTGAGAATGTACATCACATCAGTTAGGTTCTATAACATGCAGAATGAACACTAGTTTATGAAGAGACATGAAAGAAAGATTTTCATAATTTCATATGGGAGACTGATATAACATAGAATATATTCCTGTTCAGTTGCTGATCACTTTGTTAGAGGTGTTCGATCACAGGATAAGCTTAATTTGCCTGATAGGAGCACCATAATGTTATTTTTTAAAAGGAATTCAGAAGAGCAGAAAGCAAGAAAGCATTATTATTAGTTTGTTTGTTTTCTCTTTAAAACAGTCTTTCAGCTTTGAGTATTGAAATAATTCCAAGCATTCAAATGTTAAAATATCACATTTGACATATGACATTTCTTATTGAGGAGCAGACCTGTGTTTATAATTTTTCTGTGGTTTGGGATTTTTCTTGGGGCTGGGGTGATAAACGAACCATTTGCAAGTTTTGATTTCATTTTCAAAAAAATAGGAATTTTTTATTCCAGCTCTTTGTTACCTGTTGAAAAAATATGTAATTGCAGGAAATATATAAGGGAAATTGCTCGTTCTCTTGTTGGGTTTTTCTCAGCAGTCCAACACAGTGTATTTTTTATTATATATGAGCTGGGACAATTTCTCTCACTTTACAGTTCTCAGTTCTTTAATACTGTGATTGAATTCTCTTACTGGAGTTGCCATTGAGTTTGGGGTTTTCCTTGTGTTGTTGTTTATTTGTTTTTGTTTTTTAATGGGGTGTTTATGTTTTTGGTTTTTTTTCCTTTGGGGAGGTCTCTTGACATAGAAATGCAGGGAAAAATACAGTATGCCAACAGTTACTTTTTGAAATAAAGAGATGAATTAAAATATAGGTAAATAATCATGAAACATGGAAAATTCATTGTCAAATGTATACACATAGAATTAAGATTACATTTAATAGGCATACATAGTAAACTTTCTAATGAGTAACTGTGTGTCAAGGTCCTTAAATTCGATGTATCTGCTGGAGAAGTTTAATAGACATTAGTTGAGACCAACTCCTAAATAAAGAATTAAGGAAATACTGAGTCGCTTCTTGCTTAGTGACAGGAGCAGAGTTCCCATGCTAACATTTATGTATCTGAAATTAAGCCTGTGTAGTCAGCTTTACTTCTGACATTTTTAAAAAACTTTTTGAATACTTTACTTGGTGACTAATTGGAGTTTGCTTTGGATGTGACTTTCTATTTAAAAGGCAACTGAAAAGTAATTGCAATCATATGGCGTTATACTATGACTCTGTTTGGGTTAGAACAGGTATTTGCACTTGAAACATATAATTGGTGGCTGTAACGAGCCTTATCTGCCCTCTCCTTCAAGATCCATATTCTCTTCTTTTGGTTGTCCTGCTAAAATTCATTTGCATGTACACAGTCCAAATCTGGCCCTCTTCTTTCTCTGTGTCTTCTCAGAGCATTGTGAGTCCCTGCTCTTGCTCCGTGCTTCCAGCTCATTTCTGTAACAATTTTGAATTTCTCTCAACTTTTAAATGTTTTAGCCATCCAAGTGCCCACTCTGTCCCGCTTGTTCTTTTTATCACCTGCTGCCCATTGCCTCATTCAGAATTTTGCAGTGCATTTATCCTGCTGTGAATTATTCCATGTGGACTGCTTCCTTCATCTCTCTGCTGCCCAGGCATCATTAAAGGTAATGCTTGGAGTGCAAGGAAGAGCCCCTCTGCTCTCATTCTGTTGCAGAAAACTGATTGTCAGAAGGAGCAATTGCAGGAAATAACGATCAGTCTACACATCAGGGGAGAGAAAGTGGCCTGTGTAACACGAGCTGAGCTGCCAGACTCAGCAAGTCTTATCTTAGCAGATGTGGAGTATATATATATATATATCTCTATATAGCTATATATAAAAATATTAATGTTAATAACATCTGAATGGCTCTACCTACAGACATCTCTGACATCCAATGAATCCTCTGCCAAATGGCAAGTTTCAAGTCAAATTTCAAACCCTAGTTATTAGAGATTTTTGACTAAAGATTTATTATAATGTCTTTATGTAATAACATGACTGTATACCTTCCCCTAATTCCCTGAGAAATAACTGAATTGTTTCAATTTGTATTCAACTTCAGATAAATCAGTGGAAAGACTGACTGTAGGTAGTGTGGGAATTGGCTCAGACTGCTGAGGTTACTGTTCAAGGAGGTGGTGTCAGCCATGCTTCTGTGTGCTCCTTCATGCTTTGAATATGGGGACGCTGCCCTTTAACTATCTCAGATTTGTTCCAGAGATTGATAATTGTTACACTGTGAAGGAGGAGGTAAGGAGGTTGAACAATATTGACGTATTCTTCTCTGAAAAGCACAAGGTAATTTAAAGGGATTGATTTATATTGTGAGGAAAGGTTTCGAAATACAGACTTATAATTTAAGTGCATATAGGCTGAATATGAATATTCTGTTTATTTGACAAAAATGTAGTAGATAACTTAATACAGAGCTCCAACACCTTTTAAAATATAAATGTGTTTTAGAGTATCCATAAAGTACATACATACCTGTAATTTTTAATTTTTTAAAAAATTATTTATTTGGAATGAAATTGCCTGAATTTTGATAAATCAAAGACTTAAAATTGTTAAATGGGTGCAATTTTTGAAAATCATTCATAATACTAATTGTGCAAAGAGAATGGGTTGTGGCAACTTCTTGGTTGCCCCAGAAGCCCAGACTTGTTGGTCTGTGACAATAACACACGTGTGGTGTGACAGTGTCAGTGATCGGCACACAGGCGAGGAGTGTGTCCAGCATCTTGTTTCGCACTCTGGAAGTCTGCAGTCCAGATGACCAGAGAGTGATGCTGACAGTAGATGACCCTTGGGTTTTTTCTTTACACAGCTGGTAGGAAAAGAGTTTGTACTTTTGGTCTTTGATGTCTGGCAAGGCTCTCTAGGTATGTGGGGGCAGAGTTGTTACTTCCTTTTCACAACTGGTTCTCTTAATGCGAGAAGTCTGTTAGAGTGTGAAGTTAAAAAATAAAATCAGGCTAATGGGTTTGGAAAGGAAATGGCTTGAAATGCTTGTGTATACTTGCTGAATGTACTTAGTAGGGAAGTATCATTTAGCATGGCTCTCTAAGCACTTTACTTCCAGTGAAACTTAATTTCTTTTCTGAAGTGGGTTTTGCTGCCTGACCTCCCAAACATGCTTCTTGCATGATTTTTTTTTTTCCTAATTTGCTTAAAATCTTTTGTCCCTCCATTCTCACTATTCCACTGCAAATATTTGTTTAGATGTAAAATGTGGCAAAATTTCACGTCCATGTACTGAATTTTCTAGTATCTGTCTAAACGCTCGGTTTTCTCCCTTTTCTGTTACTCTCTTGAGCCTGCACTCGTTCAGAGTCAAGATGATCAATGTCCTGCTTTTGTGAGGTTAGTCCCTGATTACCAGGGAGTTTCTCAAATAATGATGCCCCTTATTATGAGGATGAAAGTTGAGAATGGTGGAAATGGAAGGAGACCTAAAAATCTAGAAGTGAGATTATATTAATAGTTATAAATGTGCTCCTAGTTGTTCATAAAGAAGAGAAGAGTTATATTGGAGCTCTATGGATGGAGAATTACTCATCAATAAAATGAAACTGCAGAGGTTCTTTCTGAACACTAAAAGTACTGTTAGTTTTGTACCCCCACCCAATATGCAAGTTTTACAAGTATATTCTTGTATTGGTCAGATACTGAAATTCGCATCATCTCTAGATTGCAGTTTTTCCTCTGTACCAGAATACTTCTTGGTCTCTTTGTAACTCTCCACTTGATACAATGAACATAGGAGTTGAGCACCTGATGTAGTTTGGAAATTGCATTTTGAAGTGAATGTGGCTTAAGTGTGGCCAACTCTTCCAGAAACAGTAAGAGAGAGCTAAGATTTGTGCAGAAAGAAGAAAATTACTTTTCTTCTCTCCATCTGCACTTGAAATAAACAGTGCTCATGGTTACAGCACTTGTGTCCAGAAGTTAAAATGCTCTAATTCTATTTTTTGAGAGACTTGGCCTCTGTTTCCAAGGGTTTGTAGTTCCACCTGTAGATAGAGACCAGGACCCAAGGGTAGGTCACTGAAGGTTTCCAATGATGACCTTGATTTTCATTGTGAAAACTGACCAATTACTCTGGCTTTTTCTGCCTGTTTAAATTTTTTTTTTTTTTTTTTTTTTTTTTTTTCCCCCCCAAGGGTCATCCCTTTTGTCTGGTGGAAATTGAGGATTTTTAGGTTAAGGACATTGTTCAGTGTTGTTTGAAAACCTATGCAGTCTATATAAATTGGAATTTTTCCTGATTTAAATGCTTACTAACTCTTAAAAAAGAAACCTCAGACTTCTGAGTTGTTGTTTCTTTTTACAGGGGCTGTTTTGACAGTTTTTCCAAGCTTATTTGTCTGCCCACTAATTTCGTTCTTGAGAGTAGTTTATACTAATTTGCTCAATTCAGATGTCAAGTTTTTTGGCTTTCAGTCTTTCTGGATCGCATTTGGAACACAAATTAGAATTTCTTTAAGCCGTATTAATATTGGAAGAGTGTAGAGGAAATCATAATGTCTTAGGAGGTTTGCCTAGGTAACACTTCTTGAATTATCACCGTGTGTAAACCAATGCAAAGATAGACCATCCTTTCACAAGTGCCAAAGGTTAGAAAGGATAGTCAAGAAAGCAAAGAGTGTTTGCTTTGAAGGAGAATTGTTACCTTTTATGCAGCTTAAGTCATTTGTCTTTTAGCAGGAAAAGACTTGATAAAGCACTTGATGTGATTTCCTCTATTAACATGTAAATGTAAAGACGTTTATAGGCAGGATTTTCTGGCACAGCCACTTGGGTGAAAATCCTCGAAAACATGGTCAAACATGTATATGTATAGTATTTAAATCCTTTTAAAGTCAGAGTTGTCTGAAGAGGAGGCAGTGAATGTACACCTATGAGCTGCTGTGGAAAGGTCAGAAGTTACCAGAAAGGAGCGGTGATGATCAGTATCAGACATTTATAGACTTTATTGTCAAGGCATGTAAGAAGTTCTCACCTGATCTCAAAATCATGCAGTTGCTCAGCATGCTGAAACACATCCTTGGACAATCTTTTTTTCTCAGAACTTTTCCTTTTTTTCCCCTTGTCATATGCAAAGCTTTTAGCAGAAGATAGGGAATGTGATTCGGTTGTGAACCCAAATTTGAGGAGATTTTTTTGCTCATACTAATGATGTATATTGTGTCGACGATAGTATCTTTCTTTACATTCGCTTCTTATAGATTTCATGAAGTGGTC
Source organism: Origma solitaria (assembly GCA_013397895.1). Taxonomy (NCBI): domain Eukaryota; kingdom Metazoa; phylum Chordata; class Aves; order Passeriformes; family Acanthizidae; genus Origma; species Origma solitaria. The sequence continues at coordinate 3,294 of VZRL01001643.1, read as the reverse complement.
TTCTTCACATTGGAAGAAAATGTAGCACACTAGCTTTTAATGTTGCAGAAAATTGTTCTACAAAATCTGGTTATGTTTGTAGGCTTGACTGAGCTTGGGGGTTTGTTTTGGAGGCAATTCTTTAAATGTTGAAAGAACAGTAGCTTTGTATTTACACAAAGTGAGTAAAAGGAGATTGAAATATAAGATCAACAGGGTGAATTATAAGATCAGCTCTAGAAATAAAATTCCAGGAGGACAAAGACTGGAGAGGAACGGAGGGAGAAAGAAGGATTTGGAGAAAATATATTTTGTTTCTTAATTCCTAAAAAGTTGAATCCAGATGAAATTGCCTAGATAAGGTGGCTTACTTATATAATTTATATTCCACATAGCCAACTGCTGCTCTGCTGTGCTCAATATAAAAATATTCATCACAATAGGTATCCCAAATATATAAAAATCTTGTGCTTTTTTCCCCCCCCCAAAGTAAAATGTGCTTTAACAGTGAGACTTTGTCAAACATGCATGGCCCCTTTGTATTTCAGACATCAGCTGATACTCTGCTGGTCGACATCCTTTTGAAATTATATGTTCCAACTGCTGCTGCGTAGTGCTGAGCACAATGATTTTGTGTGTTAGCGGATGTGGATGTTGTGGCCATGTATTCATAGGGGTGCAAGTGATGTCATATGTGGGATTGTTTCTCCTGTGACTACGGTGATGCTGCATGGATATTGGGAGAGAAGACAAAAAAGAGAAATCGAAGTAAGCAGTTACTTTCACAATGTTATTTTTCTTAATAGTTTTCACTCTATTTATGGCTGTTGCTGATGCTCACCAATAATCAGGTGGCTGATAAGATAAATTAGTAGTGCAGGTCTGGTCTAATAAAAATGCCACAAAACTTTGAAAATTCACTGTTCTGAAAACCATGGGGAACTCACCCCAGGGCAAGAGCACTGGGGAACTGGTTACTTGAAATTGTGGAAGAAGCTTTGAATTCCTTCGTCAAAGAGTTTGTCCAGTGCTGTCAGTCAGTGATTTGTGCACCAACCGCGAACCTCAAGGTGTGTGCTGCTGTGGAAGGGCTGTCAGGCATGTGCCTTTCAGCAGCACTGTGAACTTGGCTGAAGATTTTGAATAGTTGGGGTCACAGATTGGTGCAGGGTTTATTCATTTATTTTTTTCCTCATAAACTTGCTCCTGCTTGTTTCGAGGCTCTGAAGTTCATCAGATAAAGGGTTATTTTTCCCTGGTCGTACAAGGCCACCTTGATCATTTTGGAAGGTCATAATACTTACTTGGGGCAGAGAATGCCTCAATTTTATGTGATGGAAATTTGATGTTTTGGCCCTGAGGCACTGTTTATGTTAATGTTGATGCAATTTCAATTGCTGTTCTGTGAGATCTGAGTGGTTTTTTACAACACTGGATTAAGAAACATTTTGCTCAGCACTTTAATTAAAAGGGAAGACTTCCACAAGACCTCAACAGCCTGTGAATGTGGAAGAGTGGACAGAAGTTGAAGATGTGTCAAATAAAAGCTGTAGGCTTCAGGGAGGAGCTCACTGATATGAGATGTGCATACAGTGTTTTGTAGACATTTGTGGCAGAAGCACTGGAATCCTGAGGTAAAAGTTGGGAGAAAAATTTGACAATATTGTAAGTTTTGTGTAGCGATATATCTGTGCAATTCCTTTTCTGCTCAAGAATTAGGATGTACATTTAGAGATATGAGGAAAATGAAGATATTATAATGAAGGAGATGGACTAAAAAAAATACAAGATATGCTTGATTAAATTCTTTCTATATAAAGACAGCTCTATAACCTAGTTCTCATTTCAGTATTTTTAATGCGACTTTAAATATACATCCATATATTTCTAAATATCGCACAGAATTTTGTTTTATCAATTACGTAAGTGTTACTCCGTACCAGTTCTCCCTCTTGCTCACAGTAACATTCAGAATGAATGAATTACTGTAGGTAAAATACAGGAAAAATGCATCATCCTCCTCAAGATCATATGCCAAAAATATATCCCAGTAAGTTCTTAATGTAGCTGTACAAGGAAGAGTTTGCAAGTTCAAACACATATTAGCAGCCTTTCTCAGTGGGAGATCTAGCCTTAGTTTCAGTGAAGCTGTTCCTTTAAATATCTCTTTAATTTGTGGTATTATCTGACAAGTTAATGACCAACTTTGCATTTTTTTCATTAATTTTTGAACGGTAATGTCTAAAATTAAAATGCTTTGTAAAAATCAGTAGCTACACTCCAATTTTTCTTCATCTTATCTCTATGGAATGTATGTTAATATGCAGTAATGTGGGTTCTCACTAAGCCTTCATGGAAAGAATACAGTAATACCTTGTGCAAAATCTAGTTGTCTTCATCATCCTGAAAGCAAGGTATCCTTTCCTTTGGGGGTTAATTATAGATGCTCATGTGTAAAAATTCAGAGTGTTTAAACTGCAATTTCCCACGAGAAGAACTGAAGCCTAAAATGCCAATTACAATGGAAAGGTGGTAAAACTGGGAATGTAAATGATAGTTTATTAGATTAGCAAATTGTCTCAGCTCATAGTTTTAGCTAAATATTTACAAAAATTTGGCATTCACAGTAGATCTCATAAGACAAAGTAAGATTTCACTGTTTACATGAAAAGCAATAGAAAGGAGGAAAATAATATTTTATGTAGCTAGCAGATAATTATGTCTCTGTCTCCAAAAGAAGAAACTGTGAAAGAATGGAAAGGAAGTTACTCCTTCCTTATAACTGCTGATAGTGATGAATGAGATATCCATTTCTATCTTAAAAGATCTCTCTGTCAAAAGACGAGTATTTCAATGTGTTTATAACAAATCCAGGCAAACATCATTTAAAGTGCTTTTTGGCCTGCTGTGCTGTTTCTCATGATTTGCAACAAAAAAATACAAGCTTTGAGTGTAGGATATGGGGCTTGTTTGAATGGGGACTCATAGGAAAGCCGGAGTCAGATAATACAGAGCCTCTACACTAGACTTGGTGTGCATATGCCAAACTGGAATTATTTTGTATTTCACTATGAATTTTTGTTACTCTTGTTAATTGAATTTTGGATATCACAGAATTGTTAGAGTTGGAAGGGACCTCTGGAGATCATCCAGCCCAACCCCCTGCCAAGGTAGGGTCACCTAGAGAAGATTGCAGAGGAACAAGTCCAGGTGGGTTTTGAATATCTCCAAAGAGGAAGACCCCACAACCTTCCTGAGCAGCCTGTTCCAGTGTTCTGCCACCTTGTGTGGAAAGACGTTTTTCCTCGTGTTGAG
>VZRL01001642.1:225744-283610 GCA_013397895.1 Origma solitaria | reverse complement strand
GAGGAAAGCAGAGTTTGTGATATTATCAGGACCCGTTAGAAACAGAAATAACAGTGTTTCTAAGTGATTTCTCTCTAAATTACCACAGGTGTCAGAGACTGAAATAGTTCACGACTCAAACATTGATATAAAGTTTTGCTCATTATAAAAAAAACTGTATAAAGAAGCTNATATAAAGTTTTGCTCATTATAAAAAAAACTGTATAAAGAAGCTACAACCAAAGAAGCCTCCCTAAAGATACCTGACTAGAACTTTGGACTGTAAGTTAAGCAGCTGAGACAAGATATTATTGCTCAATCATCTCAGCCTAGGGAGAAAAAAACAAGGCTGAGGGAAAGGAATGCATCCACAAAAAAGCCGAACCAGCAGCGGTGCTGAGTCACCTCTGGCTGGATTTGGGGTGGGGGAGGCCACAGCCTGCAGAAGCCAGGTTTGCACAGACTCCCACCCTGAAATGGGGGGGAAGGGAGGGGAAGGAGGTTTTGGGTGTCACCTCTGGTCAGAGGCACTGAGGCACAGAGGCACCCCTCCTCCCTTACACAAACTGGCCCAGCTGTGGAACCCCCAGCTCCACAGACCACATCCACGGGACATTCACGGGAGAGGCAGCTGAGGAGGTGTCATAATCCACCCAAGACCTCCCCCAAAAGTGCTCCCCAGAGGCCTTGCACCACAGGATCACAGGGATGCAACAGATCCAGAGTTGGCTACAAGAGACTTCCCCCTCCCCTGGGGGGACATGCCTGGACATTGCCACCTGGCCTGAGTGTATATTAACCCATGGATTCTGTGCTTTTTGGGGGACCATCACCACCAAGAAGAGCAGCTGGAGAGGAACATCAGGACACCGGTGGGATCCATGGATGATGATATCTTCCTTATTCTGTCTCTGTCACTCTCCTTCTGTCCCCCCCATATATTTTCTATCTCTTTCTTTTACACTCTCTCTCTCGTTTTTACTATCCTTAATTCAAGCAGAGGCATTTTTAATAACCTTAATAATCAGATCATGACAAGGAGGTGTTTGGGGGGGAGTTGCTGCCACCAGAGTTTCAGCAGCTGTAGGAAAACACTAGCACAACAGTATGTTATAATACGCTGGATGGAGGCACAAACTGAAATGCAGGAATATTCCTCATGTTCATCTGAATATGAGGAAAAGCTCCCTTATTTGGAGCGTGACAGAACTGGAACAAGCTGCCCAGAGAAGTTGTGGAGACTCCTCTGGAGATGTTCAAAACCCACTTGGATGTGTTCCTGTGGAACCTGCTGTAGATGAACCTGCCTGAGCAGGGGACTTGGTCGTCAGAAGTCCCTTCCAGCCCCAGCCATCCTGTGATTCTGTGATCCTTACCATCGCCTCAGTGGATCTGGAAGCAGGAAGGTTTAAAGCCCCCAGAGGAGTGGGGTTTTGGCCCAATCTCCCAACAGGAAGCACGGGAGAAAGAATCAACACTAAGACAAAGGCAGTTGGTATTGCAGTCTCTGAGAACGGGGACACAGAACCAACAAGCCAGGCCTTTGCTGATCTTTCATGAACCTCTCTTATTTTTGTCTGAACAAGACAATGTTCTGCTTCCACAAATTCCAGGATTCACAGTCCTTCAGAGATACTGGTTAAGCCCTAGGAAAAATTTATGGAGAAACAGGGGAGCGACTTTGCTTCAGAGCCCTCCCACCTCCCAGCACAAACCTCCTCCATTCCCTGCTATATCATCACCTCATGCACAGATGCTTGCACTAGCCTGAATCCTCCAGTTCAGGAGAGGCCTCTGCAAGGATCTGCCCAAGGGAACCAGATCACTGAACTAGCCTTTAAAAGGGGTGAAATCAGGGATCACTTTTACGGTAGGGCAGTGCACCAGAGCAGCTAACCACAGCAGGTGCCTCTCTGGTGCCCTGCTCAAGCTGCCATGGCAGGGGTGACAAAGCAATGCCCTGCACTGCTCACGGCGTCTGCTAAAAGAAAATCTTCTTGTTTAATACAAACCAGTTACCTCCCAATGCCCTCCCTATGTGGCAAGTTAGCTGTGGAGCCTGCTCATTTCCCCTGGCGTAAACCCAGCTGTTTTCGTGACAAATTGCATCAGAACACAGATTGCTTTTGTTTAACCTCTTTGGCTTATTACACATCCCAGGCTAAAACAGTGATGATTAAACAGCATTCCCAAGCACTGCTTTAATTAAGCAGCATCACTAAGTTATTAGTGCTACACAGGAGCTCTTGATAATGTTAAAACCTTTAGTTTTAACTCCTTTACTGTGAAGTCGTGCTGAGAAAAAGCACTCTCCTCTACTTTGGTCACATAGTACTCACCAGACACTCGTTTTCAGAAACGCTAGAAGGGCATTTCAGTTAAAGTAATGTTTATTAGAAACAAATTCCCAAACATTTATAGAAGTTTTCTGCCCCATTGTAAGGGCCTTTCAGGGCAATTATTGTACTCAAAATACAATAGCCAAAAGGTATTTTAAATGCACAGAGGAGTTACTACAGGATCTGGCAGCAGAGGTTCTCAAAGCTCAGAAAAGTCAACAAAAGCACCAAGGGTTTTAGCCTTTGGTCATCAGTGAGGAGGCCTTCAGAAAGCAAAACAGAAATTACTACGTACTTCAGGTATATAAGGCATCATTTTCATTTGTCAAAGACCAATACCAGGAACAAACCCAGGACACTGGGGCTTGGGAAAGGTGAACTTACCAAAACAGGAGCCCAGGTAGAAGCTCGAGGCAGCTGCTCATTTCCACCCAGTACCCCTCACACTGCCCAAACCTCCCCATCACCTGGACCTGGGTTATTACCCAGGATCCTCCAGGCAGTGTCTCCCTTCTACAGTTCCCCAGCCTGGCTACAGGAACACAGCAGAATCCTATATTTGCACAGAGTCTTTGCTGCCAAGCATTTTTAGCTCCACAGCCCACCCAGCTCCTCCTGCCCCCATCTGGTGAATGACGAGCTCCTGGGCATGGCACACGTGCCAGCCTAAAGGTGGAAAGCCACGAGACTATTAGTGGCCCTTTGAGTAAGTCTCACAAGCATCATTTGATCAGGTCTAACTCTATTCCACTCACTTTGCAATCACTTCAGTAGGAAATAGCTTGCCTACCACTTCACTAAATGACAAGTTTTATCTGCAATTTCTAACAGCTTCACATAACAGGAAAAAAAGTATAATCAAGACTGGAAAATAGTAGCTTTAAAGGAAGCACAAACAATTCTCATCCCTGGAAAAGGTGCATGGAGCATTTTAGCCATAATGGCATGAAGAGAAAATACCACCTCTTCCTGGCTTGCTTGGTGTTTATGCCTCCTCAGGGGGAGCAAGTTTTCCTGCAGACATGGTGGAAGAGAGAAAAATGAAGCTGCAGGTCTGCTTAGGGAAGGAAACAAATTGGCAGCAATGAAACACATTGAGCACAAGCCATGAGACTCCTTCTGCAGCTTTGCCAGGCTCCCAGAGAGCCGGAAGCTAAAGTGGGAACGCAAAGCAGTTCCTCCCTGCCCTTGGAGCCAGCACTGGCACCCAGAGACAGCATGGAAGCAGCCATTGAACTTGGCCACGTGCAGGGGGACAGTGAAACAGCCACATGTGCACTGCTCTGAAGCCTCAGCACGTCCTCAAGGGGTTGGGCTTGTCTGATCGTTTTCCTAAGGCAAGCCAGGTGGTATCTGTCTGTCTGTAGAGAAAGGGGAGAAGAGTCAACAGCATCAATTATTGTACACCTCTTGCAAGGCCATACCAGCTTTTGACAGCTGAAACACAGTTTGAGCTCCTCCACTTGCTGAGCTCCTTTGGCATCCATTTACCTGACAAACATCCTCAGCTGGGGACAAGGGAAAAGCAAACAGCTAGAGAAGTTGCATCACAGATATTTGAAATTAAATATGGCTTGAGACACTTAGAAGTGGGAGGGGTAGATAGCACAGATCAGTCTATTATAAGGACTAAGATTTAACTCCCTTTTTTGTAAGTTGTTAGCATCATCTACACAAGCTGCAATAGAGTTCCTTTCAGTGTGTCTCAAAAAGTGGTTTATACCTTCCTGTTACTAATTTATGGTAAATAGGAAACAGATGAGGAAAAGGTACCTTTTTATTATTTTTGTTACTATTTATTTATTTCAGAATTTTATTTTACCTTGATAATACATTACCTAATTCTGTCAGGCTACTGAGTTCAGGGCACACAGATTAAATTTCAAGTATCATGCTGCTGATACTGCAGACCCTGGATCTTGTGAGATATGACCAGAACGAAAGCAAAATACCTCTATTACAGGCACTGCATGAAAAAGGTCTTTATGAACTAGCTTTTTTAACCTTTTTTGAAATTGGGATTTTCCATGTCTGCCTACAACAAAAATTTAAGCTGTAGTCTCATAGCCAGCAAGTGATAGGTGTTTGCATCCCCATTGTTCCAGAAAAAAAGATCTCCGTCTCCTCAAAATACACTTAGAAACCCAAATTTTTCATAAGACATGCCAAGATTATGCAACAGAAAGGAAGGCCAGAGTAGACCAGAGGCCATCCCAGTACAAGAGGTGAAAATCCTCAGTTGTGTACTGTTGTTTTCATGCAATGAACCAGCTAATGGGAAATTCAGACTGTGCATTGGGAGCAGGGACACAGGATGGGGAACAGAAGGTGAAAAAACATGTCAGTGGTTTGATCCACCACTTGTCCTCCATGCTGACCTGCAACATCACAAGAGTTCATGAAAATTATCAATTACTACAGTGGATTAGGAAACAAAGACCATAAAAGCAAGTTTCCTGCAATCTTCAACAGAATTTCTTTCATCTCCAGAAAGGGCACAGAGACATGACAGGACACACAGACAAGTAAAAAAAAGTTAGAGTGCCTAGTCCCTGCAGGGCAAAGTCATGAAGTTTGCCCCATGTTAAAGGCTGTTCAGATAAGAAAGTGGGAACTTCCAAAGACACAAAATCTAGGAAGTTTAATGCATTGTCTTTAATGAAAGATTTCCTCCCATTCCAGATTTCTTAGAAGAAAAAAAAAAATCATTACAGTGTACATGAAGACAGGGGTGATAAAATTCAGGACATTTAATGTCTCTAAGTGGGGAAAAATAAAAAAGAAAACAGGCTTGCCAGATTAAGAGCAATAGGATACAAATATCGACTCTTTCTTTAGAAATAGCATTTGACAAAATTTGAACTAGAATATATAAGAAAAACAGATAAAGTACAACAAGATTAAGGAGGCATAAATAGCCTTTTCTTACCAGAGAAAAGTAACTATTTTTTTCAAAAACATTTCCCTTACACTAGGTCTCATCCATCGTCTGCTTCACATACAAACAAAATATATTTAAATTGTGAAATTCTACCTATTCTAAGAGAAATTAGGATATAACACAGAAAGAACTAGATGACACCTAAGAACTGAAATTTTGAGGTGTGACATTCAGAGACACAACAGAAGGTACAATTTATGCACTTCCTGTAAAAGGACTTCACCAGCTGAAGACATCCCAGATGGATTTTAGTATTTCACCAGTGTTCTCAAGCCCAGACACTTGGATAGGACAGGACCAGCTCTGTTCAAGAACACCAGCTGGGGAAGCCAGATAAGTAATTCTTTGTAAATGCATTGTAATCTTTTCAAATCTCAAAGATTAAGATAGCCTGTGATCTTCTAACAGAAAATAGGAAAAAAGAAAGCAGTTGCCATGATCCCTGCTCTCCCAGACTCATAATCCAAAGCTGTATTTTAGACACCTACACCTGACAGAATAGTCTTGTTTTGTACCCTTCTTTGCCACATGAAAATTGCATAGAGAATGATGACCTTTAAGTCCACAATTTATCATGTTTTCTTCCTATAAAATAGTCTGATATTGTAGCTGTTCTTTGATTTCCAAATCAATAGGTTTTAACTGTCATGGCCACAATAAGCTACCCAATTTCTTTGCCCATTCTTGGCAGAGCTGGGTACGTGCAACATTTTTAAAATAGTTCATGAATGACACTGAAAAAGTTATTTTCAAATTGACCATTTGTCTCTGCACAGAATCCAGACACAGTAAACTGAAGAGCCTTGAAAAAATCATATTATGAATATGCTCAAAAGGGTACCAAAGATGATTCTTGAAAAACTTGATTTTTCCCTTTTGCAGGTTTAGTTTTCACACAGAGGGAAAAATTGTGCACTTCTGGGAAAATCTGTGAGATTGTCAAGTATATATATAAATATCCTTTCTGTCCACTTTTATATAAAGGGGTTTTTTTCCTTTTCCAATTCTGCCTCAAAGAAAAATTACCTTCCCATAGTTCAGAAATTATCTTTGATATAACCAAAGGGGTAGGTCACGAAAAATGATTCTTAAACAAAGGATATTGTCAGTTTTTAGCATGATTTGTGCTCAGCAATGTCTGATGCATTTCAGAACCAGCTGTGCCAATGAAATATGCAGCTCCCAAGGTAAGAATAATTCTGAGGTAATTCCCTAAATGCAGAACCTAACATCTGCAAGACAGGTTGCTGCTTTCTATGGTAGTCGAATGATGATATTCTTGGCCCTTTGAAACTCTCAACAGCAGATCAGATTTTTTAATAGTCTAAGGGGAAGTAAATACAACTAATAACACACCTGATCATCAAGTGAGCACGAGCTCTCTTCTTAGCTCTGACAACATGTGTTTCTAAAAAGACAACTCCCAACTATTCTGCAGAAGCTGCCAAAGAGAAAAGATTTTGCGCCTAGAGATGAGTCAACCAATTTCCTTCTGAGTCCTTGTCACTTACCGGACTAAAACCAGCATGTCGTATTCCTGAAAAAATATTGACCCAGCATCTTTGAGTACTAGAAATTACTGACCATCTTCATTTGTTCATGCAGGTGCACAAAGGCATTTTTGAAGCTCAGATGAAATACTGAGAAGAGGTCTGAGGTAGCATGGTACACCTAGGGCCTGGGCAGACCATCTTCTGCTCAGCTCTGGTTTGTTTCCAGCAGAGTTTCTCACACCAGCCAAGAGCAAAATCTGGCCTCCTCTTCATCTGATTGCAGGCCTTAAAACCTCAAATGACTTGTGGGAATAATAAACATTCAGTAAGCACATGATTAAAGGCATTTTCCTGCCTTAGTTCTAAGCATCAGTACTTCATCAGGCATCCCTCCTACATAGAATTGTTACAGGTTTAAATTCTTTTCACAGTTGCTGCATCTTGAAAACTTACTCAAATTTATTTCCCCTTTAGATTTCAGACCAAAACCAAAGTTCAAAGAGAATTATTTAACCAGGAAAGTGAAAGAAACCACAAATGCAAAACTTAAAAGTCAGTCTATAGAAAGATTTCAAAGGCTCTGTTACTTTAATTACAGGAAAATTAAACTCCATTTATTGTTGGATGAAACATAAGCGTGAAATCGAAGTTAGGAAAATGGTGAATTTCACAAAGAGAAGATTGATTACCCTAATTTAGAGGATAGTGACTGTAATCTCCTCACTTTAGGAGCAAGTTAGTCATTTGGTCCATGGCAGCTCATCTCCAGCCATCTCTAAATCTTTATGTCACCAGAGGGAAAGAAGGAAGCTGCTGGCACACTCTTCGCTCCCTAACACTGAGCTCTACCCACACTGTCATCGCAGAGCCTTGAAGCACTCAATCTGCCACCATAGCATCTGCCTGCCTGCACCATGCCAGATTTTGGGAGAACGAGGCTGAACAAGTTTAGTGAGTAATGAGAATAGGTAAATAGTAAAAACAACACTCAGAAGCAAAAGTTAACACTAAGCTTAACTTGTGAGACAAAAAAGCAGATGCCGTAGAAAGTTTTATGAATTAATTAAAATTCAATGAACTTTTGGTTGGTTTTCCTGATTTTAAAGGTTGAAAGATCAACAGCTCTGCCCTCTTTTCTCTCTTGGGACTCTGGGTGAAGGTCTTCCAGTACCTACAGGTATAGGCAAGCAATGGGATGTCAGACGAAGAACCTACATCTGGAAACCACTCAGCAGCTTCCTGCCATGCCAAGATTCCCCAGGACCTCTAGGACGCCATAAGCACTCTTGACTCCTGCAGAAATCTCAGCTCTGGCAACTTCTTCCCAAATCATTGGCTGTATAACAAAGTCCTCCATAACACCCTCCCCTGCATGTTTCCAGGCTTCTTAAGGTACAATTGTTGGCAGGAACTCACTCAGATCAAACCTCTGAGCCACCAGAATATCACCATCGGCAGCCAGAAATCTCAGGGCTCGCAGGCTTTCGGGTTTCACAGGCACCAGGGCATCAATAACATACAGGGATATATGTGACACATCACAACCATTTCTTTAATTAGAAATCTGCTGGACAGAAGGTGGTAACTAAATGTCAGAGAATGCCAGGTATCACACAGCTTAGAAACAGACCACATGATGAATTAAACTATGCTCAGGGTAATACCAGCAAAGCAGGAGAGGAGAATTTATTTGTATAATACATGAAGATAATACTCAGATGCTTCAGGACAATCCCTGTAAGCAATTTTGTTTCATATTATAACTTGGTTATTTCTAGCTCCTCCAGAAATTGAAAAGGTTTTCGGTGGTAGAATTCATCATGTTTACTCATACAATTCAACCCCAGACTGCCCTTACCAAGCAGTGCTTTAGTGTTCCCTTCAGAAAAGGAAACACTTGGTTTTGAAGGTGGGGCAACATTCGTTCCCCATTAATGCTACATTCTTGGACCCAACAATACAGCTGGTAACCATAGGACCAATCTTTTAGAGCAGCCTTAGGCGCTTCTTACATCAAGCGTGACATTAGAAGCTGACTTTAGAGCAAGACACTTGTTGCTAAGAATCCAGCGTTCGCTCTGCATGCATTTCTAAAGGTCATACTTCAAAGAAAATCTTAAATGGTGCAGTAGACTGACCACTTGCCATGTAGCCAAGACACACAGGATGTACATCCTGAGCTTTAGCTTTACTGGAGAAGAACCCCATTCATGCACTGACACCATCATGCAATGTGAATTGAAGTGTGAAATGCAGGGAGGACTCAAGAGGTTCATTTCAAGAGCATTCAGTTCCAAGAATGACAGTAAGTGCACCCTTGTTCTCCCAACTGCTTCCCACACCACCCCATCCCCCATCACTGCGGGAATATGCAGCACTAAGATCTACTCAGATAAACTGACTTTAGTTGGAGTGAGGGTTAATTCTTTTCAGGCTTCAGCATCTATCCTCATGATCCTGACTGCAATATCAAAGCCTTTGCCTTCTATATGCAAAACTAAGCAAGAGTCATTAATACAATTTTAATTAAGCAGACCACAAAATCATCAACCTGTAGTCCCCTAACTGTCCTCTCTCTACATTGCAATAGTGGTAAATTTTAATTACATATGATGAAAATCCAGACTGTATAAGGAAAGTTTTCCCAATTTGTCTTTTCACTTGATGACAGAGTACTCTAAGCTTCCTCAGAGACTTGCACCTCAAACAACTACTGATAAGATTAAGGATTGAGTTATGTTCACTCTTTTTTTTTTTTCAATTCTAATAATGAATCACAAGAATATTAACTGCTTGATGTTGCAAGTGCCTGGAGCCAGGCTTCTATCTATGCAACAAAACTGTTTTCATATGCCAAGTTAGGATCATCTTAGATTTATTGATGATTATATATTTTATACTGTCAGAAGCTACGAAACACAGAAAATATTGTTAGCCAAATTATTTGGCTTAATATAAAAGAAATACAATAGATTTTACAACGAAACCAGAACCCTAACATTTACAAGTATTTTCAATAACCAAAAACTCCATGAAATTCCAAGTTCAGGAGTTACTGCACATTTCTTGTTAAAAAAAAAAGCACCCTCAACTTGATCTCTGATCTACAGCAGTAACACTGGTGCTATACAGCTGGACTAATAACCTTGAGTGTATATTTTCACAGATGGAGGAGTGTTCATTTTCTTTTCCTCTTCTCATTTCCAGACTTGTTTAACGTAGCTTCTAACAAGCGAAGTACCTCACCTCCCCAAAAAACCCACCCATACATTTGCTTTTATATACAATTTTAACACTGTTTTGAGACTTGGTATATATTTTAGTACCAATAATCAACATCTTCTAGGCTATTGCACTTTTTATGAAACATTAAGTCAAAGCTTTATTAATTTGTCTAAGACATAAAGGGACTACTTGCTTTCCTTGGAAACACACAACACTGATAATCCACTAAAAGAAGAGAACAATTTTTCTAGGCTAATTATAATATCCATTATGGAAGGGATATCCTTTATTAATATTCTTTATTATGAGAATAAATACATAAAACAAATGCAATATATTAGCCACATTTCTTCATATACATTCAGAATAGAACAGGAAGCTAATACGCATAATCAGCAGAACTAGTTGAACAAACAAATTTTTAGTAAGCCAACAACACTAGAGGAAAGTTGGAATGTTTATGCACCCATAGCAGACAAAGAGCATGTGATTTCAGTACTTCCTTTGTATTAATTTAAGACAAACATCCTGTAGCTGTAAGCATGAACTGACAGAAGTGCTTAGCTCCGTGCAGTGGCCGTTTGAGGTTGTTCTGACTGCAGCTGCTTCCCAAGATATTCCCTGAAATACAACAAAAAATTAGATTGAGAAATGTTCTGGAGAGTGGGGAGTGCGATAGTGGTGGGAATTACAAAGTAGATAAAGAACAAAAAGCTTTTAAGTTCAGAATTATTCCTTCAAATAATGTTTACTGCCAAGAGTCAACTGGAGCAAAAATGAGAGTACCCACACTCCAGGCATCCATCATCTGTCCCTATGAAAATAAAGTACAAACCAAACACCAACAAAGCTGTCTAGAAAAGGAAAGAGCCCAATGGGAACATTTAGAAGCCCTGACAACTGATACAGAACACCCATGAAGCACATATCTTTTGCTTGTTGAATACATATTTTAGAAGCTGTGGCAAAACATTTGACAGTATCCCTTCCCATAACCCACTGCAGGAGCACAAGTAACAGCAAGGACATAGTGGCAATACAACCCATAGGCAAGCAAAGTAGGCACTGACTCAATAACTACATATTCAAGTCGAGAAAAAGAAGAGATAATCAATGCAGGTCCACTGTATACCAATATTTTCTTTAAAGTGTTTTCCTCACCTGCATTTTGAAGCGCACTAAGCCACTTACTTTCTATCTCTCCTCTCCACACTGGAACACTCTACAGATTACCAGCACTCGCCTTCAGCAACACTATCTAAATTCCATGGAAAAATACTGCACAGTTCTTCTGAATGTTTCAATCCTTCACTCTCTCTTGTGAAAGCAGATCAACACTTCAAAGAACCACAAAAAAGCTGAAAGAGGTCTTTAATAATAGTACTTGGGTTGCTGCTTGTCACAGAAAATACAATAATTGTACCACTGTATCAAGTGAAAGAGAGGTTTCAGGACTCAGGAAATGTAGGCGTTCTTTTTCTACTGCTGATCATACACTTAGTACTGTGCCTTCTCACTACACAGATATTTCAACCTACACAGGTTAAGCACTAGAAGTATCTCAGAGGGATGATGTTCAGAAAGAAGTCTGGAAAAAACCCCACCTAACTCAAGAGTATGTGCTTTTGCTTTATTAAAAAAAATAATTTAAAAGATCAGGGTTTTTGCACGTTTCAAAAACTACTTTTCAGCTTAGTGTCCTGTTGAACAGTTGTTATTTATGCACTGCAATTCCTATTGCACAACAAAGTTTAGCACCTCAACTGCACCACCCAACACCATTTTTCTCAGTTTTAACATTAAGCATCCAGAAAAGCAAAAATTCCTATAAAACATTAACTTCAAACACCACTAGCAAGGAAAATAACACATAATTTGTATGCTGAAACACATGTTATGATTTAGCACCTTCATTTACAGCTTCACCAGGGGTTGTTGTAGAATCACAGTATTTTAATGCTTGGGCTCCACTTAACAGATAAAATTCTTGCTTATAACAGGCAGGTTACCACCCTCAAAGCAGAGACACCTGACGGCAAAGAAGGAAGTGCTCTCTTTGCAGGACTCAAAACTGTACCACCAAAATAAAATTTGACAGTCATCCAAAAACACAGCCAGCAACTATGGAAGAGCTTCCACACTAACCAAACCTCCCTGTCTCTCAATATTTTCAGTTGTCTTTTTTTGCCATTTGTATTTCATGCCTATATGCAGGTACTGACTCTAGTATTTCTTCTCTGACATCCATCCTTGAGTGCAACTGACAATTGCTGCATACATGGCTCTGCTCATTGTATTAAAAGCCTGCAAAATTATTTATTCTTAAAGCACAGATGAACCATACTGAATGTGAAAATCCCACACCATTATTTAGAAGTAGGAAAATCAATCAAGCTAATAATCCATAGCACTACAACTATCACAAAGCTTACACTGTTTCAGATGCATGACCAAAGCTTTCAAAAAATCCCACCAGAACACAGTGTAGTCAGCAAAAATCTCCAAGGCAGAGCAGTAGCACATTTTGTAGGTACTTAGTGCCCTCATAGACATATTCAATTTCTACAGTAGGTAGAACAGTATCTTCCTTACAAAACTTTTCATAGGTGTGAGGTTTAAGTTCAAGATCAAGGAAAAGCTCTCATCCCATCTCCCCATACAGAATGAGTACCTGCAGTTACATCTCTACATTGTCACGCTGCAAACCCAAATGAAAATCCCAGTGTTCCTACCCCATCACATTTTTAGCCACCACCAAGGGCCACTGAAATGCAAAAAACCTTGCATCACCAGCTGTTAGGACCAGTTAATTTTCTGTTTGGTTAACACATCCATTTGAGTGTCCTTGGTGAACCTAGGACAAGCTCTTGAACAGTCTAGATAAGAAACATGGAACCATAGAATGGTTTGGGTTGGAAGGGACCTTAGAGATCATCTGGTTCCAAACCCTCTGCCATGGGCAGGGACACCTTCCACTAGACCAGGTTGCTCAGAGCCCCATCCAACCTGGCCTTGGACACTCACTCCCAAGGATGGGGAATCCACAACTTCTCCAGGAAACCCGTTCCAGTGTCTCACCACCTTCACAGGAAATAATTTCTTTCTGATATCTAATCTAAATCACCCCTGCTTTATTTTACAGCCATCACCCCTTGGTCTATCACTACATGGCCTTGTGAGAAGCCCCTCTCCAGCCTTCCTGTAGGCCTCCGTCAGGTACTGTAAAGGTGCTCTAACATCTCCCCAGAGCCTTCTCTTGTCCAGGCTTAACAACCCCAACTCAGAGTTTTTCCTCACAGGACAGGTGCTTCACCCCGCTAAATCATCTTCATAGCTCTCCTCTGGACCTGCTCCAAAATGTTCTGCTCCCCCTCTGCCAAAACACATACTAAAAGAATAAGAAGATTCAAATACATTTTATAAATACGGGTATTTCATCACATTAGGAGGTTAAGCTCCAATATTCACACGTAAGTTGGGCATAAGTGTCCGGCCCATGTTATTACAAATTAAGTGTCTAGGACTTTTCATTTATCCTGCACTGATACCAGGTTAAATCTTAAGAGAAAAACTGGGATTTTAAAATTAATGTTTACCTTACAAAATTAAAGTCATCTGTAAGAATGCAAGCATTCAACATATTGCACCATAAGAGCATGTACAATGAAAGGATGGATCTTGTCACCAAGAGGATAAATCATTTAATAAAATATTCAAAATAGTATCTGAAAGATCTGTGATGCATGCTACACTGGAAAGTAATGAGGTTTTAGACTTAATTGTTTTTTAATGGCAAGCTATAAGCCCATTAATTGGGCCACCTCAAGATATTTTAAACCATTTTCTTCACACTGTAACAGAAAGGCCTTTACAAAAGGGTCAGGTTTAGCCACCTTGTCACTTCCTTCAACATAAAACCATCCTTATTAAAAGCAGATGAAGCTAGTGCAAACAAGTTTGCATTTACAGATAATAGCATTCACACATGAAACAACTGATTCTGTATAAATTTACAAGAACAAAAAAAATATTACCTCTGCACTGCAGAAAATCTTCAAACATGCAACTGTACTACATCACTTTTGAGACTAACTATACAATCTTCCATTTCTCAGTTAAAGCTCAGATCAACAAGACTTGAAACACCACACATTTTCACTTCCCTGGTCACTCAAAAGTTTGATGGCAAAACATGAGTAACTTCCATTTGCAAATTAATCTTCTCATTCTTATTAGAATAACCAAGTGAGATTCCTTTCACACCAGAAATTTCCCCCTTTTTGGCCCTCTTTTTAAACACACATTTTCTGCTGTTTCCAAAAAGCTTTTTCCAAGAAGTAAAGGAAGCTTAGAGGTGAATACATTAATTCATTTTATCTTAAATTCTTATTCCAATTTGTCTCTTCATTTTGTCTAATTTAATTGGTTTTGTTTCTCATGAGAGACACTGACACCTTGAAGCTGAGATACACTTAAATGTCATAATTACAACTAATGCTTGAAGTTTATTTAGGAAAAGGCACATGGAACTGTTCCAATGTGCAAGCCTCTAAACTCAGTGAGTATGGAATAAGCAGATAATTGCAAACTGGCACAAGACACAATCTACAAATTTTATACTAATATATACCACATACTAAAAGACCATTGTCAACAACAATCTATGATAGAAGGGAAAGTTATAAGATACATTCAACAGACCCCTAGAGGTCATATGGTAAAAGGAACATGCCTTGAAGTTTGACTAGTACTCCTTTCAGTGTTATACTCCAAATTCCAGTACAGTCAGATTTACCTGTCCTTTAAAGAACACTGAAAAGAACATTTTTAACAGGCAAAGGAAGGAAAGTAGATGAAGTACAGAAGAAAGGAAGGGTGAGACTTTCATATTTTCTCTTTTCTAACATTTATTTTAACTCTTGCATCCTGTTTATTAAAAGAACCAAGTTATCAAAAGGTATCTGATAGTCTTGAATATCTACAATTTCTAGCTTGGTTTTGCAGACTGAGTTTCCCTAGAGACAGAATGCCTTTCTTTGACAAAAAACAAAATACATAAAAATTTAATAAAATATTAAATATAATAAATATTGATAAACAAAATAAAACTATAAATATAAAAATATAAAAATATAGATTTAATTTTTCTCTATCTAAACATAAGCCTAGAGTCTCATACTGTTGAAAATTAAATTGAAAAGCCAGTTCTAAAGAAATCCTTCCCTTTATGAAAGAGTACAGAAGTGCAATAAAGTCATGGCAGAAGGTCTGTCACTTGACTCAACACACTCAAAAGAAATTGCCAACATACACTGTTTACAGACAAATCATAAAGATATGACAAATAGTTAAACAAGTTCACAGGACAGGCAGCAGATAGAACAGTTTGAACAAACTGATCAGTTTTGCTAGCTTTATGTTGCATTTCTGCTAGAGGTCTAATAAACTGGAGAGGTTATTAGACTATAGAGAGAGATGGACCAGTTTTAGTAATTTATTGTGGCTTTACAAACAGGTACTTGAATTACACAATTGATGTATTCCAAATTCTAAGCAGGCTAAACTAACCTTCAAAAACATTGTCTTGTAAGTGTAATACTCCACAGATAAGCCATCCCTGGAAACTTTGAGCAGTACACATGAAGCAGCAACACTAGAACAAGGCTGCAGCCATCTGTCTTGTCTCCATCTAATCCCGTGGGACACAAACCTGGAACACCCACCCTTTAACCCATTCCAGCTGTGTACACCTACCTTTCCCACGAGGCACTCAAGGTATTCTGGTGCTACAGTACTTTTTGTTCATTTAACTCTCAAGTGAATTGCTTTCTATAAATAAGCTCCCTTGAACGTGGTTACTGCAGTGTCACACTAACACTGGTGGTGGCTGGGAGAAAGGCAAGTGGAGCTCAACAGGGGCCATCACAGATGCATTTGCCTCACCGCAGAGCCACAGTCATAGAAGCCAGGAAAGAAAATAAAGAAGCCAGGCTCAAATCAAACCTAGAGTGATGTTAATATTTGGTTCTTGAAATGTAATATTAACATGTCTTATTGCTAGAGCTGAAGTTATACCAACTGCATATTTTTATCTATTTTTTGTATATATAATATATAAAATATATACATACATCACATTCTCCTCATTTTCATGTTCTTCACAAAAGTAAACAGAAATAGAACAGTTATGAAAGTAGTAAAGTAACAAACAAAGAGACATCTTTCTAGAGAGCTGGGCTGGGAAGACTGCCAAAACTGGAGTGCTACCAGTGGAGAACTGCTGTTCTCTTCTGTCATTTGTTTACTGAACACAAGTTTCTTCTTTCACTCGGTGGATTAATACAATATGAAATATTTCAATTTTAAAAGGTATTACAAAATACGTGTCTATTATACCAATGCCTACCATAAGTAGTGCTGAAGGTAAGTAATCACAAACCAACAACAAAAATAAACAAATGTACACAGCAGAATCAAAGCCACTTTCACGAAACAGCTTGGGCCTCCAACACAAACTGAATATTTTTATAAATTATCTTTTTCAGTGGAACCATGGTGATTTTCACCATGTATCTCCTTGACCTATAAATGTGGCTGTGGATCTCAAGAGAGAAGAGATACTGAAAACATCTCTGCAATTCTCAATATTTAGTTTAACAGATTCCACTTCATGCAAACAAATAGAACAAAAGCCAATTGATCTAGGACATTGGTTCACTTTAACTATTCACAGTAAAGAGATGCTCGACATTCTGATATGCACATTAAAACTAAACAGTCTGAATGGTTGTACAGAAGGATTACAAACATTACATGAAAGGTGTGTTGTATTTCTAAACAGAGCCTTGTCTTCAGATGCATCTACAGATTATCTCCCGATTACTCAAAACATTACTCATAGCATGGCTTCAAGCCCTCCTTATGACATGAAATGCAGCATTAGCATGAGACTTCAAACTGAGACACTGCAAGAACCTCCTTTCCTCTCAGCACTTTCCCTGGTTTTGTCCATTTTTTGAAACAGTTATTCTAGACTTCCAGTTCAACTTCACATACAAGCTATCAAGAAACAGCAATAAGCTCTTATAACAAAGCTATTAAGCATTTGATTTTCAAGAAAATAAACTGTGAAATCCAATTCAATAAGTGCCTTTCTACTAGAGACAAAGCACGAGCCATTTTTCACTTGCAAGATGCAGCATGAACTGACATTTATGCAGCGTCATTCTGTGTATTTAAAAAACCCACCTGACCAAACCATGCAATGTGGTTTGAAAATGGTTTTATATTTAATCAGAAGATTATGCTACCACAAAGAATTTTGTTCCTTTCAACACTTAAGAGCTTTAAGTTTGCCCAGCATATGTCAGAATGAGCAACATAAGTCATGTTTAACTGAATTTTCCTATCAGGAAATTAAATCTTTAAAGAGCACTAATCAGAAGTAAACAATCAAAAAGCTACTTCTTTGATGACACACTTTTCAGCATAGTTCAGGAAAAAGAGCAGCTTCTTTGAAAAAAGAAAGTGCAAATTGAGCAGAATGTCTGATATTTTCCATGCTAACACAAGCTCTAGAAATATTAAAATGTGTTTTTGCAGAGTACAGATGTCATGACAAAAAACACAAGCACAGTGTGAATCCCAGGGAGCATATGCCCAATAAAAACCACAGCCTCTACCTATATGGAATGAAGTTTTACAAGAATACATATTTATGTTCAAATAAAAAGATGGAACACTCCACTAGATATCAAGTGTGCCTGTAACTAATTGGATTTTTGCTTAACTTTTCTCATTCTAGCTAGAAACTGTTCTCTTAAAAAATACTAATTCTTGTAAGGGGCACTATCTTCTCAAAGTTTTCAGTTAGTTAACTTCCGGTAACTACTGACAGTGAATTGTATCAATGATGAAGGCTAAGAAACAGGATAAATAAATATAGTAGAGGTCATTATCCTGTAGGCATTGTTTCCTAGATTTACGCCTTCTACTCTACCAAGCATTCCACACCTCAGTTTTGGGATGGGGGAAAAAATAAGGGGTGGGGGTAGGTGCAAACTTTGTGGCTGCCAGTTAACTACAACTACACCCTGCACTTCTCACTCCCAAATACAGGCATTGTACAGAGGCTATCTATAGAATAACACTTTCAAAATATAGTATATTGCAAATCCTAGGCAGTTTCAGATTTTTTACTGTCTCTCTACAGAACTCCTCATTTTAAGAGATGGAAAGCAAGCAATTTTGTCTGGGCTGTACATTTAGAAAATCATATATGAACCTATTGCATATTCAAAGCTTGTCCAGTTTGTTGCTCCATTCAGTATGTTATTTAGGAATTCCAGTTCCATACCATACGTGATCATGCTTAAGTGATACATCCTAACTCCCACTGTTTAGCACCTGCCAACATACTCATACTCTTCATGTTGGTATCAAGGAGGAGGTGAGGAGCCCCACACCAAAGCAGGTGAATGCCTGAGAGGAGGCTATGACCCTATGGGAAGCCCGTGCCGGAGCAGGGTCCTGACATAGACCTGCAGACCCACAGAGGGAGGAGCCCACACCAGAGCAGGTTTCCTGGTAGGACTTGTGACCCTGTGGAGGGACCCACGCTGGAGCAGCTTGTCCTTGAAGAACTGCACCCCGCACAAGAGTGACCCATGCTGCAGTAGTTTGGGGAGGGCTGCTGCCCGTGGGATGGACTCATGTTGGAGAAGTTAATGCAAAACTATCTCCCATGGCAGGGACCCCATTATGGAGCTGGGGAAGGACTCCTCTCCCCAACCCATGGGGGAAAACGTGTGATAAACTGGCCATAACCCCCATTGCATCTCCCTGCGCTGCTAGGGGAGGAGGTAGAGCTGGGAAGGAGGGACAGGTTGAGAGAAGGTGTTTTTAAGGTCTTATTTACTCCTCATTATCCTGCTCTGGCTTTGTTAGTAATAAATTCAATTAATATCTCTAACTCAAGCCTGTTTTGCCTGTGACAGTGTTTGGTGGGTGATCTGTCCCAGTCCTTATTTCAACTCAGGAAATCCTTCACTGTATTTTCTCTCCCCTGTGCAGCCACGACGGGCAGTGATAGAGCGGCTTTGGTACGTGTATCCACCCAGGGTCAAACCACAACACAGGTTCTTATTATCAGCATGGGCTGCCATGACTAACAGCGCTCAAGTCAGATTGAAACTCAGGATTAATTCCCATGTATAGACATTAAGTTATGCTAAAAAGATAAATTTGCTCCTCGCTTCAT
Organism: Origma solitaria; assembly: GCA_013397895.1. Classification (NCBI taxonomy): domain Eukaryota; kingdom Metazoa; phylum Chordata; class Aves; order Passeriformes; family Acanthizidae; genus Origma; species Origma solitaria. The sequence goes on along the minus strand of VZRL01001642.1, from coordinate 264,374 downwards.
CAAGTGCATGATCATTTAACATGCAAATGTAACTGGAATATTTCACTTGAACTTAACTCATCTGAAAAGCTGACAGCAGTTACTGCTTTTGCAGCAACATAGCTTCACCATTTAAGAGAATGACTGACAGTCAGATTTCCCCCCATTTATCCCTGACTTAAAAACCCCTCAGGGAAAGCCAGCTGAGCAGCCTGTAATGAACTACTCAAATTACTTAGGAGTTAATTGTCTCTAAGGTGAGTTAACAGTCGAATGATACAGCTGTGTTTTAGGCAGAATGCTACTTCAGCTGCCCCACGGCACTCCCTCGATTCAAGTACCACAAGTTTTCCTTATTCTGCTGGCTCCAGGCACCGCACTTGCCCCAAGCCTCACTGTGGCAGAGCAAAGCTTTATTTTCTAATCCTTCTCTCTGTTAGCCTTCAGGAAAAGCCTGACTACCTCTGTCACACGTGTCATAGACCGTAACAGCGAGCTGCTCTGAGCCAACTAAATTCAAGGGAAAAACACAATTGCTTTGAGTGAAATAACTGTAATTCCAGAATAAGTGGAAGAAAGAGGAAGAATGTTTATTGTTTCCCCAGCTTTGAAGAGCAAGAGAAGCAAAACCTTGAAGTTGCTGAATAATACATCTTATGACAAAGCAAAGCTTAGTAAGTAGGCACTTAAACTGCAGCGTGCAGCAGTCAGGGAACTCAGCTTGTGTGGTGAGAAGAGACAGCAAAGAAACAGAAGAGCTCCCAACACTCATCAAAAGCCAAATCCATACAAAGACAGATCTAGCTTCCCACATGCAAACAGTGTGTCATTTCCTTAGCTTAAGCTGGAAGTCCATACCACAAGGAACACTACTTTGGCAAACATGAGCCAAGGACAATGCGTCCCAGAGACTTGTTCCACTATGAATTAAACAAGAAAACATTCCCTACAAAGATGACAATATAAATCTGAAAGTGGCGCTAACTTACACAGATTCTTTTTATTGACACCTCTGAAGATCTGAAACTAGGTATTTTTGTCATCTCCCTCTCAGTCTCATGTCTAAAGGTTCATAACTGTGAAAAGCAGGCACAGAAATGCTCATACCATTAGAAAACCAAAACAAATCTAGAAGACCAGATGTAATGTTTTTACAAGTAGTATTCTCACACTGAAAGTGAGAAAAATCCAGGTTTGGCATTCAGGAAAACTTTTACTGCCAGTAAGGTTTGTGCTGGAGAAAGACCAAAGGTCTTACTACCAGGTTTTCAAGACATCAGAACACACATGAAATAAAACCTGTCCCTACTGTAGAAGGAAGTATCAGTAACTAAACCTTGCATGCTGTAATCGCTGTTTAGTTACAGCTGGTTTGTAATACTCAGAATGTTTCAAATATATCAGAACAGCATAGCGAGAAAAGATATGTATCAAACTGAGAAGCAAGGTGGAGCATAATATACAATAATGACCAAAAATTAGATTGAACATGACCATGCATTTAGGTCTCCATCTCCACAAACTCATATTCCATGTTATTTATCAAAGAACTCCTTACAAGTGGAGAGTATTAGCTCAATTTTTCATAGTAGGGTATTTAAATGTGTTTCTCTGTTATAGAAGGTTCCCATAGTATGTGAGAGGGAGGGAGTAGGATAAAATGAATATAACATGCATGATAGTTAAAACCTTAAAACCCATATTCTTCAGAAGGAAAGGGAGAAAATTAGCTTTGTTTTACCTAAGATATGCTGCAGAGAGAGACAGCAGGAATTTTTTGGTCAACTTAGTCAGTCTGTCACAGCAAGGAGGCGACTTAACCTGTCAGAAGGTGCTTGGTAGACCTTGTTCCCCTACCACTTTCGCACTGCTAATATCAACCCTACTCAGCCTTTCAAAAAGATCACATTCTGTCATAGGTGAGAAAACTCACAGAAGTTATAGATCTGTCCAAGCACTAAGCTTTTCAGAAATAAAAGGTTGTTTAAATTCAAAATTAAGTTAGTTTTTTGTATCCCAACGCTTATGTTCCAATATACTCAGATGTATTGCTGCATTTTATCTTCCTTTAAGGCAATGCCAAACTGAAAATATGAGCTCTGGTGCACTCATAATTAATAATCAGATTAAAAACTCCTAATTATTATTTTTAAATCTCCATGCTTTATGCTTAGCATACCAAATTAATTTGGCAACTTATACAAAGTTGTTCCATAAATGCTGAAATTTTTCAGAGTTTCAGCCCTTCAATGCTTCCCTATAAAGGTCCTGTGTTCTGTTGGAAAGGCAACATCACCCACCAGCAAGTTCTGTGGCAGAACTTGCCAAGACTTCAAGGTTATTAAAGAACTACATAACAAAAAATGAAAGAAATATCTCACTTCAAATCCTATTCTCAATGATTTTGATAGATTGGTAAAAGAGGTACCAGGCATGTGACTTGCAACTTAATCTAACCAACCGGCCCATAAACTTCTTCTCTTCCAGGAGCAGTTCAAATAAATTCATAGAATCATTACACAGCATCCTGAGTTGGAAAGGAACCACAAGATCCATCAAGTTCAGCTCATGGCCCTGCACAAGGCTAGCCCAAGAGTCATACCATGTGTCTGAGAGCACTGTCCAAACACTTCTTGGAACTCTGTCATGCTGGTGCTCTGACAAATTCCCTGGGAAGCCTGTTCCAGTGCCCAAACACCCTCTGCGTGAAGAACCTTTTCCTGATACCCAACCTAAGCTAAAATACATTGTTCAAGTGAACAAATGTGTAACATTCACCCATGTATGGTGAAGCTACTCAATTCAACTGCTTCCAAATTACACAGAAAAATTAACTTTTTACCATCAGCATCATATTGATTTGTTTAAAAACTGCTGTCTTACCACATAAAAATGTTATTCCTCTCCTTAAAGAATTCTACTGTCTTGAATCCTCTCTCCACACCCAAGATTTCTCACTGTTAGTATGTTAAATAATCTTCACATACCAATTGTGAACCATCAGCTTCTGCACAGCCAGTAGTGCATTATAACGAACTTGTTGGTCTTCATGATGCATGTGGTTCATGACCAGCTGCTTACCACCGAGTTGTTCAATCACTCTGAAAAACAGGAGGGGAGCAGGTTTTTTGACATTACTTTCAATTCTGGGTAGCTATCCTATCCAACCACTTCATGTTGAAGGCATTAAGAGGTTAAGTTTAAATTACATAATATTTATTTTATTTAATTTTTTTATTTGCCTGGATACACATCTCATTTGAAATATTACAAATACAGATCATCTCCTACTAACTACTGATTTTTTTATTTTTTAATTTTTTTAAGAATTCACAGCATCAGAAAGTGTTTGTACTGGACTCCTGTTTGCTACTCTGAAATAAATAATCAATAAAAGAACCCTTTTCAGAGAGGGTTATTTACTTTATCCAGCTCTCTAAAAGGGTTGGTAGGGTACAGCATTATCAATTATTAGATAGGAGAGGTAGTGCCCTCCTCCCCATAAATGGATGATAACCAGGTCACTCCACTTTTTGCAAGAATAAAAGCCTAATCCCTTTTGGCACTATCTAATAAAGAAAAATGCTTATAATCACACCAACACCTATTAAATCATCCACCTTACACATATAGTGCTTTTTGACATTCAAACTCTACTAGAGATACAGCTATTCCTGCACAAGATGCAGAACTGGCTGTTAAGGTATAATTTCCAGAAAAAGTATATGCTTCAGCTGCATCTTTCACTACAAACTTCACCACCATAGTCAGACATAGCTTTTTATACTAAATCCCCCATGAAATACTGATGAAGCCTTGTATTGCATGTCATGAATATATTATTTCTTAGTAAAAACAATGGAAAGCAACACACTTAAAACCTGAAAAAGTATCAGCATCCAGATGCCTTCGCATGCAGCATTTCGATCCATCATAACATAAGTTTGGAGAGAATTTGGAAGGAATATATAAGCTGATTTACTCACTGACTTTTATATGTCTTTTTACATCAGTTCTCTCACAGGTCACTTGGTAGTTAAACATACTATCCCCGTAAAGACACTATCATTTGCTACAGGCTTAACCTGATGCTATCCTACCATTCTAAGCTTGCATTGAACATTTGCATTTAGTACTGCTCTTTTCATGGCCAAATTAATGCATTGCTGCAGCACAACACAATGCATTTTTGCAAACTACAGAGCAGGTATGACGACGTATCATGGAGATGAAAAGGAGAATTTTCAATTTCATTTTATAACTCAGTCAAAACCATCCTCCAGACCACAGGGAATACCATTTCTCAATAATATTAAAACATTTGCTTCATAAATTAGGAATGGATTCAGAAAAGTGCAACTGTTTTAAGCTGGAAAATCCTTGCCAAGAATTCCAGAAGTTACTAGTAATGTAACAGCTTCAAAAAACCTTTATGCCTGCCTTATGCTGCCTCACATTTTTATTGAGTTAAATATAAAACCATTGCACATAAATGCAAGAGTATGAAACACAAATAATAATTTTTCTTTATTATAGGACTGACTTAAACCACTGGATTTTCAGAAATTGAAAGCATGTAAAAAAGGCATTAAACTCAAAAGCTTCCTTATGCTAGGAGAATGCAAGAACCAAAATGAAAAGTTAAAAGCCTATAATCACAAATGGTAATAGGCTCTTTCAGATGACAATACATCACTGAAATTATGGCTGAGAACATGAAGAGTCGAAGAACAGCATTATCATTCTTGCATAATGCTGCCTACAGGTACAAATCACTTCCCAGCCACAGGTTTCAACCCAAAAGTCTAAACAACGAAGAAGGTTCCCAGTGAGTCCTGCTCCTTCAAGTTCCAAACGTGTCCAAAACACTACATTTAGTTTCTCCTCTCCTCAAATGCTGCTTACTTTACAGCAGTAATAGAGCCCAGTAACAGTTATGGTACGTGCACATCTTCTGCAATGACCGCTCCCCACAATACCACTGCACTAAGGCAAAATAGTGGCATTTCCAAAAAGTTTCTGGATGCTGAAGATCCATGTTTTAACACAACCCATTTAAAGGGAGAAAGAATATATGGAAGATAAAGACAAATGAGTGCAATTTAGACTGTTATAGCAGCAAACAAATATAAAATCTACACTACGTGTCTGAAAGCAGGCCAGGGAGAAAAAAGAAATGCAAGTTTTTTTCTGAATCATGAGCTAAGGAAGAGAATAGTTCTAGGTGTCCATCTCTTGTACATGTAAAACACAAAGCCCACATTCACAGCATTCAAGAAATTCGAAGTGTTGATAGTACATGGCAATAACCCTTGGGCCACATGGAAGCTGTGCTGGAGGCCTGCATTTACTTTCAGTGACAGGAAGCACCAATGACATACTTTATTTCTGCTGTTACCCTCTCAGGAAATGCATCTTGGTGAGCCTCATGAGAAGCCCACAGCGCAACTGGGCACAACTGGGACAATTTGGCCCACAATGTGTAGTTATAAAGGAAATATAAAATTATCTGGATAATTTTAAATAAAAATATGGCTGGAGAACAGCCATACAAAAACACAGCATTTAGTTTAACAAACATTTTCTTTTGTCAGACAAAGGGAAAGTTTAGCCAGAACTGTAACTCCAGGTCTCCACTGCGTGCAGCAGGTAAAGGCAAGTAGTTTTAGGTTCCAGTTCATCTCTGCAATGTTCAAAGGCTAAAGGACAATCCAGTTAAGAGTTGACAATAAACACTTAACAAAAACAGAAGTATTTAATACACCTAAATTCTTCTACTCTTCTAAACCAAGGAACACTATCCATTCGTAAACTGAGTCATGCAATCAGAGTGTGAAATACTGATCATGTGTGGGAGCAATAGACGACTATATATCAAAAAACATAAGAAATGTACTATTATGCTGGAACTGACACATAATCCACAGGTATTTTAAGCTTTTAGTGAGTTCCAAAATTGCTGAAGTCATATTTGGTAAGAATACACGGGATTACAAATTAAATTCTTTAAAAGAAAGAGATTGAGGCAGTTCAGTTAGTTCAATGGAACAGAAAGCTAAATAAGCCAAGTCTGTAAACAGACAGCAGCTAAAGTATTAGAATTTGATATAAGAATGTGGGTTAGAATAGTATCTAGGACACTTCTTATTTGCTGATGACCACTCCTTTTGAAGGTACACACACTTCTGAATAGGCGTAACAGCCTGGGAGCTGAGTGAAGCTGTGGTTCTAACAGCTAAGTATTTTCCCAGCTACAGACAGAAGGATACAGGTCCTGTTTTCCACTCTTCTGATTTCATAGCTTTGGTCCAGCAACTGCATGGCCATACTGGCCCAACCATTCAGGTAGATGCATGCAAGCTGTTTAAAGATTATGGCAAACAAGGAATAAAATTATTTCATACTAAGAGCAGCTCAAAGCAAGAACAACCAGTATTAGTCCTTCAGCTTTGCCACTTGCAGGCAGCAATATTAGTTTCCACCTTACTGAAGGATATCTTGCCTCTCCTCCAAACAGCATTTCAGTTCAAGCTGCTTACAAGACTACAAGGGCTGTGAGTATTTCCAGAGTCAACAGATCTTCCTAGCATACATATGGCCCGAAGTTTCAGTCTGCTGCCCATGATTCTACTACTGTCAAGACAGCAGTCTGCACAAGAAGTGTTCATGAAATTCCCAACAAGACTAGAAGGCTGTTCTCATCTTATCTATTGAGCTGGTTTTAGCTGAGGTAATTAATTTTCCTCTTTTTACTAAAACCAGTGTTGATTTGATCATTGCTGAGCAGCATTTGCACTGCATCAAGGCCTTCTCTGCTCCTCACCCCACCAGCAAGCGGGCTGGGGGTTCACAAGGACTTGGGACAGGGCACAGCCATGGCAGCTGACCCCAACTGAGCAAAGGGATATTCTATACTATATGGCAACATGTTCAGCACATACAACTGGCAGAAGGAAGGGGGGACCATTCAAAGTGATGGTGTTTGTCTTTCCAAGAACCCATTATGCATGATGGAGCCCTGCTTCCCCTGGGATGGCTGAACACCTGCCTGCCCTTGGGAAACAATGGGTTTTTTCCCCAAAAAAATTCTCTGTTTTGCTTTACATATTAAATTGCCTTTATCTCAACCCACATATTTTCTCACTTTTACTTTTGTTTCTCTCCCCCATCCTGCTGTGGGGAGAGAGCAAGTGGCTGTATGGACCTGAGTTGCTAGCTGGGGTTAAACCATGACATCCACTCAACCCTGTGTAGAAACCAGGAACAGACCACTTCTTTGCTACAAAAATTAAGTCACATACACATGTGAGTGATGAGCCAGATACCTGCAAAAACCAAAGGCTTATATCTGTTTCAGTGGTCTCTACTTAGAGGTACAATTATTCAGTAAACATCTTTGCTCACAGGTTTTTTAAGCAGGAAAATATAGCAATGTCTGTGTGTATTTCAACAGGAATTTGGGTTTATAATGAACATGAATGCTTTCACCAAAATGTGTATTTGTGTAGCTAAAACATGCTTAAATGGAAGAGTGACAACTGAATCTGTGCATCACTGAAATTACAACAGCAATTGTTTGTGGAAAAACACTTCTCTGTAGTCTCTAAGTCACAATAAAGTCTTTATTATTGTTGGAATAATCCATGTCTACACTAAGTCCAATAATTACAGTCCAATTAGTCATAACAGAGAGGAAAAATTGCATGTTGATTAAACTCTTGGTAGTTCTTCCAATTTCTTCTGGTGCCTGGCTTCTGCTTTAATCTAAACATTGTACTCAACATTTACTTTAAATGTTGGTTCCCTTCACCATAAAGAGATACTGAAATATATTGTCAGAGATCCAGTTTGCATTTTCTCATTTGATCTAGTTTGTGTTTTCTCATCTTCCCAGTGAATTAAACTTAAACATAACCTGCAATCCTTTTGTAGCATATCTTAATATAAATAAGCAAAAAAACTCACAGGCACAGTATATACTTCAGCTACTCTCTAGAATAAAAACATATTGGCATTTTCCTACCGTTTCCCACGGGGATAGTGTCGTACATATTCTCCCACATCATGAGCAGCTACTGCAAGCACCTGTGGATCATCAGAAACCTCCAGAAGTTTTGTCAGGATTCTAGGAAAGAATTTGAAACAATCAACTTCCAGGTTTTGGGTTGGTTTTGTTTTTTTGTTTAGGATTTTTATTTGTTGAGGGATCTTTAATCAGTGATAACAAAATAACAAAGCCCATAAGCATAAAAATGTTTTATAAGTCACCCAAACAGTAAAGCTAGAACTTTTTCCAAACACGCAGTTGTACTTAAAACTAAGAACCTGCCCTAATTAACAGAATTATTTAAAATATTCACTAGAGTCAATTTAGTGAGCTACATACACAAATACCTACAACTAAGGATTACAAAACCTCTCCTTTTTTATACTTTGGCTTCAAGACCAACAGTTCTGAGTTCTAGATAAGCTGCATTAAAAAGCAGTTCTATCCTAACTCAAAGACTGAGAAGATGAAAGCTATACTACCTTGTAAATTACTCCAGTGCCATGTTATTTTCTTAGCATGCACAGAAACACAGAGGTAAAAAGCAGAAAACAGCTTCTCAACTCTTAATATTGTCTGCGTTTTTTAGTTAAGTAGTTAAACCACCTTTAGTGGCAAACAGCTACAAGTAACACTGTTCTCTAGCCAGTAATGAGCAGGGGGAAGAATTACACAGACTATGATGGTTAGGCACAGTTGAAAAGGTTAAATATACAGATCACTGGAAAATTAATCTGTACTTACTGACATGACAAATGTGTTCTAATCAGAGAAAGTTAGAAACAAGCTGAAATAGGTAGGTTAAAAATTCAACTGGAATTAAAAAGAAAGGACATTCTGGTAAAATTAAATTACCACAGCCACCGCCTCCCTAGAGGCCAGAAGGAGACAGAAAAAGCACTTCTCAAATGAAAAGAACTCCTACTTTTGACAAGAAGTAGAGGCAGAAACTTAAACCATAACACTAATCAGAAGACACCAAAGACCCATACAGTATGGTTGAACAAGATAGAAGTCCACCATCAAAGTAGGCAATAATGGCAGAAAGTATGGAAACAATTATGTTTAACAGTAAAGTAAGAGTAGTAGATTTAGAAAACTAATAAGCAGTCAGGCAAGGAAAAATAAAATTATATGGTTTAAAGCAAATACGTATTGTCTGTCAAATATCTTACAATGCAAAAAATGAAGTTCTGAGGTGCAAGAATCTCCCCATTATGTTGTGGCAGAGGGTGGATGGGCTTTTTGTGGGGTTTTTTTTTGGTTTGGTGTTGTAATGTTATGTTTTTGGGGGGTTTTTTGAGAGTTGGGGGTGTGTTAAAAGAACTATTGAAGATCACTGTAGCAGCACATGCACAATAAATTAAGTCCCAGAACCAGGAGAAATAAATACAGCAAAACATTGTAATCCCAACAGGAAATATTAAGCCTCAACTTCATGCTGCAGCTGTCAGCATCTAAAATTTTTAAGTCTATAATCCTACATATTCAGCAATATGCCCTCAGGGAAGATTTTATCAGACTTGTTTTGGTGAGGTGTCAGGGCAGTCGAAATGCACATAAAGTTCAGCATCACCTTGCTCTTGCCATACTTTCTAACATGTCACATGCTCCACTCAACCTCCTGATTTCTGTTAGGTCTGGTACTTATTAGGAAACACTGAACTGAAAGAACACCAGGTATCATCAGTTAATGACAATGAACGTTAAACAACTAAGACCGAGGCATCATTGCAGGGCATAATTTCATATACCAGTCCTTGACAGCAAAAGAAAATATGAGCTTCAGCTTCACTTCATCTAACAATCTATGTACTCCAAACACTCCCAATATAAAACAGACAGATTGCAACATAATGCAGTAAGTCAAATTTTTCATGGAACAGCACCACAACTTTCAACTCTAAATATCCAAGACAGAAGCTCATTACTTGGATCATCACCACACAATACAAAACTAAGATTAAGATATAGTAAAAACATTTTTAATTAAATCAAGCCTGCATGCAAGTTAAGCTATAGATATTCCCTCCTATCATCAATACATTTTGACCAGTAAAAGGGAATAAACAATTCTGCTTTTGAACAGAACAAACTATATATTCTAAAAAAAGCAGGATGTTCTAACTCACTTTCATTCTTGACACTACTTTGTGTTAAAATTTAAAACCTATATTAGATTCAGGTTCATTTAAACACAGAAAATAGTAGAGAATCCTGTGATTCAAGACTTGAAAACTTACTTGAGTAGTTCATAATTCTTCTCATTTAGTCTTACAGCATTCTCCCGCCAAAACTTCTCAGACTTGTGCACAGGACTCCACTCGAGTCTTCCTGACTTGAGCTCAGAACTGTATTCATCAAAGGAGCTGCAACACAAGACCTAAATGAGATATTGGCCAAGCTTCTGTGAACACTTTGACCCAAATGCCAAAGCCTATCCCTAACAAAGCTGGAGCTTGAATTGCTATGACACATTTGGAAGTCAGTGGTCTGCAAGGTATGAGAACTCTTCCCAGTCTCAACATTTTGTAAGTAAGAGAATGCATGAGAGGCAAGAAGAAAAATTTGTTTTCAAACATACCCCTCTATCCATCCCAAAACACTATTCCCAGGAAAAAAAAGAGAGAAAAAGCCAAGTCACACAAATGCAACATTTTGGAATTTAATTTGCTGGTTTGCTGGTTTTTTATGCTGTAATTTTCCCAACAAAGGATTTCAGTCTTTACCTTCCATCCAGTTAAACCCCTGACACTAGCAACAACATGCACTTTAATTTAGGCACAGGAGCAAGAACTAGGTAAACACTAGCAAAAACTTGAGTTAATCTGGACAGTAAAACTTATTTTAATCAGGTAATCTTCAGTTTTGACTGGAAAGCCTTTAAGATCACTTTGAAGTCCTTTAACAATTTATCAGTCACAAAGATCACACATATAAGTGAAGATCTATTTTCTATTCAGCCTCTAAATACTGATATACAATAGAAAACTAACAACCAGCACATCTCTGTACACTCTTACTAAGTAGCATTTACATATCATAATTCTGTAGATTTTTAAGCCTTACAAAAGAAACACTTTCTACCAACATTCACATAACTGCATTTTTTTGAAGTACACACTGCAAAACATACCTAAGGTCCTGCACACTCTCACCAAGCTTGTCCAGTAGAAATTTGATGTCTTCACTGATGTCTTCATCATCATATTTCTGCTGATCCAAATTTTCTAGCTGCTTTAAAACCTTACACTGAATCATGGCAAGAGCATATTCTTGACGAGTTTCTCTCTCAGTAGATTTCTCTAACAAATTCTAGAGAAATAAAGATGTATTTATTTTGTTTAAGAACAGACTACTTTGAAACAAAGTAGTATTTTTAAGAAATTCTTACTGGAACTTTTTAATTGAGAAAGTGACAAAATCAACCACTTCCTGAAATAATCGCTCCTCAATACTAGAAAGTACTAAACTAATTCACCTGTTCTGAATATTTTCCACATCAAATTGAGGTGACTACAAAGACTATTTAAAGAAAAAGGGCAGGTTTATGTCCCAAATACCAGAACCTCCACTATAAACAAATACTTTTATCTTGGATTATGATTTTAGCTTTTTGTGCAGCAATAGCATAAAGCAGAGAGCCTTAAAAAAATAACCTGAAGTCATCTTTCCAATTCAAAGTTACCATGTGGGTTAGATCACCTCTTTTCAAGTTTGGGAATATTCCAACTAGACATTTTTATTCAAACAGAAGCTTCCTGGTAAGACTGGAATTAAAAGCACAGAATGCAACAGTCAAGTTCCAATGTCATTTATTCATTACATTTCTACTCAATTTAATCAGCTTTCAATTATGTTTTTCAATCAGAGCTCACCACCTGCACTTTTTGATAAAGATGAAAACATGAATTTCATATAAATGAAAAAGTCCTTAACAAACAGAACATGTGTTCATATAAATAAGAGTCAACATCTACCAGAAACACTATATATAAGGAATTTGACTGCATCACTCTTGTCACAAAACTATAACGCTTAAGGTTTCTTAGCTATCAGACATCCTATTAGTTACTGAGGCAGAACATTGCAAATCGACTTTAAAACTTGAAAACTAAAAATAAGTCATAGTACTGCTTTTAATGGCCATATACAATTAGCTTTAATGTGCAAAAAAAAAAAAGCCACCCCAGTCTCTACTTCAGTAAGGAAACTAAATTCACAGAAGGTAATGCTAATTTACTTAGAGTTACAACTGGTAATGAGAGCAAATGAACAAATAATGAACCTTAAATAAGACAATTCAGCAGGTTCAAGGAGCAGGTGCATAAAGGCTCCAAAGAACCCCTAGTTAAGATAATTGCAAGCAGATGTGGAAGTTACTCCAAATATTATTACCTATCTCATACCATAGTGAGATACCCAAGCTTTTCATAGTGAATTTGAAAGGATAAGTTAACAAAGTAAAAACAAACACATTACTATACAGAATGGATCAGTAAACTTCCAGTGATAAAACCCAAAATCTTCAGGTGTAAAACTAGTTCTAGCCAGAAAACAGATGTAGAAGGTAATAAAAGTGTGAAAAATGAGGGGATAAAATAATAGGTAGAGAAAGTAGTAGATTCAAAGGGACAGGAGTGCCCAATACTTTTTTCATAGAAAAAAATTATTATATTTGCAGTTATGTACTTCAGGCAATTAACTTGACAAAAAGGCCAAGTAAAATATGTCAAATTAGGAGAAATCAAGTAGTAGAGAAGACATCCAAGTTGCCAAGATTCATAGAGTACTTTCAGTAATGCACAGACAGATTTGGGGAATCATCAAGCCTAATCTTTTATGCAATTCCCTCCCCCCTCCCAAACTGATACTGTGCTGTCTCACACAGGAAAAGGACTATTTTGCCTCTGCCATCTATTTGGATTTTGCTCCAGAACTCACAGCTCTGATGTATAATTTCTAATCTATTATGTGGCTGCCAGTTAACAACTCATATTCACACCAACACAAGTCCTTAATGTTGGAGAAAGGAAACAGCTAAGTTACACTCCCCTAAGCCTGTGACAGAAACACCTTACTCTTTTTCTTAGCCTTTATTTTAAAAAAACTTATCTTCATTTTTGTCTCCTCTTGAAAAACACAGCAAATCTAAGAACTAGCAATTATTTCTACTTTTTATGATCTCAGAATCGGAAGAAGCTGGATATAACCTGTTGAGCTTCTCATCTTTCTTTTTTTATGTTAATTTTTTTCCACTCTCTCTTGCTATATGTCCCTGTTTAATCCTAACATTAAGATCTTTAAGAACACTACATCTACACTACATCTACAGAGGTCTATATATAGCAAGAACAGCTTCTACTGAACACCTCATACCACTGTACTCCTTCAACAACAGTGGAAGGAGTACAGTGGTTCTGTACTCCTTCCAGATTCTTATGATCTGCCTCATTCAGAAATCTTTCAGTGGCAGATGTTCTCAGATAGAGAGACAGAGTAAGCACCTTCACATAGCTTATCATTGCTAATCAGCAAGTCAGTAAGCAACAATTTCCCTCTCCCCATTCTCATTTGCTTGCAACACTTACTATTGGAACAAAATCCACATCCAGGAAAACAAACAGCTTCCAAGACCTACACTTCCTACTCCGGATACCAAGTGCTGCTTTAAAACAGCATTACAAGTTGTTACAGCATTCCTGTATTGCTTACAAGACACTTGACCAGCATGCACATAAAACCAGTAGCATCCATGAACATAAAATGGTACTCTCATAGTGAGAACACCAAGCCTAGACAATCAGTTATTCCTAATTATCTTAAATAGGACCAGTGATTTATGGGGAATGCAGACGCAGTAAGCCAACTAATCACTTTTATATGGCTATTCTCATTTGCTTTGACAGAGCCACCAAGAAAAGATTTTTGGACTAGTAGATAAAAATAATTTCTCAGTTGGACAAACATATGTATTCAAAATAATATTTTGTTAATTAAAGCTTCATGAGGTAAAACTTATCAGATATTAGTAACTCCAGGGTTTTACAGCAGTACCAGGAGGAAAAACATTCTTGAATTAAAAAAGAGGAATCACTAGTGCCTGTGTTAACATTTTTTTTAGTCAACCTTATTTTAAGAAGGCATTGAATAGCAGATATCTATTATTATGACTATTATCTATTATTAGCAATAATATTGCAATATCTATTACCTGTAGCAAAACTGAGTTCACCAAAAGAAAAACAAAAACAAACAAAAAACCCAAAGGGAAAAAAAAAAAACAAACAAAAAAAACAACAAAACCCCAAAACCCAACCAAAACAAAGGAAAAAAAAAACCCCTCCCAAAAAAAACCCCCAAAAACAAAAACCCACAACAAACCAAAAAACCTAGAGAATTAAGCTTTCAAGCTTTCAATCAGTTTATTGACATGGTCCAGCAGAAACAGCTGTGCATCAGCAACATTTGAGACCTAGGAATTCATGAGAGAAGCACAGCACAACTGCAGTCACAAGAGACTTACCCGAAATGCCGCAAGGATGATTCTAGTTACTTTCTCTTTGACAGATTCCTGAAGAATATCCGACAGCACAGGGACAATATTATACCGACGAAGATATTCACACATTTGAGGGCTAAATGCCAGCAGCCACACACAGAAAATCATCTGATACTGCAGCTGAAAACCACATTTGTTGCTCAAGACACCCATGATGCTGAAAAATTGACATAGTACACATTTAATTTTTAAATAATGACTGCATAGATTGCATTGCTCCACTCTGAAACATTAAAAGAAATGGTAACAGGAACTTATTGGAAAGAGCTGCTGAGGATGAGCATACGACACAGAGTTCACAGTAAACTGCATCACTATTTATCATTGTATAAGCAGCTTGTACAGAAAGCCATCTTTTAAAGATACAGTTATGTTCTCCTTAGCCTTAGAGCCATAAAGCAGTTTTTCGTATGTGAACTGAGGTTGTAATGTAACCATCTTCTGGTTCACCAAGACAGTTTTTCTACTGGCATGTTTAGGGCATTTGTCATTCTAGATGAAACAGAGAAACACACAGCTACTCTTTAAGAGTTAAGAAGGAATAAACAGAACAAAATCTACACAAATTGAACTTCTTTCCTTCATTGTACTTGTCCACAGGAGTGTCTGAAATTACCTGAAGTATTCATTATCTAACAGAGAGTTCTCAGAAAATGGCTCATAGATACAAATATACAAAGTACTGCTAGAAAAAAAAGGTATCACAAGATCTCCAAGAAGAAATCATGCAGAAGGTTTGCTCAGCTGAAGTTCTGAAAATTTAATAAAAAATTTACAGATCCATTCTGAAATAGCTAACTCAATTTAAAATTTAAAAAAGAATCTATATTCAAAATCATTCTTACCAAATTTAAGACAAGTTCAAACATGGTGAAACACAGGCTTATTGTAGTGCTTTAATACTTGATTAAAAAGCTTCCTTGGTTTCAGTAGTGTCATCTTGACACATATGAACATAATCTGAAATTTTACTTCACTGGTAATTTTGATTTTCTCCATTTCAGTGTAAAGGAGTATTTTTCATTGAAGTGCAAATCACATATCAACCATCCCCAGTAGTGGCAGGGATGGCAGAAAAATTATTTATAGGCAAGCATTCTTTAAATAAGATTAGTGCTGACATCCTAGCCTAATGCAAGGCTATTTATTAGGAGAATTGGATAAAAGAATGACCTACTTGAAGCCATATGTAGAAAAAAATTTATCTCAGCTCTAGACAATGTTTGTCCTTTCACTAATATTGAACAGGAATGCTGCATTAAAGCTGCAACACTGCAAGTTTCATTTGTCTATTTGACTGAGTTAATGTTTGAAAACAAATCTCTTTTGTACTCAAACAGAACAGCTGTCATTACAAGAGTTCTATTCCCAAAAAAGGTCACTGGGGGAATGTACTAGTGTAACTGCAAGTATATCCATACAAATTGAAATAGATGCTCACCAATTTACTCCATCTGCTTCTACCCATGCAAAGCGGTATTCATTGACCCTGAGCATCAGCTGCAGACATCCAGCAACACACTGCACATACTGGGAACTCTGGGTGAACACAACAACACATCACTTCTTAAAAGAAGAGTCAGGTAGTAAGTGCTGAAGTACAGTTTTCCAAATCAGGCAATAATGGCATAAAAGGAGAAGAGATCTGAATACTAAAAAAATGTTATGCAAGTGATACCACTTTACATTATCAGAACATTTGAACATGCCTTCCTTCAGTACCTATGAATGAAAGCTGTCTTCTGTTTGAATATATTTGTCAGAGGATGTTTCTCTCTCTTCTTACTCAACTGTCAGCATTACCTACACTAATACTAATCACACATTAATCAAATATGCTGCTGATAAAATGTTTGCTTTTTTCCTCCCTGTATGCCTTTTCCTTGAAAGTCATATGGTAGCTCACTCACATAATACAAGATCAAACCTTTCAAGCATTTAATGAAGTAAAGAAGTTAGACAATCCCATATGAAAAGAGAGGAGGCAATAAACAGAATTGAAAATAAAGAGTAACTCATTCTGTGTCTCTCATGAGAGATTTAAGTCCTTTATGTAAAAACTACATCTGTGCATCTGGGCTCAAATCATCTAGAACATTATTTCCCTGTGAATGTATTCACTTTCACACCCCATGCAAATAAAACAGCTATAAACACACAGACAGCTCTCCCAGCCCAAATAATGCATTAATTTATCTACATCACCAGTCCTTGTACTACTGAACTTGGAGTTTTCCTTTTAAAGAGTCTGTCATAAAAGCATTCTCTTCCAACACTATTATAATTAAAATTTCATAACAGATTCCAGCCTTCATTTCCTTTATAAAATGCTACAACTGCATTTCTGATTTATTCTGAAATTAGCCAGGACCTGCTTGAAAATCCTTCATAAGATAGATCTGAAATCTGAACACTAATGAAGTTAAGACAATACTAAACAAATTAATTATCCTACAACACATTTGCACTCTCAGTTCTGCTTCTTTGGGACCCTGCCATGGCACAGTACATCCGTGCAGTGCCACAGTGCCATGAATACAGATTTCTAATCAAGTCAGAGGAGCTCATGACTCCATAATAATAGTGCTGTAGAACTATTTACTCTTATGGCTGTATGACAGAGGGCTGTCAGTCTAGCAAAACCTAGCAAGCACTATGGCATGCAGATCTGCATATGAAATACTGAAATGCTTCAACTTCTATGCTCAGGCCATTGTTTTACACCCTACCCATTGTCATGCATAACAGTCTTTCATCTTTTCTACTTTAAACCCCAGACAGGGTGTAATTTAAGAGCTCCTCTACAGGAAGCTAACATTTTAAAGCCATGACTCCAATTAGAAGAACAACAAATCCCAAGTTAAGTCCTGAGAAACTGTGACCACTTTCAGGCTGCAGGAGGAACAAAAGACCAAACTGAATTCTACTCCACATTCAAGAACTATGATAAACTGCCTTATCATGCCACAACACCCCAGAATATCCAGTTAGGATGATCATTTGCATGTTATGCTGCCACAACTCATCTCCAAGCTCAACAGCTACTATAGCTACATAAAATTAAATGCTAAAAAAAGTATTGATGAGAGAAGAACAATCTATTTTCCTCTGAATTCAAGCTATTCAAATATGAAAAGCTTACAGCTTTGAAAGCACACTTGTAATTTCATGCTACAGTGGTTTATACAGGGGGATTCAGGGGCAGTATCAGCTTTAGTATCTGATGTGCCCTTTTCTAAGTTCCGCACAGCACAACAGCCAAAAGCTTCTCGGTCTCAGGTTTCTTCCAAAAGTCCAACAGCTCACTGGTAAACACACAGTACTGAATCACAGAATCATTTGGGCTAGAAAAGACCTCTAAGATCATCATGTCAGTGATTTAAAATTGCTCAAATATTAATTTTATACAATTTTTTTAAAGTTTTAACAGAGAATCCTAGATACATCTACAACTTTAACCAGACAAACTAACTTGTAAAATATACGCTTCCACTGCCAATTTTCTATGTGAAATCAGTGTTTAAAAATACTTTTGTTTCTTGGCGCCATCACCTGGCACTCTGTTGTACAGTTCTGATTCCAAGTACTTCTTATCACTAGCACCAGAAGAGATCTGCACCTTAATCCGAGGAGTGGATATCACCTGCCCAAAATAGCAGATTGACAGATTTCAAAGATATACTCACATCACTTGTGGAAACTGCTCCTGTATCCACAGAACCCCCTGTACCGCGTAGTTTCTAGGAAAAAAAAAATTAAAAGTTTAAAATCGGAGTTGTTCTTCACCCTTAAGGAACAGTTGTTACCAAGTTTCTTTCAGTTATCCAAACTTCCTAGTCATTAAAAAAAAAATTTAGACTCTATTAGATACTTTTCCTGCTCAATATATTATCATAATATATTGCATTTATTTCCCACACATACTTCATATCTGGAAGAATGTGTTTGGAGCTGATTCTGGTATACCAACATCTAATTTTTAAATATTTAAGTGTAGATTTATTCAAGACATTTATTCATGTTAGAATTTCCAAGCTGTACTCTTGAATCTTTCTGAAGGAAATTCTACCCAAAGATTCTTCTCCCGGAGGAAAAAAATAAAACTACAATTTAAGAAGCCCAGTTTAGAAAATACATGTGAAATATATACCATTACTAAATCTACTGACTGTTTCTCTGCTTTCCAGAACCCACTTCTGCTACAACACTAAGAGAATGAATGACAAATCACTGCATATTGAAGGAAAAATGTCCAAAAATGAATACAAAGGAGAATGATTCATCTTTGAAGGACAAGCCAGAAGTAAATGGTTCATACTGAGCTAATACCATAAAAACACTGTCCAAATAAGTCAGCATTTATTCAGTTTCAAGACGCAGGACTAAAAGTAAAAGCTTTATACTACAGTAAAAATGGAAAAATGTTTTGGTATACAATTTCTGCTGCCATGTGATTTTTTTTCCCAGCAAAAAGCTCTGATAACCAAAACAATAGAGGCAAGCCAAAAATCTTTCATCTCATATTTTCTCAGTGTTCAAAAGAAAAAATAGTGCTAACCAACAGAAAAGGCAAAAACCTTTATTATTAATTTACATTTTAAGGACTAGAGTAAAAAAATTAAAATCCTAAATTAAAAACTGAGTGCTTGAATAAAGAATATTTAGCTTTAAAAATGAAAGAGTAAAATTTCATTTCAAAAACCAAAACAAAAAATACACCTGTTTTGAACATTTATATATTCATATTCCTGAAAAAGGTTTTCAAAGTCACTGTAAAGTTTAAACAAAAGTAGCTTTTTACCTGTGAACTAAGCTGAGTTTTAATCCAGTTGAAATAGTAATTCAAGTCACTGCCTTCCATAAGCTCCCTCCCCCAAGCAGCCAGTTTGGCAATAATTCTTGCTGCCTGAAAAAGAATGCAATAAACAGATTTTTTAAACACAAGAATTTCAGAATTCAGTGAGAAGTCCTGTAAGCTTTGGAAACCAAGTTTAGATAAAAGATGGTCCCTTACAGAAATCTACCTGTTCTCTATGCAGGGGACTCTTGGTGTCCAATAATTTTGTTTCTTTTCAGCATTCTGCTGCTTCTACTTCCAGTGACTGGTTTATTTTCACAATGTTATCAGTTACCTGTAGCTGCTGAAGTTCACAAGTCACCAAGAAAGAACTCAGAAGGAGATGGATGGAAGCTATGGATGGGCTACTGCTGACCATTACTACTGACCATTACAGTCAGAAATCAATCAAAAGCAAGACACTTGATGGCCTAACACATGCAGGCTTGACTTAAGCAACTGTGGCATATGCCAACACAAATGATAACACACTACTGAAGGTTTTTTGTACTTAAACTGAAGGAAGTCATCTTCAAAAACAGAAAAGTTTCAAGCCCAGAAAAAGAAGAGCAGAAAAGCAAAATGGAAGGTAGAATTTAAGAATTAAGTCTAGGAGTAAAAATATGGTCAGGTTAAGAATTTTCATGATGCCTATGGCCCAAGAATACTTCAACAAGAGTATATTTCTACATCAGCCTTTCCCAATTGTATTTGAAGTAAATCTCTGTTGCAGCCTGCAGCTTATTTGCAAAAACATTTGAGCCAGCTTATATATAAAGAGGCAGTGTAATCAAGAAATTACTGTGAAACAGGGGGTCATTTGCAGGCACACAGTTCCACAATGCAGTGAGGAGACTGTTCCAGCCACCTTTCTACCTTACTGCATTCACATGTGCAGCACCACGACCACTGATTTCTAGAGGGATTACAATTGTGAGTCTGGAACAACAATCTCTACACTAAAATATGTCAAAACCCCTTCCAAATGCAATTAAATAACCCTATAAAATCCCTCCAGCTTTAAAACACAAGATATTAGCTCTCTTGTCAACCATGCTTCTGAGTTAAAACTGCTATCTGGCCCCTGAATGAGAGACCATTTATGCTTAGCAGAATTTGAGCCTACACAGAGGATGAGTATTTTTATCTGTCTAGGCAGATGTAATGATGTGGCATAAAATAACACAATCCTAAAACTTGGTTTTGAAAACACTCATGTACTTTTAAAAAACATGTACAAAGAGTATCAAAAGGCAAAATAAGGCAGTTAACTTAGTATTTTAAGTGGATTCACTTCACATGAGATTCTCCATGACTTGTTAAATTATTTATGTATTTTCGCAGTTCCTAAAGAAAACAATACCTGAAAGGAGAAATGCTGACCACCAAAATTTCTATACCACACATTTAAAAGCCACCGTTCCAGGGAGACTAAATAGTTTGCACTGCAAGAGTCTGAAGCTCATGCTTTAACTGCATACTTGGGCAGTCAGTACTGACTGCTCAAACTGCAGTTTTGCAAGGTGGGTCTTCAGTAGCATTACCACCAAAAAAACCACAAAACAAACTGCATGGACCAAAAAAACCCCAGCGACCTCCTCCCTCAGCTACACCAAGAAATTTGATTCACACCCATGCAGTCAACCAATTAGATTAAATAAATAAATAAATCCAACCTGAGAACATGCCAGCTCAGTGTTCAAGCTGCAGTACAGCCCCAAAAACAGTTGCACTGGCAACACCCAAGGGCAAACAGCATGGCTTGCCCAATGTCCTGGAATCCTTGCACCAGTTCTGCCACCACAGCCTAATGCAAGCCAAGTGGGTGGGTTTGTAGTTTGAGCCTCCGATTTGATTCTACCATTTCATGCCAGCACAAACATATGCAGTGAAGAGCAATTCATAGCTGCGCAGTTTTCTCTTCTTCAAGCCATAAAATAAGTTTCACCGTTGGAAACTGTAACCTCCACTAGGAATTTACAGTAATACAACCATATCTTTGCCCCACAAGGAGAAAAACCTGCTGAGATGAAATGGCCAGTTCTCACCACTGATGACATAAGAATACTAAGATTTCAGAAAAGCTACTCCATATACAGGAGCAGCAAACAGTAGCTAAAAGCATAGCAGAAACCATACACTGCACATGGCTGTATTGGGTTTGGCTGGGATGGACTGAATTTTCTTCACAGCAGTCCATATGATGCTGTGATTTAGACTGGTGTCCAAAACAGTGCTGGTAACATACCAGTGTTTCAGCTGCCGCTGAGCAGCTCTTGCACAACATCAAGCACTTCTCTGTTTCTCCCTCTAAACTCTCAGTGAGTCAGCTGGTAATCTGAGCATGAGAAAATAGGGTTCATCAGGGTAAAGATATTTCCCTTGCACAAGATGAAAACTTAAATTCTAATATTTGTACAGCATTGACTGGCAGTGGTGATAAAAAGTTTTTCAGGTATGTTTTACTGTACTTATTAATTCTAAAATCCCCGTATTTCTGAATTTTTTAGATCTGCCCTAATCGCCCAGAAATAAACCAATGTCAATAAACAATATAACTTTGCTTTTTAAAATGTGGTTAGGTGAAGCTTGTATTAAGAATGACTCATCTAGACTGAAAGAGGAGAACTTTGCAGTCCAGGCAGAAGCTGAGCTTCAAATTCCAAAATCTCCTGAAGAAAAATAGAACCAGCATTTTTCTCTACCATCTTCAGAGACAGGTTCATTTAAAACTTACCATATGCACAGTGAAGAGATCTTGCCGATTCAACATCGGCAGAAAATAAGACCACGCAGTGTTTTTACCACGTTTTGCATAATCAAAGAAGATGCAAACACGCTGATGATTTTCCTGTAAAAATCAAGAGAGAAAAAGCTGACAGACTTGTAAAAGCATTAAACATAAAGCAGTTATTTGCTCCTTGTTATGTTGGCACAGATTATCAGAGCATATCCTGGCTTGCAAGAGCCCATGGAAACATTTCATTTAGACAATTACTTGTCAACACAGTTGATTTCAGGACTCCAATATTAAGGTTAGAGATTTCGGGTAGGGGAAAAAAAATTTGAAGCCCTAGTTGTTATCTCAGTACTCCAACACCTGCTTGAGCAAAAACACATACATCCTTTTGAACGTGCAAGTGGAGCAAGACAAACGAGAAACAAGCTAAACACTGTCATTTTTTAAGAGGAACACTACTCTTCATCCAATCAATTATGTTAGATTGAAGTTCATACAAAGTTTCCCACGTATTTCTACTTCCACACAAGAGCCTGATGCTCAACTTCTGCTACAAGCAAAACCTTGGGGGTGTAAATTAGCCTTTCCATTCCTCTCAATGGCAAGCAAGTTCTTCCCTCCCAGATGAGGCTGCAACTGATTCAGCAGTTATCTCAGGCAACCTGCATATCTACACAAGCACGCAGACACGAGAGGTCTGTTCTCCAGGGCTTCTATGCTGAGCCACAAGAGACCACAACTACCTGAACCTGGGCACTGGGGACAGTGTCTTTCAGTATTTCCCTTAATAATCACTATGCAAAGCAGCTATTAGAGTTCTCCTTATATCAGGCTGGAGAACAGGCCATATAGTCATGAAGAAGAAAGAAAAGCTCTACTGTTTCCTAACAGCCTAGAATATAGACAGTCTCCCAAAAAATATAACATTTGAATTTTTGCTTTTCCTCAAGCATTTTCATATGCTTTCCAGCCTGGTGGATTGGAAGCTTTCCTCCTGAAGAGATGTCTCCACACTGAAATCAAACTACTACAACCAAGTACACAATTCAGATCAAGGAAGGCAAATGAGAAAGTCACAAAAGGAGAGTATCTCAGTCTCCACTATCCAAACATTTTGATTTTCTAACTCGCCTAGAAAGACTTTTCTCCATTAATTCTGCATCCTATTATTAACTCTAGGGATCAAGAAGCTAGGCAAGCCCCCTTGTTCGTATATGATCCATTAAGCACAAGATTACCTGAATGCATCCATGATCCAAACAGTGGCATCTTACTAAGCATTAGAGCTTCAACCTACCCTTCCTTGAAAGTACCAGTCTGTACCTCAAAAGACAAGTTTTCTCACTTTTACTCTTCCAATTCTTTTCCCCATCCCACTGCTGGATGAGTGAGTGGCCGTGTGATGCTTAGCTGTCAACCAGGGTTAAACAGGGACACTACTGTACCACATGGGAAGCAAATTGCTGCCCTGATCTGGGGGATGTTCAGATGTCACCAGTTATCTGTCAGTTATAACCCTTACAGTGATCCATTCTCTACATGGCATGTGTAAAAAAGCACCCAGAAATGTTCTCAAAATTTGTGTTCAAACTATGAAATAAATAAAAAAGTATGATCTCAGAAACACAGGGCCTTTGGTGAAGAGCTTTTACTCTGTTTGATGAGAAATGGCAGTTCAATCAAATAAATCACAGTTAGCATCTGCTTGTGCTAAACAGTCTAACTAAAAAAGATCAAAACTTACCAGATCAATGAGTTCAGTTTACAACATAACTAAGGAGGAGACAGACAAGTCTGGAAGCAGAATTGCTGAAATAACTTCAGCATGCTGTCAGTCAGAAGATTCGTCTGGTTTGTTGTTAAGGTGCAAGATGAAAACAGAAAGCAAGGAGGAAAAAACTCCCCATGGCCCTGAAATATGGAGTGTTGCACCTTCCTAGGAAGCTACTGACAACACTGACAAAAAGAAAATCCTGAAGCTCTCATATCAACAGTTGAATAATTTAGCAGCTGTCATTTCTGAAGAAGCATAATGAAGTTCACTCTGGCAGTACTGCTACCTGCACCAACTACAGCGTAGGTTCTTAAAGATTTCATAAGGAACAGACTATGCAGTGTGACAAGGTCACTAATCCAAAGAAATTGTTCCAAGAATTTATCAGATTAAGAGAATAAGAAATGTTTCCTCAAGGATGCCATTATGCTAACATTCTCCACCTTCAGAAGAAAGAATGGTGATATACTTGTAAGGTAAACACAACACTAACTTCACATTTGCCAGCACTCAACAGAAATCTTGCCTAGAAAGATCATGAAATCAGTAAGTAGAACTGCTAGGACAATCCTAGACACCCAAGTAGGCTTTTTGCGAGCCCAAAACACAGCTGGCATAATTTGTACCACCTCAAAAGAAAAGCATAGAAAGATAACAGAAGAACCACAGTCAGTCATTATCGGACAAAAGCTGGATACTGCTACCTGTGATAGTTTCCAGAACTTTCAGCTATCAAAAGCAGTTTCAAATATTATTTGTTCATCTCATGAAACTGTAGCAAACATACTTTCTCAAGGCAAATTTTACTCAGAGTCAATGGCACCATGACAGGCCATGTCCTTGAACAATTTCTTGCTTAAAGTCTTTGAATGTACTGAATTAAAACAAGTCAGGCAAAGACTTCAGATTTCATATCCACTACAGGAAAAATGGGGCAAGATTATTTACATGAGCATGTATTGACACGACAAGGGGGAATGGCTTCAAACTGGGAGTATGTTTAGATATTAGGAAAAGATTGTGAGGCACTGGAACAAGTTGCACAGGGAAGCTGGGGATGCCCCATCCCTGGAGGTCTTCAAGAACAGGTCGGATGGGGTTTTGCAGCAACCTCGTGTAGCTGAAGGTGCCCCTGCCCATGGCAGGTGGGCTGGAAGCAGATGATCTTCAAGGTCCCTTTCCAACCCAAACCATTCTACGATTCTATGGTACTGTGGGTTCTTGTGCCCAGGCAGTCTGCAGAGACCCTGCCCTAAACTCACAGGCACACCATTATTGGCCAATATGCTGCTTTCTGACAAGAATCTTACACCTTGAAAATGTGCAAGCAGGGTGCATAAGGCACCACAGGCAGTATGTTCCACCCCCTGAACATGACCAAAACAAGCAGAAGTCCTGCTTCAGCCTTGCTGAGTTGAGATGTCACAGGTTAGGAAACTCTGAGATAATGCCACGTGGATGCCTGCACACAAGCCCTCTGTGCCAGCAGCAAGACTTCCCTGAATAATGCAATCACACACAGCATCGCAAAAGTCAGTGCAGCCTTTAAGATACTGAAGCAGGGCTTCTAAAGTGAAAAAGGCATTCAACTTCAAACAAAAGCAAGTATGTAGTGTGCACCAACAATATCCTCTGGTATCACTATAAAGCCTAGACAATTTAAAGCCATTATGTTTAACATTAAGAATTCCATACGTGCCACTTTGTGGCAGGGTAAGGCCCAAAATACAGCCATGTCAAAGTCAAGAAAAAACATTCATCTAGCCATCTATGACAGAAACAATAAAGTAAGTACAAGATTACTCAACTTTCTGTGACTACCTAGGACTATTCCATCTGTTCAAGGGTGGGCCAGTGAAAGCCTTTACCTGTGGGGCATTAATTCCACAGCACAGGAGATGGCATCAGCTATCACACACTGTAGCTACAGACTACATGCTAATGCCAAAGAATATTAGCACAACAAGACCTACAAACACTCACAAGAAGTTCTGAAAAAGGGCAAGTGAAATGATGACTTCTCTGGCCACTGATGCACAGAAAGCAAGACCCAGTCCTCACAAAAATAGCCATGAAAAACAGAGTTCTCACACACTGAGCCAAAGTTTGTCAACCAAAACAAGATATTCCCAACTCAGTGTCCTAATCAAGGAATGACACTGAGGCTCATTTTTGTCTTTTCTGCTTCTTGATGTTGATGCCACACTTGAAAAAAAGAACTAAAAGAGAAAAAGTGACCAAGCTACAGATGAATAAATTGCTGCTACCACCACTAGCTATTATCCTATTATCCTAGATGTTAGGGCACTCACTTAGGCCTCTAATGTGCAGACAGGCACCTGAAAGAACACCATAGTTCCCATGTTATACAAAGTGTGGAGAGGTTCATGCTTTTCAACCTGCCTGTTGAAATACTGAATAGTCCAGAGCTGGAATTAGAACTCACATGGTTCACCTCCTAGGGCAATACACTAAAACAATAGCACTAGACACATTTCACTGTGACCTTGTATCAAACAGCATATAAAACAGTAAAAGAGAAACTATCAAACACAGATAGTTTATGTTAATACTAGGAAAACAACTCATGAAACTCAACCCATCTTATTACACCATTCCAAATGCCTTCTCTTAGCCTACTTCAGAGCAAGGAAATGTAAAAGCAGGATTATCTGACTGAGTAAAGCCTCCTCTTGAGTTGTCCCAGTCAGCTCAGCAGTCCTGAGACCAAATTTAATAGCCTACTCTTGTAAGCCACTGCGGTCCATTGCTACAAAGAGCTGTATGTTACACTGAATGAAAAGTTTCTGGTTTGTAATTAAACCATGCAGAATTTCAGAACATGTTGTCCTAAAGAGCCTAACTTATGTTGGAAACCTAAAGCTTCAGAAACTCCACCTTCTTGCTGAGGGTGGCCAAATTAACACCTTCGAAGGAAAAGCTTTAACAACTTCAAGTGAGAAGTCATGTCTTCCCTACACCACAGGAAAAGGCTAAGGCCACAAGTCACAGAATCTTAGAATCATTTAGGTTGGGAAAGACCTTTAAGATCACCAAATCCAACCACTAATCTAACACTGACAAGTCTAATACAACAGAAGCCAATATATCAAACGTAAAAAGTATTTAGGGAAAAAAATCTGCAAATTAAGATCACATAAAATGAAACCACTCTGCAAGACTAGCCTCAACATCCAGTTGTGCATTAAACATGGTTGAGAACCAAAAGACAAGGATACAAGTTTGTTTCATTTCCAGAATTCTAACATATTACAAGACTAAGTTACCCTTACAACTTTAGGGCTAACATTTAATTTCTGAAGACAAGATCTGAAAATTTAATAGAATATTTTTAACACAGTATGACAAACACCTGAAGAAACATGCATTACACTAAGGAAACATTCAAGCATGCATTTAAAGACTTAAAAATAATACAGATTATTGACCTACTTGCAGCATATCATCAACCATAGTCAGAATGTACTGAACAGTCTGTTCCTTGGAGATATGAGTCATCAAGTTTATAAATGTTTTAGCACACTAGAAAAATAAGAAAGACATTAAAATTAATATAAGCAATTGTCTTCATTCCTTTTGATAATATAAAACAGGATCTCATTAATTCGCAGTTGAGTCTTACATAAGCATTGAGCATCCCAACATCTTGTTCAATTGCAGTAAGAGATGAATACATCTGACATTATCTCACAAAGAAAATTTTCTGTCACATTGGTTGTTATCCTTTACAAATTATTTTATGGCTTTCAAATTAAATAAGTACTCGCTAGTGAAAATCACCAATGTACTTTGTGGAAAGTCAGATAGAAAAGTCTCTCTCACCATCCCTTTTTTATGGTAGTGAGAAGATCAAGTAAATTGACAGAACCAGCAACTAAGTCAGATAGTACAAAAAAAGTTTCAGCAACTTGAATGGGAGGCAGGAAGACAGGTAACTCCTCTGTCCACTCACTATATACCTTGTAGAGAAACCTTTGTTCCTCTTTGAAGAATGTTACCATTTCAGCAACAGGCTGAAACAGTTACAGCATTACTTTTTACACTTCCTCCTTCCTCTTCACCACATTCAACTGAAACTGAAAGAAAATGGAACTCTGAACTGCTACATCATAATTGTGAAATGACATATTAGGTACACCACATATGTTTTTGTAACTATGTAAACTATAATCCACAACATAACAGTAACACAATACAATTTGGAGAGAAAATAAATACAAAACCAAAACAAACAGCCTAAAACTAAAGTAGAAAATATGGCTGAAAAATTTCTGTGTGTTGAATGCATCGACTCTCCACCTTCCTCCCTGCCTCCCACAATCTGCTTGATGTCTGACATTCTGTGCTAGAACCTCAGGCTGAAATTCTATTGATTCAAATATCATTAAAGTGTCCTTGGGCATCCTGCCTGGATTCCTAACGGCAAAGAGCTGATTCAGTCCAGAATCAGATCTGTCCAATGAAGAGGCCTCGTATCTTACCATGCCTAAAATGACATGAGACACCCATGTCTAACTGAATCCACTATAGCAGTCAGCGGCCTCTATGTTATAAGTAAACCAGAATTGCTTAGCTAACTGAGCAGGAATCTTACTGGTAGTAGTAGTCATCAATAAACTATAAAGAAAAAACTTTTTTAAAAAAATTTTTTAAAAAGTGACCCAAGTACAAGTGCACATGATTAAGTAAACAGGGATGAGTAAAGATTTGAGCTAGCTTGTCCCACAACAGAGTCAATGTCAGATAACATTTAACAATTTTTTAGTAGGTTTTAAAGACAACAAAATAACATCCAACCTATATCTAAGGAAAAATAAAAGAATCACAATAGCAAACTCTATACTTATTCTGTAACAACTGTATACAGCCAACAATAAAATAAGAGCAGATACTAAAATTTCCTTCCATCCTCCTCCCCAAAAGAGACATCATTGAAAGAAACTGACTTGATTGCCTTCTGTTTGCAACAACTCTTGTTTTTCTTCTGGACTTCTTTTCTGTTCAAATTTTTGAATAAATTCACAGTCTTCACCTGAAATCATCTGACCTCTGAAAAACAAAACATGAAACCATAAGTAACATGAACAATAAGTTGGAAATAACTACACTGAGTTCACATGGCAAGATTTTGTTAGTGGGGGGCTGCTTGGGCGGCTTCTATGAGAAGACACCAGAAGTGGCGCCTGTGTCAGACAGAGCCAGTTCCAGCCAGCTCCAGGACAGACCCACCACTGGCCAAACCTGAGCCACTCAGTAATGACACTAGCACCTCAGTGATAACATATTTAAGGAGTGAAAACCACTGCGCAACAGTAGCCATGGGACAGGACTGAGAATACCTAAAAGAAACAATTCTGCAGACTGCCAGGTCAGGGCAAAAAGGAGGGAGAGGAGGTGATCCACATGCCTGAGCAGAGATTCCCCTGCAGCCTGTGGTGAAGACCATGGTGAGGCAACTGCCCCCCTGCAGCCCACAGAGATCCCCAGGGGAGCAGAGACCCACCCACAGTCCATGGAGGACTCCCCATGCTAGAGCAGGCAGATGTGCTTCAAAGGGAACTGCAGTCTATGCATGTTTTCTTGCAGGACCTGTGAGCTCAAAGGGGATGTAGGCTGGAGCAGTCCATCCCTGAAAGACTGTAATCTGCAGAAAGGATCCATGCTGGATGAGTTTGTGAATGACTATAGCCCATGGGTGGGACACTTCACAATGGAGCAGGGGAAGAGTGTGAGAAGGAAGGAGCAGCAGAGACTGAGTCTTATGAACTGACATAACCTCCACATCCCATTCTCCTACACCAAATCAAAGCAAGGAGGCAGAGAAGCTGGGAGCAAAGTTGAGCCTTGGAAGAAGGGAGGGGTGGGAGGTGTTTTTGTAATTTTTTTTCTATTTCTAATCAACCTACTCCATTTAATCAGCAATAAATTAATTTAATTTCACCAAATAGAGCCTGTTTTGCCCATGATGGTAATTGGTGAGTGATCTCCCTGTCCTTACACTTCAACCCCAGAGCTTTCCATCATGTTTNCAACCCCAGAGCTTTCCGTCATGTTTTTTCCTGGTTTTTTTGATAGAGGAAGTGTGTCCTGATGGGCACCTGGTGACCAGCCAATGTCAACCCACCACACTAACCTTGTTTTCTTCAACTAGAGGTAACACGAAATTATAGAATTGTTTGGGTTGGAAGTGACTTTGAAGATCATCTGGTTCCAACCACTCTGCCTCAGGCTGGGATGTCACTCACAGAATCAGATTGCTCAGGATGCAGTCCAACCTAGCCCTTGAACATTTCCAGGCATGAGGCACCCACAGCCTCTCTAACCTCACAATAAAGAATTTCTTCCTAATAACTAATCTAAACCTGCCCTGTTTCAGTTTAAAACCATTGTCCTTTTTCCTGTCACTATCTGCCCATACAAAAAGTCCCTCTCCCTCCTTTTCATAAGCCCTGTTAAGGTGTTGGAAGGTGACTGACTCCAAAGCCTTCTCTTCTCCAGGCTGAAGAAACCCAGCCCTCTCAGCTTGTTTTTGTGAGAGAGCTGCTCCAGCCCTCTGATCATCTTTGTGGCCCTCCTCTGGACCTGCTCCAACAGGTCCAAATCTTTCTTGTGCTGAGGACCCTGGAGCTGAATGCAGCATTCCAGGTGAGGTCTTCTGAGGGCAGAGTAGAGGGGATATGGTATCAACTATATCACTTTATCTATGCTGTATCCCACAGTAAATGTAAGGAGCTCCTTTCTGCAAAGGGTCTCATGTAAAAAAAATTTAAAACTAACAGTGAAATAATCTCTCCACAGCCTTCCCTATGCATTGCCTCTGAACAATTTATTATTCTCTAAATAATTTTTAAACTTCCAGAGGCTGAATACAATGTCAGTGGTAAGAACTGAAATACACACAGCTAGCATGTTACACCAAAATTAATACATAACATGAATAACAGACTAATCCAACCCAGAAATAAATGCTGAAAAACAAATTGTTATTTTAAGTTTGCCATAGGCACTGAAGAAAATTGCAAGGAGAATAGAGATCATGGTTCTTAATTTATTTTTAGCTTTCACTAGTCACAACATTTCAGTTGTTTGTGGAAGTTTAAAAATTATATGCACACAAGTTAATCCAAACACGTAGCAAGGGGGATTGATATAGTAAACTGCTGTGGACACCTATAAGCTAACACATGTCTACTGAATCTTCTCTTCAACCTGATATTCAAGTGGTTACTGCCATCATCAGTGCTATTTCAGAAACCTGTTGACTCAGCTGAAGAGTCAGATCAACTTGCAGAACATTAGTTTTAGTTATAATATGAAACTTCACATCACAAGAAATAAAACTTGTCAAAATAGTACAGTCAGGTACTCTTCAGGTAAGAAAAGTACTTTTTAATCAAGGAGTCCTAAAAATATCTAAGATTTTAATAGGTGACTAGCTTTACTAGGTAACACCAGGACAGCTTCAGGAAAGAAGAAAATCATGCACATCATCATCAGTACAGAAGTCATAGGGGATAAAAGCATTAGACATTCCTGCTTGAGTTATTTCCAAGACTCATCTCCTCTTAACATTTCCACTGAATGAAATGCCTCTTCTACTTTTGCAAAGCTACGTAGCATAAACTCTTCACCCATCTTTTCCACATTCAAGGTCGGTTTTCAGATCTTCCATGACTAGAGGTTACATTAAAAACATCGTAAACTTTACAGGAAGTGTTCTCTTATGTTTTTTCAATTGGCTCACCTGGATCTTTGAAACATTGAAATCAGACCTACAATGTGTTCTTATCTTTCCTCTTACTGCAATGACTATGTCTTGAGTATGGCCTCATTACAGAGCCATCTTTTACCTATTTACTATTCAAGCAAAGAACATAAGTAGTCCAGCTGCTTTGTTAGAGATAGCCTCATATGCACTGAGGAAAGGCAATCAAGATTTACTACATGGAAGATCAATAAAGCCAATGGTAGAATAGTCCTTGCTTAAAACTTAACTAATTATAGATTGCTTATATCTGATTAATCTATGATGACCATGCTGCTACCACATTCCTTTTAGACTGACCTATGTTCTTTCTTGCCTATTAAGGATGAATTTGAATAGTTATGGAAAGATGAGGACAATTCATCTGCCACAAATACTGGATTTAAAGACCCCTAACTAGAAGCCTCTTTTGTTTCAAATAATGCTGACCAAGCCAGGGGACTCATAGATCATACTGATAAAAATGTAACCAGATAAACTGCTTGTTTATAAGAATATTCCCATTTACAAAACACTTCAAAGATGACACAAGATGAACTCTTTATTTTTAGCTTTAATGTTGGAGAAAGCCTCAGAAGAGAGATGCTTCTTTACAGTCAAGCTATTAGAAGAGGTCTGCCAATAGCAAAGGAAAAAAGCTTTCAAGCTTTTGCTTTTATCCTACATTAGGCCACATGGAAAAAGAGAAAAAGATGTGGGGATTGATATTGCCATGGGAAAAAAAAAGACATTAAGGTTTACTCTTTATGGCTTTGTTAGGACCATTCAAAAAGACACCTTCCAACCCAAACAAAACATTACAAGCGATCTGACAGCTTTTTTAAAAAGCTGTTAATATTTTATCAAGGGACTCATACCTTTGATTAATAGTTTTAGTAATTTCAAATGTATCTATTTCCATTCATCTCATTTTAAAATTGAAATAACTGATTACACAGTAAACCTTAACAACAAGTTGTGGGGTGGGGGGAAAAAAAAACAACTAAAAACCATGTGAAAGTGCAGAACAGCCTCAGACAGCTCATACTAGATCCCATGATGCTATTACACTTTTTCCTCATCCCCTCTTCAAAGCATCAGAAATTTCCCAGCACCTTTCAGCAAACAAGTAACCAAAGCCTACCACTATCCCTCTTCTTAGCAGCCATTTAATTTGTTATTTTCCAGGATGTGTCTACATCTATAGAAGTCACTTTGAGCTTCAGCTGTGTCTTGGTTTCAACTGAGATAGTTTATATTCTTCCCAGTAACTGGTACAGTGCTGTGTTCTAGATGTAGAATGAATCCTTTCAGTATTATTATTATTACTACTATATAATTGTTTTTCCTTTTCCTTTCTGTCCTATTAAAATCTGTTTATCTCAACACATGAATTTTCCTTTTTGTTTTTTCCTCCTGTGTGAGCATATCAAGTTTAGGCCAAGAGCCCTGTAACCACAGAGCTCTATGCCTGAGATAGCAAGACTTGCCTTTGAAAGGACTACAGGAGAAAAAACTGAAACTGTAAGATTTCGAAAGCATGAATTTACTAGACCCCCATTTTTAAAACCTCCTGATCTCTCAATATGATTCAGAAGCTTGTGATTCCTTCTTTTAATTATGCATTTCCTCCAGCAACTCTTGTTCCTTTTTTTTTGTTTGAATGATTTAACAAAAGACACTCTGGCGGTTAGGGCATTTTTATTTGGTTTTTATTTTGGTTTGGGTTTTTAATAAAAAAAAAATTTACTACGTCTGCAGCACATATGAATTCCATATGAAGCTATCATGTCAAGGCATAATTTCTTTTATGCAGGTACCTAAAGGACTTTGTTTATACCTAGAAACACTCAATTTATCCAATTGCTCAACAGGTTTAACCGTACAAAATTAAAATAGTAAAAGATTGAATGTACTCTACAAGGCTCGACCAGATTTAAAACAAAAAACAAAACAAACAAAAAAACCTAAAAAACAAGACAAAACACCACCAATAACAAAACCTCATACACTACAAATTAGGAAACTTCTGTATTTCCTGTAAGACAAGACTGGCTTTTAAAATCTGAGATATTTAACCTGCTTTAGAAGGTTCCTCCACCTCCAGGAAAACAGAACAGATATTTTCACATCAGAATTCACAAACATGCATGTGAAGTATTTGAAAGCACATGGCAAGCTATGTACAAATTAGCCATCGGGTATCTCACCTGATTAAATATAAATTATTGTCAAATGCTGTGTACCTAGAAAACCTATAGTGCATTAAGATGCAAGTTAAACTCTGAAACAAGTTCATTTTTCTACAGAACTCATTTACTGCCCTAAGAAAGCAAACCCAAACCTGCTTCAAGCAAACCAACACAGCGTCCCCTGGCACTCTGATACCCTGAGGCAAATGTCGAAAGCAACCACAGAGTGCATAGCAGTGACTATTTTCAACTCACAGACGGCACGACACCTCTAAACTACTGCAATTCTCAAGATCCAAAAGCAGCAAAGTCCATACAGAACTAATGGCCTCAACTACTTTTAGTTTCCAGAACACAGGCAGACCTACATGCCACCTTCGAGAGTTGCAACCTTTGCTACTTTCTTCTCCCTCAGGCCCAGACCTCAGCTAGAATTCAACACAAAGGGTAAATTTTAGCACCAGAAAGCAAATTATCTTTTTCCACAGCCTAATTCTGTAAGAAGCAGTGAACACACTGGTAAACTGGTAATATACACAATTGTCATATCTAAGTCTTTCACTTTTATGCCAACAGTATGCAAAAAAAAAAAAATCAAAAGTCAGCAGTTATGTGTTAGTGTAGTTTGATATTTAGTTTACAGTTACAACTTTCAGAGATGGAATAAACACTATGTCAGTTAATCTTTAGCTTGAACTGACTCTACAAGAAATGTCAAGCTACTGAAGTTAGACCAACTACTAGTAAGCCATTTTACTTTTGTACTGAAGAACAGAGAGAGCAGGAAAGAACTTCAGAATGCCCATCTGTGTGACCCAAACTCCTACCTATGCTGTTGCAAGTGATGCAATCTTCAAAGCACCTTTATACACATACAACCGCCAGTGGGGGAAAAAAATTCTTCAGAATTTCTTGGGAAGTTCTTTGACTTCAACTACATAAGCACTATCTACAGTTTCTTCAACTACATAAATACTATTTCTTGTTTAAGAAGCAAAAATTATGTCATACCTGAGTTGATGTGTTAACTTAGAGAAAACAAAAACATTTCCCCTAATTGAAAAACATCTGATGACTTGAAGCAATGCTTTCACATATTTATATGCAAGTTTACCACAGTAAGTGCACAGACTGTCAGAACAAGCAGCTCAAAAGAAAGAGAACTGTCCTTCCAAGCACCCCATTTTCCTTCTACAAACCAGACCAAACCAAACTACTCTGACCTGCATCTAACAGGTGCACCAAAGAAAGTAGTTTCCATTCATTTAATGATGTGCTTCATTCCAGAAATGAGTTAATATAGCTGCACTGACTGACTTTTCAAGAAATCCCTTAAAGCTCAGCCTCAAAGACATCATCACATCCAAACCTGTCCATTGTAAAAAGGACATGTCCAAAAGGAGGTATAATTTTATTTCCTTGAGAAGCACCAAAACTCTGTTGATGTTTTTCAAGAACTAATTATAAGGAAACTCCTCAGCCAAAGAACTAGTTATCTTCAAGATGCTCCACAATCCCTCTGGCACCATTTAAGTCAGACCTTCAAGGCAACTTAGCCAGACAGCCAGGCTGTTATAAGTAAATACAAGACACAAAAAATAAATTTATTTCAGAGCAATAATAAAGAGGACACACTGTTATTGACACACAAAGGACATCAAGCATCAAAAACTCTCGCTCCTCCTCTCACAGGATCACAAACAATAGCCAGATGTACTACAACAGCCTCCAAGACCTGGCTAATTCAAAGAGAGGAAATAACTAGTATATTCTTCTTTCATAGATTCTGGTACAAAACAAAGTCAAACTCTACAGGTAAAATCGGAAAAAGAAACCTTCCCTCTGGCCAAAAGAAGTTATATAAAAATTTGCTGCCAGATTTACCGACAAAACTCCCTGTTTCTTATACTTCATGAGAGAAACAGAATACTAAGAATGAATGAAAATTATTAACAGCAGACCACATAGTCAAAAAAATAATACTACATAAATACAACTGCTTGTCAAATAGAATCATCCCCTATACCAACAAAAGCATATGTCTCACCAGCCCTACAGAAACACCAGAGAAGCAGTGAAAGAATCACGTATTCACTTCCATGAACAGTGAATGACTGTAGTCCCACTTTCATCCCAAGTAACTGCAAACTAGCTGTTCACTGCCACTAGGACAGCACAGGAACAGCTGTTCAGGTATCCTTGGGTCACAGTTCCTATCAGACAGATAACAGGGCACACAGTAACAGCAAAAGCCACTTAGATTGTTTGAAATGTGCTTGGGAGCTGCCAGAGTCAAGTTACCACAAAAACCTTTCTCTTTTGCCTGCAAAGCCACTGAGTACCGCACTATACACTGAACCAGGAACTGATCCATCTTAAAAAAAGCCTAGCAAAAAGAAGGTACCTCAGAAGACCAGCTCCTCTATCCAGATTTATCATGCAGCTAATAGAAGCACATAGAAAAGAATACTATAATTCAATGAATGTTATTCCATTTACTGGAATGGAAGTTCGAAATACACAGGACAGGGCAAAGCAGGTAGTCATTAGTAAGTTTCCACTGGGTTAGCACTTCTCAGCTTACATGTGTACAGTTTTGCAAGGTTATTTTAATATGACATATTTATATATGTACCACAGCAATCTGAAAAAGCGCTATATTTTTAAGGGGTATAATGCTGATATTCACAAAGCGTTGTCAGTACGGTTCGTACCTCTACAATCATGAAGATTTCTACCACTTCAGTTACAAAGCAATGAACTATGGAGTAATTTGCTATAATACATGGATCCTCATGTATTATAGTACATATGTATTATATGTACATAGTTAGTATATAGTTAGTAGTGTGCTAACTATAATATAACTAAGTGTAATAATATATGTATTATAGTTAGTATATAGTTAGTATTATGCAGTTATTTACACTTTGTCAATATTTTTCATACCTGTCTCAAAGAACCTGTCACAAAGAACAGGATGCAAGAATGCTACATTTCACTTCAGAGTACAGAGGACTGACTCCTGAAAGTCTGTTTCTTTCTCCCCTTTCCTACCTCACCCATAAACCTTTTCCTCAGCTTGTCCCTATGTCCTCTTAGGACAATATTTCTCTTGCTACTCCTAGTGCCATCATATCCATGCCAAAGGAAACTCTGAACTTGCCTGAAACAGCAGCACAGCTCTCCCAGACTGAAGTATTCCCTGATTTACTTGCTCCGGCTGTCCTCTTTTACTTTGTTGTTTCTTTACTGAACATACAGCTTATTTTCCTGGACTACCATTACACTTTTGCTAGGATAATTTGTATTCCCACAAAAAGTACTTCAGCAATAGACATACCATACCTACACATAAGACAATTATTACTGTAAACTTTTCTTAATTCAGCAGTCATCCAATAAGGCTAAAACTGAGACTGGTGTTTGAATTATGAGGAAAAAAACCCAGACAGTTTTACCACACATTTGTGTAAACTTATACTATCTGCTACTACAGTATTTAGTTGACAAAAGAGAGTTCCTCTTCTGGTAATAAGTCATAAGAAAATCTTCCACAACCACTTCCATTTAAAGCAAATTTTTTCCAACTACTTCCATGTAGACAGAACATTCTTTGCTGCAACCTAATGTTCCACTGTAGCCTAAAATCTCAAAAAGTCTAACACTTAAGAGGGGAAAAAATGTGGAAAGATTTACTTACTGGAGATACGACTGCCAGTTTACTTTGTTTGCCCGAACTTCAGCAGCTTTGGCAGCAATGATGTTTGTTGGGACAGCAGCATCTACAGCACCTCGAATATCCATCTTGACTGATAATTAAAGTGTACCTAGAAAAGAAAGTCACATTTGAGACCTCTCATTAAAGAGCAGAGTATTTGTCCAATATTTTAAAGAAGTAAAAAGAAAAATCTGTTTCCAGGTGTCCCATTCTTTAACACTGTACTAGGTAGTTTCTGGGAAATCAAAGTCTAATGAAGTATTTCAAGCATACCTTACTGGAAACAAACAAAAATAAGGCATACCTACACACTCAATTGTGGTCAATCACATGTTTACTAAAATAAAAGACACAGACCATTTTAAATAACTCCCAGTCTTGTAAAGCCTTAAACAATGAAATTATTTGAATTAAGGCAGCTCTTCTGCAATATCCAAGTAGCCCTACAGATAAGAGAAGCTGTCTCCTTTCAAAATCTTCTTTCCAGGGTTAAAATTCAGTGCATATCCTCCCCACCCCCACATATTAGGACTGATTTACTTCAGGTATTTGTCTAAGAGTATTTAGACATCAGATGCAAACTACAACTTCAAGAAAAAACCCATAAGTATGCAAATTAAAACCATGCTACAGATACCAAGAAGAAAACTAAGATCATTAGTGCACAGAAAGCACACTGAAAAATAAATACGAACAGAAGCTCTTTATCAGGACACGCCACATTACCACAGACAGTGACCTTCACCACTTCGTTCCCCTTCCTTTATGGTTTTAATCTCCACCTGACTTTGATGCCAAAACAAGAAGAGTGTTTGCATAGACTTCAAACCCAGCTAGAGCTGGGGTTCCTTACAACCTAAACTGTCCCGAGCCTCTCCACGCAGCCGATTTCTGGACTGTTCTGGCCCTCCTTACAGAGAAAGCAAGAGCAAACTGGCACATACAGGCCCATGGCTAGCAAGCACACCTCGCTTGTATGCCTGAAGGAAAATACGCTCCTAACAAACGAAAAA
>VZRL01001642.1:201447-225720 GCA_013397895.1 Origma solitaria | reverse complement strand
AAAAAAAAAAAAAAAGGAACTATCCTGGGGAAACAGAGGAGGACAAATGTCCTCCCTTTGAAACGACTTCTGTGAGCAGACGCGAACACAGACGGCACCATCATGTTCTTCAATGACGACTGAAGGTTTCCAGGCTCTTACTGACCCACCCAGAGCCATTCAAACACTGATCGAGGGCAGGGTCGCTAACTGCGGTTTCAGGAGCTGCAGTTAAGCCAAAGAAGCCGAGAAGCGCCTGGGACAGGGAGATGCAGGACCAGGCACGGTGCTGCCGCTCCCTGCACAGGCTCAGCAGCACGGCCGCCTCTCGAGAAGCCCGGAAGAGCCCAGAGCCTCGGGGAAGCAGCGGAGCCTTTCGCGCCCCGCCGAGCCCGCCAGAGCCCCCGTGAGAGGCCGTGCGGCGGCACGCCCCGACCCCGAAACCCACCGCGCCAGGCGCGGGGCAGCTCCCACTCACCGCAGGGGCGCGCTGGCGGCGGGGGCCGTGCAGGGAGGGAGAGGAGGAAGGAGAGAAGGCAAAAATAAGAGCGAGAGGAGGCCGCGGGCGGCCCTGGGCAGCGCGGGCAGCACCGCACACGGACGGCTCCGGCGCTGCCGCCGTCATGTGACGCCGCTCACGTGAGCGCGACGGCGGCCGGCGAGGGACAGCCCGCGCCTGCGCGGAGTCAGTGGCGCGGCTGCGTGTGTGTGCTGGTGTAAGCCTATACGCGTAGTTACAGCACATAAATAGATACATTTATATATACCCACACATGTCATAGAGTCATAGGATGGTTTGGGTTGGAAGGGGCCTTTAAGATCATCTGACTCCAACCCCGCTGCCATGGATGCGGCCCGGGTCAGGGCTGTGAGCACATTGCTGGGTCATGTTGAGCATCTTGTCAACCAACACCCCCAAGTCCTTCGCCTCAGGGCTGCTTTCTGCCCGTTCTCTGCCCAGCCTGTATCTGTGCTTGGGATTGCCCTGACCAACATGCAAGACTGTGTATACATATGTGATTTTATGTATAGGGGATCTAATTCTGTGCTGGGAAGACAGGATAAAGCATGTGTCCACAAGTGCCCACTTGTGCTATTTGCTGGCAAGGAATGGCTCAGTGTTTCCACAAAGACAGTGCGAGTGTGGCTGGGAAGGGCTGAAAGAGTCCCCCCAGCGCTGCCCCCCAGGGCAAGCTCCTCCTGGTCCCCAGGAAGATCCCTGTGGCTCTCCCCTGCACCCCACAGGGGTGAGGGGCCACCGAGCTCGGGAGGGAGCCATGGGGGGTCAAAGGGCTGGGGACATGGCAGGCAGTGGCCCTGGCACTGAAATGCCTCCTTGAGCTCTGCATTGTTTTTCCAGTACCCAGCCTTTTCTTGCTTTCTGCCTCTCACGCCGCAGTGGAAATGCGAAGGTTGCTCTTTCCTACAGCTGGGAAGCAGGCAGGTGTCCCTGGCCCCTCTGCCTGCCTGTGCTGGCTGTGCTGTGCCAGCCCTCAGTCTGCTGTGTCACAGCTCCAGGGTGGACATCGGCGTCACACCATTTCCTTCCTCCCAAGTCGAATCTCAGTGGAAGATACACCCTGCACAACTCCATTTTTTAGAAAGTGTCTTGTATACATTGGGCTTTGCCTCTGCAGGCAAAAGGTTGGAAAGGTTCTCTGCAGGAAACTTCAGACTAAAGGCCCAAGTGTTTCAGAAGGTACGGGCTTAAACTTCCATGCTTCTGAGAAAAAACATCTCATTGCATTCAGTTGCTGAGTGAGGTTTTCCAATCATGCTGTGCTGAAGTGCATGAACATACCACTCCTGATCGGAAATTATTCTGAAAGGTCATTCTGCTAACATATAAGGAGAAAACACAAATAATCAGGGGTTTGTGTGTAAGCAGATCAAGACAGCCAATGCAGAGCTGACTTAGAGCTGATCTACTGCTAACTTAATTTTTCTAGGGTCTCTGTATTTTCCATTAAGAGGATACACTGCCCTTAAAATTATGCCAGTATCTCAATAGGTGGGGTTTTTTTTAACTCAAGGATGGTTGTCATTACTATGCCACTGATTTATACTTCTTCCATAGGATTTTTCTTTTCAAATGACACTTTCTGCATACCACAAAAAAACTGTTGGTTTCTTGATAATACAAGCTTAAATCCCAGGTACAGTCCAAGTAATGGCATTTGCATTTCTTTATGCTTCATCAGAAGAAAGTTCCCTAAGCCCTGTGCACTCTCTGTGTCATCTAGTCTGTAATAAATACATCTATTAATGTGATTCTGTGGATTACCAAACGTGTGGGACTTGGACATTTAATCTAACAAATTTATGCTCTTGCACATTGCCTACTTACAGTGATAAGAAATGCTGGCACAACTCCTGATCCCTAGCATAGAAATCGCCACACAATTTTGAATAAAAATCTGTTACTTTGAAAGTTTATTTGAATCTGATTTTTGCTTCATAGCTGAGAGATAAAATTTGGCCTTATTTTAACCAGTTTCTCTTTTAAAAGAGTGTTTGTAATTTCTGTCCTGTGGCATTCAGTATTTCCTGCTTCTGCTCTGCCTGTTTATGACATGTCTCACTTGCTACTCCTTTTGCGTCCAGCATCAGGCATCTGGAATAAACATTCACTTTTTCCACAGTCATTTCAAATCGTGTTACCAATGGTGATACATATGGCTCTACCCATTTTTTTAAAGAAACCAGAGCCA
Organism: Origma solitaria; assembly: GCA_013397895.1. NCBI lineage: Eukaryota > Metazoa > Chordata > Aves > Passeriformes > Acanthizidae > Origma > Origma solitaria. The sequence continues at coordinate 223,030 of VZRL01001642.1, read as the reverse complement.
AAGCTCTTGCAAGATAAACAGAACAAGGTTTGAAGCTTTTTAAATGAAATTTACACAATGAAGGCATATGCTGGTTTTCACTGGCATTGAATTAGTTTTCTTTGCAGTGGCTAGCATGAGGCTATGGTTTGATTAGTGCTGAAAACAGGGATGTTTTCATTACTGCTGAGTAGGGCTTGCACAGCGCCAAGGCTTCATCTGCTTCTCATCCCACCCCACCTCACCAGTGAGCAGACTCGGTGTGCACAAGGAGTTTGGACGAGACACAGTCAGGACAGCTGACCCCAACTGACCAAAGGGATGTCCCATAGCATGTGGCATCACACTCAGCATATAGAGCTGGGGAAAGAAGAGGAAAGAAGAGGAGATATTAAGAGCGATGGTGTTTATCTTCCCAAGTACCTGTTATGCACGATGGAGCGTGACTTTCCGGGGGTCATTGAACACCTACGTGCCAAAGGGAAGTGGTTATTTAATTCCTTGTTTTGTTTTGCTTGCATGAGCAGCTTTTGCTTTCCCTATTAAATTGTCTTTACCTCAAACCATGAGTTTTCTCACTTTTACTCTTCCATTTCTTTCCATTCCATGGGGGAAGTGAGCGAGCAGCAGCATGGTGCTTAGTTGCCGGCTGGGGTTAAACCACAAGTCTTCAAAGGCCTGTACAGTGGTCCTACAAGCTACCATTCAGCTCTCATCTAGCTAGAGGCACATCAGGCTTTGCTTCCATGAAACATCCTCAGTTGTCCACAATGATACTTTTGCCCAAACCCCAAACTGTCCCAGCACTGAAAGCACCAATGACTTTGTGCATTCTCTTACCTAGGCAAGGTATGGTATTCTTCCATCTTCACCCTTCCAAGCTCAGTCCAATAATTGAAATAAGCCTCTGGAAACTGGATCAGCACCTCTTAGTGTGCATTTCCAGCTGCCAGTTTTAAGACACAGAGTTGGTCCCCACCATGAACCCCTACATCAAGCAGGGTAATGTCCTGAATTCTTGCTTAGGCATGCAAAGCCATTTCTTCTGCCAGGGATCACCAATTTCAAGGAAACCATCCAAAATGTTGTAGTCTACTTTGCACAGCATACCTCTCCCACCTCTTTAGCACACTGCTGGCTTAATCCAAAGTAACACAGTACTCTTTCTTAACCTGAGTACAGGTATGCACAGGACTGTGGTTCTCTCACTTCTAGTTCCTGCTTCCAATATTGTTTCAGTACCTTACTGTAAGCAGAGAATAAGAAGTTCATGGTTTCAATGTGGTACCCAATGTGTTCTCGTTTGGAATATGCATTAGATCATCAGTGGTCTTTTTTTTAAAGCAGACTATTTTTTTGCCTAATTCCATCACCTGCAAGAGTCTAGCACTGTCCATTCAGCCTGGAGTCTGGCTGAAAGAAGATGGATTGCTATTTGGAGTCAAAATTTTAATACTACAGCAACATAGTCATTTGTCTATAGAAAAGAAATTTTAAAATGTGTGATTTGGCATATTGACTTCATCATAAATTGCAGACTCTGGCTTTACTATTCATTTCCCAGGCTGTTGAGAGGCTACAGTAAAAAAAAATTTCCCTGTAACTTCTCTGTAACCTTGGAGTAAGGCAAAATGGTTGAAAGTATGCATCTACTGAATTAACAGAATGGGAAAGAGCGAAGAAATAATTGTAATAGTAATTATAGGGGTTTTAACATGAATTCCAGGGGCTTTGTAAGGAACTAAGAAAGAGTAAGCATGACATCTGTGCCAGGCAAGGTAATAGAATTTCAAGCAGGGGAATCAAATTAGTGAACCCAATGTGCTGTGGTAAAGATTGCAAACAATATATTGTTCCTGAGTACACCTATATAAAGATATATTTAATTTACATATTCTTCTGTGCCATGTAATGGAATAAAGGCAAAACATTAATAAAAAGTTATTATAGCTCTGTAAGGGACAGTTATGTCTCACACCTCTGTAGAGTTCTTCATGTGTGTAGACAAGGTGTGTAAGGTGTCATACTCCATCCAACAGCTCTCCTGGGTTAAAAGGGAAAGTCTGTGCATTGATTCATGACTCTTGACTGAGATACATACAAGAGAGGGTGGGAAGAAATTAGCAGCTTTCACAGTACAGAAGGGTCTTCAACAGAGTGCAGAAAGCATCTGTTTGGTGTCTGTTCTGTTCAGCACACTCAGAAATGTTTGAGAAAGGAGGCAAATAGTGCAGTGAAAACTTTGCTGGTGACAGGGTTACTCCTTTGACAAGAGCACAGTGAAATTGTGAACCACCTTGCCAGAGGATGGTGGGTAAGCTACAGATTCACACGTGCTCTTATCCCCCATCTTCAAACACTTAGGCACATGTGAAAATTTTCACTCAGTGAGTGCAGTGGGTCAGTCCCAAGTTTCTGCCCTTTCCCGAGCCAGCTCTGCCTCCTTGGGTGGAGCTACCCCTATGGGGCAGGGCTCAGAGGTGTGAGAGCTACCCCGGGGGCTGGCGAGGGGAGTGCCCAGGGCCTTGGCCCCGCTCCTTTCTCTAGAAAGTTCTTGGCAGTTATTACCCCTATTGGTTTATTGCATTGTTCCCTCCTTTGTTCATCCCTGGTTGGTCCCCGAACCTTGTATCCCCCCCTTCTCCCCTCTTTCCATTGGTTGGCTGTGCGGGTACTTCATGCCGTGCACAGGACCCTCGAGTCGGACTTCGGCTCTGAGGCAATTCCCCCCTGGATGTCCGTACTCCAGTTCTCCAATAAAGGAGTTGAAAGAGCGAGTTCCTGCCTTTTATCTCCTCGCGCCCCTGTCTCCATCGGCTCTCTGAGCACGACCGGCTCACCCGGGACAGCGCTGCCTCCGGGGCGGAACATCGCCCTAGCAGCCCAGCGCGGCCAGGCGCTCATGCCTGGAGTGAGGGTGGCCAGCGGAGCCGGGCGCGCGCTGCTATAGACAGCAAGTGAGAATCCCACAAGGCACTCTCTGTGTGAAGGAACTTCATTGCATTGCAAGGGAAAGCTTTGAGAAAGGAAAGCATTGTAGGGTCATTACAGGAGCCTGCGTCGTGTGCCTGTCACCACTACAACAGCAAGAGGCAATTCTCAAGAACCAGTACAAGCCCATCCTGTGTCATCAGCTTGGAGCACCTCGTGGTGCATGCTTCATGCTGGTTGATTCTCTGGATCTTGCTGAAGGTAATGACTGTAAAAGTGCTGTGTGCCAATTTTTTTGCAAGCACCCATCCCTTAGGAGTCAGGTGTGCAAAACAATTCTCATTTAGCTATTCTTGGTCACATCAGTGCTTGTCCATTAACTTCTCGCAACACAACTTCACTTGAAGTTGCTGTGCTTAGATGACTTTATTAATGTGTGAAACAGTGAAAAGTGACAAGCACATCAGCATGCAGGAATAAAAGTCATCGATTTCCTGGATCACAAAGCATAAGAATGCTTAATAGTTTAACACTAGAAAATTAATGCAGATGAGTCATCCTCACACTAAAACTACAGACAGTTGGATCATGAAAGTGTTTTTCTGTTCTCCTTTCTTTCTTGTGGTAAGAACAATGTATTATTGTCTATCATATATTCTCCAGATTACAGAAGTGTTTTGCATACCTGCCATTTAACCTTTCAGCATTCTGTATATCACCTGGTTCCTGCATGTCTGCACAAGTATTTAGCATGTATAGAAGAAAATGCTTTGAAACTTTATCCAAGCAAAACAGAAGGTTAGGAAAGTGAACAGACTTTTCTAATTCACAAAATGTTAATTTTTTTTCCCTCCTGTCTAATTGTGGAGGGTTGTCATTGAAGAAGCCACCTTGCATGGAAACAAGTGATTTTTCGATAGGAGGAGATGTGGAGTACTTCACTAGATTCTTTTCCGGAGTAATAATAGCAAGACTGGCCCATTGTGAACTGGATTTTTACTGCTTCATCTGTCTGTGTTTTCTCCTCTTATTTTATCTTTGTTTTATTGTGTGTGTCATGCTGGGAGAACATTATTTTATGAGTATCTTTTTTAACGAACAACTCCTGTTTCCTGCAGCCCATATAGACTTATCTGACTTCTAGGTCATAGAACTTGGGTCATTTTTTCTTTTAAATTAATCAGATTGTAGCCCACAGGAGCTGGAAAAAACTAATATGCCACAGTTGTGCATATGTTATAACAGGCAGCCTTATGATTGCTCCACCAACTCTTTCAAATTAGGTTTTACCTGCTCAGTGAAGGAACCTCACATAATTTATCCACCATAGGAGGGGTCTTTTTGGAAGAAAAATTAACTAACATTTTATTGTAATAAATACACCTTTTATTTTTTTTCCCTGGTATAATAGAACAGTGCTGTAATGCCAGAAATTTACAAGTGAAGTACTGTGCAAAAGCAGGAACAGAAAGGCCAGTGCAATACTGTTTGTAGCCTCGAGAAATAATGCATCTGAGGTTAAAACAGTAAAGTGCATTACTTTAGGGAGCAGGGACAAGTGTCTCTGTCTCATGAACATGCATTTCTGTGTTGAAAAGTGAAGGGTCTCAGAGTCTCCAGGCAGTCTTTGAGCCTACACCATCTCCTCCTCTCACCATCCATCTCTGTTGCTTTGTGCTAACAGCTTTTGTCTGTACAAGGGGGTGCACATCTGGAAGTGCAGAAGGAGTGCTCTTCTCTGAGAAATTGCTGCAGTACCAGGTGAAATAAAGCTCACCTCTGGGTTAAATTAAAACAAAAATAAAAGCAGTAAATCCTTGAAGTTCATCCTCTCTCACAGGAAAAGGTAAGGTCGGAGCAGTAGCTTTCTGTAGAAAAAAGGAAATGCTGAGCTACGCAGAGCTGCTGCTGGTAAGCCTGGCTAGAAGACAAAAAAAGGTTGCTTTCCTGAACCTCAGCAGCAATTCTGCCAAAGTCAACTTATTATTGGAGTTTATGCTACAGCTTTTGTTTTTACCAGAGCTTACTATACAGTGACTTCTAGTGCAATTTACCTTGTCAAGCCTCACTGTTCTTTGTTTTTCTCCTCAGTATTTACTGGATTTCTCAGAAAAAAAAAGAAATGTGACCGAGGCAGTTCTTCTCACAAGAGATGCTGTGGGGACAGATGGTGTTATATCTACCTTGTATCTACAATGCTGAATTGTCAAAATTTTGGACTCTTCGAAGAAAAAATTGCTGGGTTAGACATATTTTTCAACTTGAAAAAAGATGTAAACAATAGCAAGTGAATGTTGGCAAAAGTCTGGCAGCCCTCTATATAGCTGGGAGAAATAATCTATTAATAATCTACCTGGAGCCTAGGTTTTTATATTTAGTTTGTCTCTATGCTGAGACACGGCTGCGGCTCATGTGCTGTTTTCACTGGCACTGCAAGGATTACCAGCAGACCATCTGTTCAGCCAATGAGCATGTGATTGACAGGTACCACTGACCTAAGACAGACATCTCCATTTGGTGCTGCCTGCAGAGTGTAACCGTGTGCTGAATTCTTTCTTCTTTCAAGTTGTAAATGAAATACATTCACTCTGAGGTGATAAAAAGTGTCTCATGATTGTTACAGCTTTTTTCTCTGATGTGTTAAACCACCATGTGCCTGTCTTTCTCCTTGGCAATTTACTAAAACCTACAAAGTTGTAAATCTAATCTCTAAGCTGGCGCATGCTGAGGGGATGAGACACTGCAGATATCTGAGGGCAGATAATCCTGTTTGTCTCCAGAACTGTGGAGGCTGCAGGAAGAACTGGCAAGCTGCAAGAGGCCCTGATATTTGTCCATCAGTGTAAGGATGAGGAATCTTTATGTTGTCATTCAGCCCAATGTCTGGGATTTGGTTTAGTTTCATCACTAAATATAAGTGGTGCTTTTCCAAGAAAGGTCATTTTAAAATTTGATTCAGGAATAACCTTTTTATTTCTCGATGTGGAGGCAAGTTGTGCTCTACTTCAGGACTCACAGCTACCATGCAGACAACTGCCAAGCAAAGGAGGACTTCCAAAATGAAGATGAAGCAGATATTAAAGCTGTACAATGGATTTTCAAGGTAAGAAAAAAATACAGGATTGGTTATCCAAATGTCCTGTAGGAGGGGGTGAAATGGTGTATCTGGAAAGGAGGAGAAAGTGTTAATGTCACGAATAACAGCCACCGACTGTTTATCACCAATTCATCATTATTCATGTAGTTTTTCTTTATTCCTGAGCCTCATCCTCAGCCCTCTGTTCCTCAGTGTGTTGCAACCACAGTGACAAAGGAGGTGGTGATCCCCCTTCCCACTAAGTGCCTGCTTTCAAAGAACATACTAAACCCATCCATCTAACTCATAAAAATGATTCCTATTTTGTGAAGCTAATCTGTTGCTAAAAGGGTGAGGGAAAATATATTGCTTCTTGGTATTTAGATACTGAAGAGGTCTGCAGTTTTTACTGATACTGTGTCAGATGATTTTTATTGATAGTTCACAAAAGAGAATATGCCAAAGAAATCAAACAGAGCATTATATTAAAGCCTGTTAGTGACTGAGAGTAAATCCTGTTTAGTGAACCTGTAGAGTATTCCTTAATTAAAAACAACAGTCATGTATCTTCTAGATTTTGTCAAAAGCCTGAACGCTGCCTATTGGGTGAACTGATATTGTTTATGGGGAGAAGCGGCAGAGCAAGAGAGACAAATACAAGAAATAGTATCTTATTAAAGCCCTGGAGCAAAAGTGATGCACCCTGGTGCATGATAGGGAAAAGAATGTGATAACAGAGTCCTGCACCCTTGAAACCAGAGAGTTTGTGTTTCCTCAGACTTAGAACAAGAGTAGAAAGGGGCTGAGGCATCCAGTTGAGGTTGTTGGCAGGGTTGGTGAAAGGCAAGACAGGGGAAGGAGCCATTCCCAATTCCACGCCTGCCTTATAAAGCTTCAAGTTAAAGCTAGAATTGACTTCTCCATCCCCATTCCTTAATCAAAGCACATCCATTTCCAAGTGGCCATTTCATTTGAATTATAGGAATGCACTCTCAGGAATCTTAAATTACTTTCATTGCTTTTGCTGAGAGGAAATGCTCAGCCTGCTTTGCTGCTATCAGAAAACTGTTTCTAATAATGAGCGAAGTACACTCTGTTCAGAATTTTATGTCGTTCTGTCTTGTTATTTGTCTGTTTGGCACACGATCCTGGGGACTTCTTGGTCCTCTTAAAGGCAAAAGAGGTTTTGTCATAGGCACAGTGGCTCCTGAAGTTAACCACTGACAGTCATACTTTGTGAAACCCAGATACCGAGTTCTTCACAGCTCTTGTCCTCAGTCATTTCTCATTTAGTCATTCTTTAATTCACTCCAGGTGGATTGTTACGTTCAGCTTGCTGATTGCTTTCGCAGGTATCTCCTAAATTGGTAGCTTGTTGCTGAGTCTCTGAGAACATGAGGACTGAGTCAGGGACTTCGCAGAGGACGACTTACTATTTCTCTGTTTTGCAAAGGATTTTTCTGTTTATTTTATACATAAATGCCACTGAAAGGGTCAGAGCCAGCTACTGTCCACAGTTGCTTTAACAGCATTGCTGCCAGCTTTCCTTCTCCTGCTTTCCATGTGTCTCCTTTACTTTGTTTAGTGCTTTTGTTTCTAAATGCTGCAGCTCTACTGGTGTGGTTCATTTCTGGTAGCAGAGACTGCCTGCAGGGACTGCCCAGGAGATGCTCTGTAACCACTTCTTGAGCTCAGCTGAGTTGAAATTGCTGTCATGTGGAAGCTCAGGTATGAGACTACATTCTCTGGGGGAACATGTCTCCAAAACTTCATAAACCATATCAGCAAATGATCCTTTCACATATGTAATGTAAGCAATGTTACTGGTAGTTAATGAGTCTACAAGGAGTGCATTAGTGATTGAATGTTAGAAAACTTACCCATCTATAAGTGTGTACAGCCCTACAGCTGGGGAACTAAAATAAATTGTGAGCTTTACTTTACCTAGGAAGGAAATGCCTTTCTCTTTTACTGATAGGGAACCATAGCACAGAGGGTTTGTATGATTTCTTAGTAGTATTTAGGAAATCAACCTGAAGTTTGTAAGGTTCAAGACCAGTTTGTCACTTACACTTCCAGAATAGAGATCACATTAAAACTTTTTTTTTTTTTTTTCAATAATTCCTGGTGGCATTGAAGTCTACTGAAAGTTCAGGTTCTTTTCATAAAACATTTCTGTATGTGACACTGGTTGCTATAGAGAGATTATGTTCTTAGACCTATAATTTGTATGACTGACAGGGTCCTTGATCAGACCGATTCCACAGTGCTCATTAATTCCCATGTTCCCTTCCACTTCAGATGAGATTTTGAGTTTGATACTTCTCAATGTGACCAGTGGCTGCTTCTGAGAGCAAGTTGACATCTAATTCAACATACCAAAGAGTAAAAAAGCCAAAATATCAAATAAATTTTTCAATACAAAAACCTATCCAACCAACCAACAACAAAAAACTGAAACAACAAACCTAAATATTTTAACGAAACACTTGAATTAAGTTTATTTATTCTTGAATGTGCTTTAAAAGAGAAAAAAAATTACAAGAGAAATGTTTTTGAAAAGTGGTAGGCAGAGCTTAAAGGCTGCTTAAATTCTTTTCATGACATTTAAGTTAACTCAATGAGTTGTTTGTTTCTAATCTCCATTTGCATTGCTTAAAAAGCCTTTACCTCTGGCATGTTTGCATCTTGATTTATAAAAGTGTTAAAAACCAAAAGTGAATAAACTGTTTTTTACCAGTATCAACACAAAAATACAAGGATTTTCTTAACCCAGAGCTAACACAGACACATTCATGTGTCCTTCCAATGAGCTTTTTGCAAGTTAGCAAAATGAACACCCCAGAAACATTACACTGCATAAGGAGATAGTGCAAGGTTTGAAATATATCACATTTTTTTCCTACTGACAAAATTTAGCCAAAGTGCTGTTCCACAGAGCTCATTGCTATCCTTTCCTCAGAAGAGGGTGACAATGTTCTCCACAGAGCTGCCACATTTTAGTTCTTGTCCAGATTACACCTGGATAGAACCTGTTTCACTTCTATAACATGATTTCTAATCTTCGTACAGTCTCCAGATTTGGTTGGGTTTACATGAGTAATACTTACCAAGGACACTTACTTACCAGCAGACAGTAAGTGACTGGGCAAGGGCAGATAGGAGAGCAGAGTCAGGGCTCTGAGGGCACTAATAAGCGTTCATGGCCCTGACCAGCCTCATCTGGGGCCTCCACCCCTTCTTCTGCTTGCCAAGTCCTGTTCATTTGAATACTGTGGGGTGACCAGGCAGAAATGGAAATGGCCTCGTGCATGTTGCCTGAAGGGGCAGCCCCAGGGAAGTATGGCATCCTTTATCCTTCATCTAGCAGGTCTCAGCTCTGCAGGAATCCTTTGAGCCTCGAGATGTCCAATATTACTCTGTTAACTGCTTGTAACATGCAAGTCACTTATGACCATGCATAGCTCACCTAAATTATTTGGCAACTGGTATGAATCATGATTTCTTTGACAAAATAGAAATCAATTCAGAAACAACTCCAGAAAGGTCATAAATCATAAAAGTTGTTATTTGCAAAGGAAGACATGCCAGTTGAATAATTGCACTGCTTTTATCCAAGTACTCCAGTGTCTTCAGCTGAGGAGTGCTGTCAGTCATTAACTATTCCTAGCAGTCCCTCTGAAGTCAGATGTTGTCTTTATCTTTTATAAGAGTAGAAAAAATCCTGGTATTAGTAAATATACTCACCCTTTTCAGTTAATATAATCCTACCAAGTACATTTTCACATCAGGAGTGTTTATTTGGTGCAGTATGTTTTTTGTACTTAGTCACGGTAGCACTTGTATGTCTGAAAGCTTGTGTCAGAGGGTGGTGAGAACAAACCAAGCAGTAGATTATACCAAGAGCACATTCCTTCTGTTCTTTTGAACAGGTGTTGGGCATAGTTAAACAGCCTAAAACATAATTTAACAGTCACATTTTACCTAACTCTGATGTTCGAGATGGGCAGGGGATGCAAGCTATATGGCTACAGATTGAACCACTTGGCGGCCAGTACTCTTAGTGTATGCCAAAATAGTTGTTCTTACATAGCAGATGTAAAATTTGAGGTATGTTTTACACTCTGTTTTATTCAGGAGCAATGTTTCAAAGGAAGACAGAATTCTGGGAGAAATATAGGAGTATTACGGGGCATTTAAGACCGCCAAATTACGAGCAACTAGTTTTACTGACAACTTCTTTGATATTACAGTATATTTTTTGATAGGGAAAACAGTGGGTATTTTGCCAAATAGTTATAGATTAAAATAATAAGGTAAAATCATATGCACTTAGTTTAAAAGGTAAGCAAAATTATTCCTAGGACAAGCTGGAGAAAATTATCTCTCTGTGATATTCTCTGGTGGTTAATTTTGTTTTCTGGACATGTATCCTGTATAGCAGTAGTACATTCTGTCCCTGATGTGCTTTCACTAGTTAAGAAAGGGCTACTCCTGCACATTTTCACACACTGTATCAATCCTTACGAGACCTGCAATGTTGTCTTCGTTTCAGCTGGGATAAACTTAATTTTCTTCCTAGCAGCTGGTACAGAGATGTATTTTGGATTCAGTGTGAAACTACCATTACTAACAAACGGAAGTTTTAGTGGTTGGTGAGCAGTGTTTGCCCTAAGTCGAGGGCTTTTCTGTTTGCCCTGTTCTGTCAGTGAGCAGATGCATAAGATGCTGGGAGGGAGCAGGGCTGAGAGAACTGACCCCAACTGACCACAGGGACATCCCATACCATAGGGTGTCATGCCCAGTATATAAACTGGGAACTGCTGGCCAGGAGAGGCTGATTCAGTTCTGTGGGTCCTGCTGGGAGCAGTGGAGGAGCACAGTGCTGTGAATGGGGCACCTTTCAGAAGACCTAACCTTGAAAGATGAGAAATGAGCCACTGGCTTAGCTTTTGTCAGTGGATGGAGACGCATTTTCACCACTTGCTCGCTACCCCGGGCAGCCTTGCAGAGATCTTTCATGTTGGGTTTGAGGTTTTCTTCCCCGATTTCCTCCGGGTGTCCATAATATACTAGTCTGCTCCAGCCATCTTAAAACATTAAATATAACTCCTTTTAAAACTGTTTTTTAAAGAATTTTAATCTTTAGCATTATGCATGAAAGTAAGAAAAGATGAATGTGGCTTAAGCAATAATTATTCTATCAGACAGAAAAAGTTGTGTGCTTTCACTGTGGGAGTGAGTGGTGGGACAGGTTACCCAGAGAGGTTTTGAAGTCTCCATCCTCAGGGGTATCCAAACCCTGCTCAGCACAGATATGGGAAGCCTAAGGAGCAGGAGGCAGCACTAGACAATATTCAGAGGTCCCCTTCCAATCTCAACTATTCTGTGAAACAAAGAGCTCTTGAAGAGTCTTTCTTTTTAATTTTTCTGCAGGTACATGGCATAATAATACTTTTAATTCACAAACTTTATTTATTTTTTTTTTTGCATCCAGAAACATCGTTCAGAAAATATCTGGGTGTATTGCTCAGCACTGTCTATGAGCCAGTAATAGCTGCATAGACAGCAATCAGAGGGCATTCTTTTGTAAAAGTTGTCAAAATAAAAATGTACTACACATTAATATGCAAGTAATCCACCCATTAATGGTGTGCAAATTTTCTAGTCCTCACAGATAATTTGTACTAATTTGCAATAATATGTTTTCCTAATTTAGTGATTTACATATTTTACTATTGAATTAGTCCTAAAGCTTCCTTTTCACAGGTGCACCTTTGAAATGGGAAAAATGCAGATTCCTAGGCTGATTAAGACATTACTGTCAGAAAGAATTTAATGAATATGAAAACCAAAAGGCAAAGTGCTTTTACACTAGTTCTGGAAATTTTTCAGCAAAACAATCCCAGACTGACCTGAATTACAGAGATTGTTTTTATTAATGTGCAATGACCTTCTTTAAGTGGAACAAAATGTCATGCTGATTAATAAATAACCTACTCAGCCTAAATCTAAATCAACTCATTTGAGATATGGGTAACTTCAGATTTAGAAACACATTAATTTACCGTATCCTTTCAGCAGCAAGAATTAACAATTTAGATAGAGGGCACTGGAAAAAGCAATGTCTCTCTGGAAGACCACAGGGACTTTCTTAAGAAGGCATCTACTTCAGGTGTCTGGGAGTCAAAAGGAATTTACCTTTACTCCATGATATGCCTCTCACACCCAAACTGATGAAAGTAAATGACTTCCAGTAAAATACAAACTTGAAATTACATACCTTTCTGCATCACCAGCCCAGCATAATGCAACTGGTGTTGCTCTGACTTACAGTTCAGCCTAGATGCCATGATGCCATTCAGGCATCACCTGAACACTGCATTCCCATTGTACTCTGATTTATTTCCAATACACCTCATGTCTAACTGAAAGAGGAATTGGTGTATGGGGTTTTTTCAGCTCATATTTCTCGGGGATTTCTGAGTGCCAGAGGAATCCCGAAGTACCACAATAAGTTGCAGGTATTGACCAGTCCACTCTAATCAGCAAATCCTTCCAGTGACCAGGAGAATGATGTGGGGTGCAGCACCTCCTATAAAGACAGGCTAAGAGAGCTGGGGTTGTTCTGCATGGAGAAAAGAAGGTTCCAGGGAGATCTTCGTGCTGACTGCCAGTACCTAAAAGGGGCCTAAAAGAAATCTGGAGATGGACTTTTTACAAGGGCATGGAGTGACAGGACAAGGGGAAATGTCCTGAAACTGAAAGAGAGTAGGTTTGGATTAAATACCCTTTTTATTGTGAGGGTCACGAGGCACTGGAACAGGTTGTCTAGAGAGGTTCTGGATGCCCCATTCCTGGAAGTGTCCAAGGCCAGGCTGGATGGAGCTCTGAGAAACCTGGTCTAGTGGAAGGTGTCCCTGTCCATAGGGTGTGGGGATGTGGGGAGTTGGAAATAGATGATTATTAAGGTCTCTTCCAACTCAAATCATTCTGTGATCCAAGATTATCAAAGGCAGTTCTGTGGGGGAGTTTGAAAGTGTCATCTGACTTTTGCTGCTAGGATCAGTCTAAATATCCCTGCCTGCTGTTTAAATTCGTTACTCCCTGCTGTATATACCATGAGCATGAAGAGTAATTTACTCCTTCTCCTTCCCTGTTTGTGTACAATGCATGCTACCTGAGATGCATTTCCCATGAGTGGTACAAAGACACAAAAATCATTATTTCCACACATGCTTTTTCGTGGTAATTTCTTTCCACAAAAATTTCAAAGGCTCTACAGGAAAATAAATGTTTATTTCAAGCATTTTAATACTTAGTCCTTCATTTGCTGGCCTCTTCTGTGCAATAACAGGACAGTTTTTTACTCCCATTTATTTGCTTCTTTTAATAATGCAGGTTCAACCAGTCAAATGAGGGATGCAAAAAGATATCAGAATCCTATCACAAATACCTTAATTTCAAAGCCCAGCTCCATGTTGCTGACAGCTAGGTGCATCCTTCTGAGAGGAGGTCAAAGCCAAAGCCATGCCAAGCCAGGAAATGCAAGGGAGAGACCATCACTATTCTCCCAGAGGCCGCATGGGGAATGAAAATACCTTGTTTATGTACAATATAAATAATTGTATGTTTTTTGACAAGCATTAAAATTTTAAACTGAGGCAGGCAGAACACTATTTTTCCATCAGACTCATCTAAAATGTGGGCTGAGGAACACTTGGGAAATGGCAAGGATCTGTGAGCAGGTGAACTGGAGAAGCCTGGCTTGCAGCAGGTCTATGCCTGCTTGCTGACAGTTCTGGATGTCTCAGAAGGCTTGGCCTTTCTCAAAGCGCTTCCCTGTCCTAATGCTGATTCCAAAACTTTCGGGAAATTAGATGTTGAGGTCTTTAACCTAACAGATCTTTATTCTGCCACCTTTTGTGGTTGGAAACAGCTCTGGAGGCTAATTGCCTTCAATATTATACTTTTAGTGTCATTCTCAAAATAAAGTTCATCTAAAATACCATATCAACTGTTAAGGGTAAGGACAGGGTACAATAAATCAGGACCCGCCCAATGATGCCTGCCAAGCAGCAGCTGATTGTCTCACAAAATGTCGCATTATTTTTCCTGGATCACTGTAGCAAGCACTTACTTCCTCTCACAAGAGGGATGAAATTACTTTCAGGCGCCTAGAGATGCCAGGTCTATGCTGAAGAATTCATACAGAAAAAGGAGAAATGCTCAACTTTGTTTTGTTATGCATTTGGTTCCAGTTGTGAACACAGCATAATAATACATTGGATATCTGTAACATTTATATTAGTATATGGGGTCTAAATAAGAGTGTTAAAGGGTGTTTCTCAGTTTACATGCAGATCTTCTGAATGGTTTGGCATGGAATAGTTTTCCACTCATAAGACTGACAAAGTGAGTCACAGCCCTTAAAAGCCAAGGACGTCTCTCCCCACTAGCATTACTTAATGTTCACTGAAATGTTTGGTTCTGAAAGATGGTTGGTATTTTGACGACAGACTAGTCTTCCTCGCTTCATTGCATTTATTTAGTTCATGCAGACTCTGTACAGATAAATTCATGCACTTCATTTCAGTACAAGAATAACATCTTGAATGATTTACCTGTAAAACAATGGCTCGGACTATAAGATTGATTGAGGCTCATCGAAAAGCCGTACTCTCTCAATTAGCCCTCTGGGTTCCAAGCAGGCACACTTTAAACAGGTTCTTACCACCCTTTCCAAAACATCAAGAGAAATAAGTTAGAGGTGTTACAGATCAGAGAAAGAGGTTAGGCTGTTGCAGACAGGACAATTTCAGTCCCACTTTGTCTTTTCTGTGTTTGGTCAGGAGGTATGTTTGAAATGAACTGCAGAAAAGAGGTTGGAAGGAACATTTTGTCTCCTCAGGAGGAGAACATGGTGTTTCAAAGCAGTAGAGTAATGGAGGGAAAGAAGTTTCAGGTGTGGCCTTGTCAGTGAGTTGGTTTGAACAGCGGTTCACAAAGATGGGATACAAGAATAGGTATGTCCAAAATTCTATGCATCTGGAGTGCTGTTCACCCTCTCCCAGAACAATTCTAAAATCCACAGCAAAGTGCATTGCAGGGAAACATGATAGACAGCCGTGGAGTGGCCAGAGGAAAAGCCCAGCCTGCAGAACGGAGTGTCAGTTTCTGTGCATCAAACAGGAGAAATGTGGTTTCACAGGAACACATCAAATGCCTTCCCCAAAAGCTCAGTAACTCCGAGTTTTTTGTTGGGGTTTTTTTTGTTGTTTTTATTGGCTTGTCTACTTGAGGTCCTCTGTCTTTAACTTGTAACTCTGTATCTGTGGTGTCAAGGCAGACCTGGGAACCGTTCCCATTTGTAAGGCTGCTCCTAAGCCTAAAGTGAGCATGACATTCACTCAGTAACTTGGGCTGTCTGTAATTACAGTCTCTCTAATCTGGGCAGATACTCCTATAGGGGCAAAATCACATAAGGCATCTCTGAAATAAATGTTAGTAAGAGATCCTACAAGGAAACCCCAGGGCTTTCTATTCACTTCCACAAGGATACTCACTTCTACATAACAAGAATAACCTGGCCTCTTTGAAAAAGTATTTGTTCAGTACCACTGATAAATCAGTGTGCTCGGACAGATAACAACTGAAGTCCCTTTTTCAAAATATGCTCGCTCCTTCTCACTGTCATTCTTATCAAATCAGCTCCTTTTCCTTTCATCATCCTTCATATGTCTTTTTAAGATGCTGTATAAACACTCCTGGTTACCAGCTCAATCTAGTTTGCAGTGAGACAAACACAGAGTTTTCTCCTCATGGCACCACCAGCCTGCAATGTTCTCATTGATACTGCCCTTTAACCTCATACTCTTCAGCAGTCTCTCATTGCCTGCTCTTTATTCTTTTGTTCTTATTTTTCAAAGGAATTATAGTGTATTTCTCCTTTCATGTTCTCCACCACGTCTTACAAGTGAGTTATATCTTCTCCCATCAGGCTTTTAACATGGCTGCATAATTTTCCAATTGATCCATATTTTATGAAGTCCAAAACCTGATGAAAATTAGTGGCAGAAAACACCGTGTCTTCCTCAGGAATCTCGTTGAGCTGGAATGCTACTGTGCAGGCACATTGTGCAGCCAGGCTTTCAGACTTGCTTTGAACTACTCAACTGCTCTGAAACCTCGATCTGTTCAGGAGCATTGGTTCCAAATTGCCCCGTTAATCTTCCTGTCTGAATCAGCTCTGCAATGTAACTACAAACTGCCCTATAAGACCTAAAAATTGCAGTCATGGCAGTTTTGATTTCTTCATTAATTTAACTATATTCATTGCCTAGCAAGCACATGTGGTAAGGATCCTGTGTAATAATTAGGTAATGTGTGACCCAGAATATCAGGAATACTTCTGCAGGTCATGGATTGATGGTTGGATAGGCACCTCAAGTGACACAGTGATACTATGAAGATATTTTTACCTTTCTTATAAGGAGAAAAACAAATATTTTTCTCCAAATCATTTGATTTCCATATAGTCAGAGAAGAGGAGCCCTAATAGCACAAGGAGCAGTGCCTTGGCATTACTTTCAAATTGTAGGTGCAGAGTGACACCTTCTGGAAGCCTGTAGAGAGCGTTCCTGAGCCGCTTCCTCCATCGTCTGGAAAGTCGTAATTTTTGTATGTAGAAGCTAATCTTTCTCTGCTCAACATTTTGACCAGACAGGGTCTATCGTGTCGTCGGTACATACACTAACAGAACATGGTCATGATGGAAGAGATTTTTCTTTTTAAATCAAGCCTGACCTGTAAGGATTTTTAATGATTGCAAATAATTCAAAGGTTTATGGGGGGGGGAATAGAGGATAGAATTAGAGATGTATGCTAACCTCATGGCTTAAAAACAAATGTAGTTGGCATGATATTTTTAATTATTTAATGTTATACATCAGATGAGAGAATAAGATAGTATAATGAAGTTTGAATTTGCCGAACATGGCAAATGAAATGAATGACAGTTTCTTAGTGCGTTTGCACTTCAGCAAAGATTTCATTTTTTGTATGTGCCACATTGCAGTTTCTAATTAGACCTCCTTTGCCCAAGCCACTGGCTTCCTGGGTAGTCTGTCAATCTGCCAGAAACTCTGCATCACCAAGAATTCTGAGCACGTGATTTGGGCCACGAAGCACTGTCTGAGGGCTCACAAACCCCACAGAGCCTGCACTCATCAGCTGCACCAGGCCAGAATGGGGAGTGGAACCATCACTGAGCTGACTCTGATGCTCTGAAACCTGGCGTTCAGTGCTATTACTGGAGAGCATATCCTTATCTTTAATAATTAATTCCATCTCAGGCGTTATTTCTCCTTAAGTTTCCTCTGCCTTCAAAGTAACAAGGATGTGATACGTAGGAGTGGAAAAGAAACAGAGTGGTGAGCGGAGACAGCGGAGGCTAATTCCCGGACTTCCTGCAGCTTTGGAGCAGACACTGACTGATATAAATACCGAAGCTAAGGGTTTTGTCAGAACATATATATGGGACTGGACAACCCTGAGAAAATACATCACCCTAGAAAATGACCTTAATGTGGTGAAATAATTATCAAAGCACTAAGCAGAGCCACCAACTGCAAAAAATTCTGCCTGCACTGAGATCTAAATCAAATCTAACCATTCTGATAATGTTTCAAGCCTCAATGTAATGCAATCACAGGCTTTAGCATCAGATCTTGAGGAAACCTAATCCTCAAGCAAAATGCTAAGAGACACCCTTAGCAAAATGCTAAGTGACTGCATGAATGACATGACAGTGGGATTTTCATGCTTTGGCTTACACAAAATAAATTCTACTGATTAATTAATGCACCACTATCAATGTTGATGGAAAAGTTAAGTACTAACAGGCATCCCTACACGTAGGACAACTTAATGCTCTGTGGGACCATGCTGCTGTATGGTTGGGCTTGCAAGTTTGAAGAGTCCAGTTTATTCTGCCTCCCATCAACACTGAACCTACGTTTCCTATTTGAAACCAATTACTAATAGGTCCATGAAGAAAAATTATGCACACCTGTAAGAAACTGATGAAAAAATACAAATATTTAGAAGTTCAGCAAAGCTGCTTCCCATAATATCACTGGTATTATGCTCACTTCAAAATATGTTTATTTAAATGCATCTTTTATTTTATTCTTATTTTTACATTTTTAGTTTTATTAAGGGATAAAAGAAATTAAATACTAGAATACTGCTGATATATGAAGAAAATTGAAGTTCAGCTGAAGTCCCTGGAAACTCATTCTTCTTCCAAAAATATCTTCTTTCCCAGAAAAGCTTATCAGTCTCAAAATGATTTGTAGCAAGTGCACTTTAGTATCAATGAAAAAAGTAAAAAATGGCTTCTTACTCTCTGTTTGAATTGCTCCCTAATTCACTATGAATCAGCTCCATTCAATGGTCTAGAAACTCTCTTTTTAACAATTTAAAGGAGCAGGAAACACTGAAATAGATCAGTACACAAAAGCTGCCATACAAATGTGTATTACCTCTCCTTGGGCAGGGAGCAGGAGTTCAGGTATGAGACCAGCAATCAGCCCTCACATCTTAAAGCCAAACAGGCCCCAAAAGAGCTAATATGTGCATTATGTCACCCACTCAAGTGTGACTGCAAGAATGCTGGAATACAATGTTGTTAAAATACAGATGCCTGTTCTGTATTATCTTATGACTTGTTCTGAACAGTGAGAGCAAATTAAAAAGAAAAAAAGTAAAAAGGTGCCATACTGTTTTCAGTAAAAAATAAAATAAAATAAAATAAAATAATAAAAACAATAGCAGATTTCTTCATTTCCACCAAGGCAAAATTAGGAAAATGTGTTAACTGGACAAGTTTGCAGAAAGAGGGAGGGTGGAATCTAAAAAACATACAAAGGGACAATATTAGATAGCAAGGGTACCCTCATATAAAGCCATTCCTTTCTGATATGGAATAAAAGAAAACTACTGCATGCTGGATAGAATTCCCTCCCAGAAGTTTATGAATAGCTCATATAGCCTAACGTGAAATATTCAGGAAAGTCTAGTAAAGGACGTAGGTGGGTTTTCGAATGCCTGATATACTGGCAGATAATATCAATATTGAAACCGGGTTCTGATTTATTATTTAGCTTGTATGTTACCAAAAAAAGGTGCCACTATATGGGATAATGATATTAAATACACAGTTCACATGTAAGTTCTCAATTGTCCATAACTTATTTTTTGAAACAGAAACAAGTGCAAGGTCAAATACTCCCATGCCTCACTAGATTGACATTTTGATTTCTCTCTGTCCCAGTGAAGTTGGATTAACCTGAACAAAGTAGAGCAGTAGTGGGGACCAAGCGTAAAGTCACAGAGACACATGCAGAGCAAGCTACTCTGATGACTGAGGGAATTTTCTTCCATGCATGAGAAATACATGCTCACATTCCTTTAGAGAAATGGTTTCAGTCTGTGTCTCTCAGCCCTCTCTCAACTCTAAACCCCATTTCATCAAAGTCCAAGCCCTTGTTTGTGCAGTTCTGTCTCATGCAGCTGGACATCAGCCTCCATCCATCTTTCAGAGAGAAAGGAGAAGTTGACTACGTTAACAATTCTGTGAGGACTTTATGCCTCCACACCCTTCAGTTGTTTCAGAATGTGGTTGTGTACACCTGCAGTGATGCAGAGTGAGATAGAGTTGTCTACAGACACCAATCACTGGAAGATAGTTAGTTAGCTTAGGTGGTTTTGTTTATCTAACACCATTTATGCTAGGGAGCATAAATATCATATTTTTATACAATACTACACACCATCACTATACATCATGAATTTTGAAAAAAGCTAGCCTTCTTTAATAAGGTGTTAGTTAGACCCACAGAATGGTTTGGGTAGGAAGGGACTTTAAATATCATCTCATTCCAAACTCCCTGCCATGGGCAGGGACAACAGATCATGACTCTCCTGAGACAAATGCAAAGGATGACGGAGCAAGAACAGACCTTCCAGAGGGGTTACACTGTGCCAGCATTTTAAACCTGAACTTGATCAAGCATTCCTGCTAAGATTTAGAAAGCCACTTGGGACTGTATTCCAGAGAGGTCTTAAGGGAGTCTCATTCACTCACCAGTCTGAGAAATGATTTCCTGTCCTGGCAGAGTGAGCAAGAGCTGAATTCAAAGGCCAGTGGTGTTAACAGGTGTTTTGAGCTTGATCTCAAGCCACATAAACAGACACATTGGTACACTTACTGAGAATTTGTTTCCTTTTCTCTGCCAAGGAGTGAGGCAGTGACATTTAATCCTACTTGTCAAACCTACAATACCTCCACAGGTCCTGTCTGGGTCTTGGCAATAGTATTTTGGCACAGAAATTTGTTTAACATCTCAATTAAGTGCTTTCTGCCATGTCCAAAAGGGCAGAGATTTGCAGAAGGCCTCCTTGCCACCAGGCAGGAGAAATACTGAGTGGGGTTGTGGGGTGGGAGTCAACCTTTCTATTTTTTCTGCACTCCTGAGAACATTGTCCAGTTTCCACCGTAGTTTACCTCTCCAGACAGACCTGGGGGAACTCTCTGCTGCTAAGCAACAGCAAGCTCTCCTTCTGTGTAGGAATGGCAGCTTTCCCTGCTGGTTTCAGCTCTAAAAAGCACCTTCCCCTGGCATCAATGGCACCACAGCCATAATCTCCTATTGCTGTAGCAGTGCGTTTGGCATTCAAGGGCATCACCATCACTGTGGGGAAGGGCTTTCCTCATACTGTGTAGGCTTTAGTTCCTCTCTGTCTCTTTGATGTCTGATTGTAGGCCAAAAATAGGGACAATATTTTGGGATGGACTGAACCTTGATGTAATTATGAAGCCCTAAACAAAAACAGGTAGAAATCATTGCTAGAGAAAAGGGAAGCAGAGCGGTGATTTTTGTCCATTCCTCCTCAGGGACCATGTTCTGTCAGGATGGCTCCTTCTTTGCAGGACAATGGCACTCAGTGAGGAAGGGCGAGGTCACGCAGACCAGGGCGAGCCCACGAAGCTCCCCGGCCGCGACGGGAGGCGGCGGGGCAGGTTCAGGACCCTGGACAGATCCAGGCGGCCGTGGCTCTGCTCCGCTCCGCTCCCCGCCGCCGCCGCAGCTCCGCCCGGCGTCTGCGGTTGGCTTTTCGGGTGGGGATTTTTTTGGGGGATGCTCTTTGGATGTAGGTTGTAAATGGCCAGCTTCGTCCTCGTGCTCCTCTGGCACTATGGCCAGCCCCGAACCCCAATGGGCACTGGCTGGTTGCGAGAGGCGTCCTCCAGCCCTCACCTAAAGGACCGGCGTAGAAAAGTTAACAAACAAGACAGAGAGTACGTGGCGGGGTGCGGAGCAGCGGCTGTAGGTTCACAGCTGCCACCACTCCAACCCTCGGCTTAGCCCTGCGATGCAGGAGCTCTGCTGGGCTGTGCAGGGTCGCCGCCTGGCTCTCGGTGATGCTCACTTTGTGTTTCTCTCTCTCTCTCTCTCTTCCCGCCCCGTCCCCCCGCTCCCACACCTCCCCCGCTCGCCGCAGACTCCGAGGCCTGCCAGGCCCCTCGCCTGG
>VZRL01001642.1:149454-197763 GCA_013397895.1 Origma solitaria | reverse complement strand
GGACCCGGCACAAAAGGCGCTTCCCCCGGTCTTCCGGGGGGTCGGGAGCTGCAAGCCGGGAGCGCCCGGCGCTCGGGCTCGCACTGCCCCGTCCCTCCCCACGGGCTCCCAGCGCCGCTCTTACCGGGTCCCCAGCGCAGAGCCCGGGTGGCACCCGGCTGGCCTCGGCCCCGGGAGCGGGGTCAGGATCCCTCCCTGGGGCGGGATCGCACCCCGGCCGCGCCAGCTCCCGGGCCTCAGCGCAGCTCGGCTCGGCCCCCGCCATGCGCCCAAGGGCCCTTCTGCCTCGTCTCACGAGTGCGACCTAAGATAAGGCAGCATCCGTGCCCCAGCCCCACCGTGAAGGGATTCCCGCGGTGCGTCTCTTCTCAGAGCCCGGGGCTCCCCTGCCAAGTTAGAGAGATAAGCAGCAACAGGAGAGTGCTTCCATAGAGAGTCTTCCAGTATCAGCCTGCCTCATCAAGCATCCCTAGAGGAGAGAAAGAGCTCTTCCTGAGCTCTGTCATTAGGTAATGTCAGTGGATAAGAAAAAGCAGGTAACAAAAATTGGACACAAATGCGGAAAGTGAAATAAGATTATCCTTGTACACTCAGGTAACAACCTACAGTAATTTAATACAGGTGTAATTTACTTGATGCAACTGTTCCATTATTTTATTTGTGCTGTTGAAAAATGTAAAATCAAAACTTTTAATATGGCGTTTGTCACTATGATGTAATGGCAAGGAATCTCCTTGTACCTCTGTTGCACAGAATGTCAGCACCCGATCCAGTGCTCTGCAGAGCTACAGACTGCAGATGTAGTTACACCCCTGCTGTACTACAGGACCAGAAGCAATAACTGCTAGTTCAACTAAACAGAGCACCAGAATCAGTATAAGCTAGGAGATTCCTAAATGTGGTTCTTAAAATTAGGAACATCACATTAAAATTAGGAGCGTCTCCCTAAACTCAGAGCATGTTCAAGCCAACTGAATGTAAAACTAGCACTATGTTTTATAAAATGCTCAGAGGTGAGAAAACAGTTACTTTATTTCCCCTATAATTTTTTATCTACTCCTCACATCAATGCTTACTTTGATATCTTTACTCTGTGTCCCGAATAGTTATCATGGAAGCATCACCTCAGCTATTACACACCTCTCTGCCCCCTGCTTAAAACGCTGAACATATTTCAGAGTGAGTAGTGATATCCGAGGGCTGAGCTTAAAGTACCAGGAAGGAGTTTTCAGACCAAAGGGTGCCTGTGTCTCTTGGAGCTCAGGTCAAATATTGACGAACTTCAGGCGTTTAAGCAATATCAGTACTCAGTCACATATAAAAATTCATCCCATCTTTTTGTCACTAAGAAAAGTGACAAAGGAGACAGCGAGTCTTGGAAATAATCTGGAGATCTTCTGGCATTCCGAAGTAAGAGGATTCTTAGCTAGAGGTTCATTACTCCTCACTTGTGGTTTTCAAAACTTGTCCAAGTCAGGTGAAGTGAAGAAGCCCCGGAAGTGTCATGGTCAAAGTGAATGTGTGCTAAGCCAAATTCTGACCTTGCTTCAGCTTTAAATTGACTTTGGTACTACTACTACTACTCCTCCTGGCTGACACTGTGCCGGCTGGCACTACAGCCGAGCTCACCAGGAGACGACTGCCATCACAGCACATCAACCCTGCAGAGCAGCCCGATGCCGGCATAGTACAATCCGAAGTGAATCGCGACAATCGGAATCAATAGGAAAGAGTGTGTGAATCACCACTTAAAGCACTCCAGGGTGAGTCATCCCGATTCAAACCAGCGTTCAGACCAGTACAATGTCAGTCAGCTTCTCTCCCAGTTCAATGTGAGTCAGATCTCAGCAGCGAGTACAATGTGAAATGAGTCACTGACTAATACAGCGCCATGTGCCTCCAGTACCCAGTGCGAGTTGTCAGAGCTTCTGTGTGATATGAGTCACTTCATAGTACAGTAAAATGGGCTTTTTGGAGGCCATTCATAATTAAGCACAATGCAACCAAGTGCTCAGGAGGAGATAATGGGAGTGAACAGAGTAAACTGCTACAGGCACCAGTTTCACTGCATAGTAGAGAGGTTTGTAAAATATTAGGATGAATGATTTTTTAAAAATGTTATTGTTTCTCAAAACAAGCTGCACAAAAATAACTAGAAGCAGGTACTTTCTCTGAGATCAGAGTCAACCAAAGCAGAGTTGAAGCAGCAGTAAAACTCCCAGAACTGGAGAAGCCTGTGGGTTTTTTGTTGTTCTTTGCTTCCAAGAGAGCTGATCAGTCAGTGTGACTGACATACATCCACCGAGGCTGACCCCAGCTGTCACAGAAGACAAGGCAAGGAATGCTGACAGCTTGTGCTGTGCACAGGAGAAGAACTTGACACTGATTTAACTTAATTGCAGTTTGCAGTGACCTAGTTTGTGAAGGACTCAGCATGAGATAAAGTTATATCCATACTTATATTCATACTGCTCCACTGTCATAGCATCCACGTAATCAGCTGGACAGAAACAACAGGTTGCTTTTGTTGCTTTTTCTATGCAACTGGTAAAGAATTCTCTCATATCTTTCCCTTATTACAGGAAAAATAATGACAGTGACCCTGCTAATTACATGTTACAGTAACATTTTCAATTATGTCCCTTGTGATAAAATCCAAATTAAAGAAAATATTTATCCAGAGGAGATACAGGGCATCTCTCTTAAAAAAAAAAACAAACAAACAAAAAAACCAAACAAAACCCAAACCACAAAAATCCCACTGAAGCCCCAGGTAACTAGGTTTCTATACAGGAAAGTCAGATTTTGCTCAGAGAAATACTTTAGTGTTGGAAGTTTTTTGCAGACAGAATCCTAATGTGGTGGCCAACTGGGCAGAATCAAATACCAAAGGAAAAGGAGCAGAAGACAACTAAGCCATTGGTAGAAAAATACATGTTACAGGTGACATGATCAAAGCACCGTTACCTGTTACTGTGTGGGTGTGATACACTTCCAGCCATTCCTTTTGAAAGGTAAAGCAATGCCTTAAGCTGGACAGATGAACTCATCTCCTCTGAGCAGCTGCTCCTCTGGAAAAATAAATTAAACAAAACAGGTAAAGGCACTCAGTTTCTGGACATTTGACATAAAAGTGTCCCAGAGTTGTTAGTTATAGGATAACATTTTCACTTGCAATTTTATCCACTTAAACCTTTAACAGACTCGGCACAGCAGCGACATAAAAAGCTGGTTTATTCCATGTGCTGGCAGTCTCCTTTCTGCTAAACTCTGTCTTGCAGTCACTAACACTCCACCATTTCAGCCACCCCACTACAATATGCCAAATCTCCAATAATATAACTTTCGAGGAGCTCTTGCTCTTAACGTACTAAGTGGGCAATCTGACAACTATGCCTAAAGCATGTGCATATGTGTGGGTGAGTTCATTAACATATATTAGAATTCTTCTCTGTCTAAAATAGCAGACTGCTTGATGCAGAAAGCCTGCTTGTCACATTTGTCAATGAAAAGGAAGAAGCACGAGCATCAAGTTTCCTGTTCATATTTCAGTTGACAATGAACTGCCACAGGCTTCAGTGGGAGTTTGTTGCAGCCCCAAATATATCTGAATTGTTAAAATATAGATTCAGAGATTTATTTGGAATTTGACCCCAGCTGCAAGCCTCTTATGACATTAGTAGATAAGAACAGAATCTCTTCTAACTCACTGGTTATCATTACTGGGAGCATCCAAAGACAAAGCAGCAATTGTGAGAGTTACATAACCTCACCAAAAGCTTGCTGACACCAAGAGGTGGCTTTCACTGATTTAGTGGAGTTTGGATCAGGCCTGAAGTATTTACTGAAAAATAACTGGGCTATATGATCCACATCTGTGCACTCACTCCAAGTGGCTGTCAGTACATCCCAGGCTGTGGAGTTACTGTGAAATGCTGTGGCCTTGCAAATCAGCCCCAAGGACAAGCTAAAGACTTGCACACCCACCTGATTGGAATGTGTAAAAGGAGGAAATATTATGTCTCAGTAACTATGTTTAACTAATAGAATCTTTGCACTTTGAGCTGAGAAAATGTCATTGTGTTTTAGCATAAAGTGGGGATAAAAGTATAAAGTTTTGTCTACAGTCTTCTGCATATTGCTGGGTTTGGGTTTATTTTTTTTATTTGGTTGAGATTTTGTTTTGTTTTTTAAATTGACATTTGTGGCCTTAGATTTTAAAAATTCTTCCTTTGGGAATGTTATTTTCTTGTTAGCCCACCTTTCTGCTGAGAAATTAGCAAATATTACAAATGTTACAACTAAGCCAAATATCACCTGAGGTGTTTTTAACCAGGGAAATAATTTTCACTCCTGACCTTTACACTCCTTCATGTTTATAAGGTTACACAAAAAGAAATGCTTCATAATCTGAATGTCAGATAGTGAAAAAGGTATGACAGACATTCTTATTTCGTCACCTCAATATTACTCTTAAGGCATACAGTGGTTTTGCCACTATTGCCAAAAGTAGCATCTCAGATGCTTGCTTAAATCCTTGGACTTTTAAAAAATTACTTATTAGCATTCAATAATATGAACACATACTTTTTTATGTGATTCATAGATGCTATCTAGCTGGATAAGATGCAAGAACATGTGCCATTAATTTTCCTCTATTTTTATTTCATTGCTCTTTAGGGACAATTTTATAATGGACTAAATTTGTTGTTATCATTATGTAGAGAAGGACATCTCTTTCCCTGGGAGATCCAGAAACTCTGTACCTAGGCATCTGTAGAGATGCTACATTAGATTGACTTGAAACAATGAAATAACTGGAGACAAACTGATCACCTCAACTCCTACTCCCCTTCCTCATTCAAGCATTTGACTAATTGACGCCCTCCATGTGGAACTTAAATGTTTCTGTGGATTCCTCCAGGCAGGACCCACAGTGCCTAGACAAGTTGCTTTATGTTCCAGTGTGCTGATTAACATCCAGGATGGAGAATACCCAGAAACTCCGAGGCTACAAAACCAACCCAATTCTGCACAGACTGCAGGTAGTCAGAGGAAACTCGTAGGCGGCAGTCACTTGTCTGTAGTCAGAAGAAACTTCCTGCAGATGCAGAAATGATCATGCAGGATGGACTCATGTACACAATTTAGGTAGGTAGAAGAAGCTTTGTAGCTGCAGACAATCACCACAATCACCAGAGATGGATCATGTGTGCCCTGGAGCAGTCCCAAGGCACATGAGAGAGTTACATATATGATCTGAGCAGTAACACATGACCCAGAGCCTCATATGGCCCAGCCAACACCACCATTGTGAGGACCTGTGCAACAGAAACCTCTCTTGCCATCTAGACACTGACTGACTGTCCCCTTCAAGGATTTGATTCCTCACAGTGACTCAATATTAGTAAAATTAGACCCTATTGACTATTCGTATTATATCCAGCAATTGGCTAAAACCGTACCCAGTCCGAATTTAAACAGAGCATGAGATGGTAGGGGTTGAAGACCTTTGGTTGAAGGTATCTTACATCATTCCATCAGTAGTCTAAAAGTACTTTTGGATTCCTTAGAAAATATGTACAAGATAGCAGTCCATCTCGAGTTTTCTAATCCTCTGTGTTTTGTTCTCTAACCCATTTTCAAACAAGGCACATCACTGCTCCAGATGGTGGGGACACAGAAAGCAGACCCCAGTTCTCAAAGTGCAGAGAACATCCAGTACAGATGGTTCTCATACATTTTTTTCATTCTCATAGCACCTTCAGGGAGGTCTGGATAGCTGATGTCCCAAATTAACAACTGTAAAATTATTTTAATAGAAGACCTTTTTACTACAAGGTCTAAAAACACCCTGTTCTTTTTGCCCTGAAGTCTGCTGAAGGCAAAAAAATTACCTCAATTCCCACAGATTCACAAGTCAGTCAAGCAATTGTTTAAATTGTTGCTCATGTGGGCTGTACTATAAAGGAACAAGGAATTTTGTTAATTCCTACAAATAATATTCACTGGAGTAACTGATAAATCTACTATCCATTCTTGCACACAGCACAACTCAAACCAGTAATTCAAGCAGTTGCCTGGCAAGGCTCCTTACAGCTCTGGTGGTTGCAGAAAAAAGCAGCAAAGTGTGATGGAAAACTTCCACATCCTACAATGAAATTCTGGATATACTAGAAGCAGCAGAAAGACATCTACAGACATAAAATAAGGCTCTTCTGAAGTTAGATAAACTATGCTGGGATAGATCACTTACTCATTGCTTGTTCTGTGAACCTGACCAGCCTGACATGGTTTTGTCCTACAGGTCTTAAATATGCAGCAAAGGACTTTCTACAACTCTGTAATAGCCTGCACCACTGCTCAGATCTCTACCTTGCAATCCTGTAACATGGACCCTGGATTGTATTCAACCCAGGCTAACTCATTATTAATATGAATTACAGATATGAATGTGTGAATGCAAAATATCTCAGAAGTAAGAGTGGATGTATTAGACAGCACGTGACTGAATCCAAGTTATATTTTTTTAACCAACAATAATTGTTTACTGTCCAAAGTAGCCTGAAATATTGATAGATATATTATCCTTCCAAAAATACTTTATATGCTGTGACTCTCTAATTGAAATGTGAAAATGTTCCATTTAAAAAAGCATAGGTATCTGGAAGGAAACGAAAACTTATTCATTCCATTCATGTGAATCTGAAGCTGACGGAAACCTGAATCTACAAACACATTCTACATTTCAGTTATCCTTCCACATTTTGAAACAAGAAATGTTGGGGAGAGGGGTTGGAAGCTATGTTCTTTTTCTGATTTTCTATTTCTGGTCATTTAGGCATTGCTTGTCAGATTGAGTCTTCAGAGTTTCAAAATGGGTTATAATTTCTATCTGTATTGTTGTTCTTGTATTTTATTCCTCCTGCCACACAGGTGCATCTTCTGCTACCATGTCATGCATTTGTCTCTTGGGAGAGTGGGTGGTTCTCACAAATACAAAAACTATTAAGCTCTAAAACACGGAAAGAAATTTAACATTAAAAAACCCACAGTAGCCAAAGTGTAGCAAAATGTAATGCTGCACTCTGCTAAAATAACCTTCTTCTCCTGACACTTCTGTCGAGTCCATGACACCGTCTGTACATTCTCCCTCAAGTTAAAACACCAGTGTTTCCTAAACCTCACTGAAATTTTAGAAAGGAAAGCAGCTTTTAACCCCCAAGCATTTATCTCACTAGATTCAAGCCAGATATTAAATTATACGTTTTTAAAAAGAACTCAAAATTGGTAGCAGCTAATTTTAATTCCCTTACAATTGTCATGGCCTCAAAAGAAGGTTTAGCAACTTGAAACAAACCTACACACAAAGGATCTCGTGACACAGGGGGATGACTAGTTATGTATCCAAAAATCAAATACAAATAAAATGAAGAAAGACATACTCATCTTTGTACAAGCTAGCATTTCATCTCTAAAAGACATCTGTCACTTACATATGGCACAACTTCCAGCATAACAAGGAGAGCATTATTAAGTGCTGTAGAGCAAATGTGAAGCTCAGAGATAGGTCAGAAAGGAACAGGGGCTTCAAGGGGACTTGTCATTTCATCAGCACCACTTACCTGCACAATGTGCAATGTGCAGTCTCCAAAAACGCTTTCTGCAACAGTGCAAAATAACCAACCAGTGCAAAATTGTTTCATGCTGTTTTCAGCTGGGGGACTCAGCACAAATCATGTAATTATTGTCATCTAGTTGTGTGTTTCCTCTTCATCTTCACAGAAGCACAGAGAAAACTGTTTTCAAAAACTGTGGCCTTCAACGGAGAAATGCGCATTGGCCCTTCCCCCTTTGCTACAAGGGGAATCAGCAGGTTTGAGACATCCTCAATACTCACCAAAGGCCAGATTTTCAGGAGAGCTCGGGTGTCTCACTCAAGCATCATGAAGCCTGTACACTGCCTAATCAAGTGAAAGGAAAAAAGGAAAAAAAAAAAAAGAGGCCCTAACTATTTCTATTCTGTACCATTTTCTTTAGGAATGGCCTTGAAGTGAAAACCTCAGGAAACCCTTTTCAACTCCTAGGCTCATACACCTCTGTGCCAAGAGCTCTAGCTCTCCAAGACCCCTGATTTGTATCTTTTGTTCTCTGCATCACCACTCCCTTCTCATTGTATTCCCACCCATCTGAAGATTTCATTAGCCATTTGCCTTCCATCACAGCACTTAAATGGGTGAATCTTCCAAAGCATTCAACACCTAAGAACCTCCATGAGGGAAAATCAGGCATTTAGCTTTTCAGTTCCTTTGAGGTTGTGGCCTTCAGCACTTCTGGGTAAGACTTTTAAAGCAAACAAAAGGGGAAAAAGAGAGAGTTGTTTCTTACTTCCCCCTTCCTTTGTCGCTTGCAGCCCATGGGATCAGAGAGGACGGAGATACGCAAACGGCAGATGGCTACGACCCCAGAGACCCCAGGTGCTGCACAGGCTCAGCTCAGCACAGGAAATCGAGGGTCCAATGCCTGCTGCTTTTGTTGGTGCTGTTGCTGCAGCTGCTCATGGTAACCCCTCTCATTCAAGCCTCTGGGGAACAGAATAGCAGGGAAGGAACACATAGCTCGTGTATAGGACAACATAAACCAAAGAAAATACTTGCATAATTCTGGAAATCTGGGACACAAAGAGATCGCTGTGCTCTACTACTATACACAACCCTCTACTCCTGGGTACTCTCTTTCTTTCCCCTGCCATTGAAATAACAGATTTAAAAGGAAATATCTGTACAGTATCTCTATTGCACTTCTTTTGTCAATACTCTGTAATGTCTGTTTTGTGCAGGACAGGTTCTCCTCAGCACTGAGCTTCACCAAGGTTCCCATTAAAAACTGAAAGCAATACCAGAATATGTCACAGCTTTAGAGTTAGAACTGGGACTTGACAAGCAGCACCAAAGGTGTTAAAAGGAGCTAGGAGAAGGCGGAAGAATTTGTAGGTCAGAAAATGAAGTACCAGATGCCAGCACTGTTCTTTTCCCCTGAAGGTAACTGGATCTGTTGTCATTAATTAGTACTGCCAACTCATGGCACCTGCAACTCGTATGAAGATAATAATTTGGACCAGAAACTTTAAACATTGTGGGTATTTGCTGAAGATGAGGAGCTAAGCAGAAATAATTCAAAAGAATTCACATTACAAAACTTTCATTCCCATTAAGGAAAAAAATGTATCAATCAAAGCAAAAGAGAAGGAGTAACTTGATTCCTTAAATTAATGATGTGTTCACTTTCTTACCAGCTCCTCCAGATCCAAGTGATTCAATTCTAAACTGAAGTAAATCTTCCCATACTCAAGAACCCTGTACCTGTTTGGGGCAAAGTGTTACTTATAAGGCAAGAACAGAACCTGCATTCAAATGAACAAAAAGTCTTAAACAGCCATAGGAGGTCAACCAAAACGCTGACAGCAAGTGGAGTGCTTTTTAGAAACTCACTATCCACCACATAACCACTTCAGAGCAAGGAAACCCAGCACGGAGGTGACAGGAAGTAGTCATAAACAACCTTACAGCCTGGGCTAGGAATATATTCCAGTAATGTTGTTTTCCAACAGCACCTTGTGGCAAATGCTTTAGAGAACACCATTAGAAGGCAAGGGAAGAGCAGACTGATCATTTCCTTGCTATGGGTACTCAGCTCGTCAGAAGCAAGACACAAAATTCTGCTCTCCCTAATGCAAATAGTGAATATTTTGCAAGACAAAATGCTGCTTGGAAATTTGGGGTTTTTTGTGAGATGCCGAGAACTCTGGCTCTGATCCTACCAATCTTTTCAGCAGGTGCTTAGAGGTGAACTAAGGTAGAATTTAGAGAGACATTAATACTCTGCCTGCACAGGATCAGTTTGTATCTGTTGCATCTATGTTAAAGCATCCCATACAAATTCCAGTGCCATTTCAACAGCTGTCCAGTGCAATTGCAAGTGGCTCAGTCTAGAGCTGCATTACACAGTTTTCCATAAAAGGAAAAAAAAAGACACATTTATCTACTAAGTAATGGTATATAAAATTTGCATTTTACCTTTTAAATTGTTGATAAAGTGCCCTCTTTTTTTTGCCATTTTACCTGATACTTTCCAGGATGCTAATTTTCTGTGTACCTCACTATTCAAACGATTCAGAAAAGTAATTTACTCCATAGGGTTTGTGAAAGTACCCAAATTTCATGATGCTTAAATTCCTATTTGCATTTCAGAATCATCTGGGAAACCAATACAGGCTCAGAAACAGAGCAGCTTGTTTCAGCTTTAAAATAATTTCTGATTTTTTTTTAAACAATTGTTTTCTAGTAGCAAGAAATGCAAAACAAACCGTAATTAAGCTATTTATATTCCCTATTCATAGACCATTTCCTCAAAATAGCCCAAGCACTTGGAACAGAAAAATTATGAATAGGAATAAAAATAACAGTCTCCATGAGTCATACAGCTGAGCTGCTGAACATCCAATATTCAGCATACTCTTAATAGTAGATTTAGAATGAACTGAAATGAGTGTCTCAGCTGGATGCTCAGAGCCTGTGTTCATTCCTACAGTCAAACCCAAGCCTCCAGCCTGTTACTCTTCCAGATCCTGAGAGGATACAATATTGTACTAGTCTCTTTATTGTTTAAATGTATATTTCTAGGGAAAGAGCCTGCCAGTAAGTAATTTTCTGAGGCATGGCATGCTCTCTTAGGGAAATTTTTGTTATTTCTTTGGTCTTTTTCCTTTTCTGTGCATTATTCTATGAAGACTGTATTCGTTTCTATTGGATCTGTTGGTTCCCCTCAATCCAAAAATACCTCTGACAAGAGTATCACTTCCTGTCTGTGTGTGAGAAATACATCACTTTGCATATTCAAGAAAGGCCAGAACCACTGGTAAAAAGGGTAGAAAAGGTTTGAGACCTATATAACCCAAAACAATAAAGAATTAGCATTACTACTTACATTTTTCCTTTTTTTTTTTTTTTCCTGAAAAGGTAAGTTGAAATAGTTCATTGGTTTGAACATATGGTTCAGATGTTGCTGAAAAAAAAGTGTTCGCAATATCTGCTCTTCATCTTAGCAATATGAAAGCTTTCCTACCTCTTCAACACATGGACTGCCCTGGCAAAGAGAAAAGCAGATCTCTGCAGACAAAGAGGGAGAAGGAGATGCCCAGTAAACAACACAGCTGGATAAGACTTGGCCAAGAGTTCAGAATGCAAAATAGGCAGAAAAATCCATCGGTTTAACGAAAAACCTTCCTAGAGATAAATGAGATTCTTAGGGATTAAGGCAGCAAAACTTAGAATATAAGCATGAAAGAAAGGCAAGATACAAATTAAGAAATTAAGACTGATATTTCCCTAGAGGTTATGGCAACTGTATTGCTTTGTGTTAGCTGGAGGACTCATTTCATATAAATAACAAGTTATTCACTAGGACCTTTTCTTCTTGACATATTTTAAGCAGCTTTACAGATTACATGAATGCATGTGTGTAGGCACATGCATTTCTCACTAAGCCACAATAACCTGGATGAACTAGAATGTAGTTCCACTTTCATTCCCTAAAGAGAAATATTTGTATTTTCAAATCCAGTTTCAAATGAAAAAGAATCATCTACAACTGATGATTTTTAAAGAAATATTTTAAAACTAGAGCCACCTAAACTAACATTTTGGTGAAAGAAGCAGGAGTTGACAGCTACCCTTCCACAGGACATCAAAAATTGTCAGTGATCACTAGTGATTACAGCAAACTTTGGTTTTGTAATGTTACAAACAAATGTTTCCATTCAGACACACTCAAATATTATATTCAGCAATGGTAGACCTGCTCCAGACCTCACATTTGGAAGTGTGTATTAGCAATTTCCTAAGATGCATAATCTGGCATTATCTACATCTGAACTCTGAAAGATGCTTACCATTCCAGCATCACATACAGAAGTCTCTAACTCACATCTTGTGTCTTGCTACTGAGCTCTGGCTTTCCTATAACATGGTATCACAACTCCAAACCAGAGTCCTGGCCTTCATCATAGCCAAGGAGAAATAAATGCAAACAAATTCAAACCCACCTACCTTGAAATCTGACTCACACAAAACCAGTGCATCAGGTCCATCTTAAGTAAAAACATTGCACTGAGCATACACAGTGCAACAAGAATCGATGGAGAATAGATTTGGTTTGTGATAAAGGGTATGTATGTATACCAATATATCCCATATATGTACATATATACACTTGTGTATATATATATATAGAATTGGACCTGATGATCCTTATGGGTCCCTTCAACTTGAGATATTCTATGGAGCTATGAGCCTTCTGCAGAAAATCTGTATTATAGAATATTGAACAGCATTCAGCTACACGCAAGTTTGTCAGGTTTATACAACTGTAAAATCAAGGTCAGAATGTAACTATGGGTAATGTGCCTATCATTAGCTGCTGTCCTTTTAGCTTTTTTTCTCTCTTAATATCAAAGGAAAAGAATCTGGTGTATGTTCAGCCCTTTTCTCTATAAAGTTGACTAAAATTTTGTTTGCTACCTTTCAGTCTTACTGTTAGAAATCAAGAAGAAGAGAGAGCAAGGAGAACATCTCATGAACTCCAAGCAGAGGGTATTCCAAACTGTGAGGAAAGGTATGGTCTCTATTAAGTGTTCTGTCAAGCCAAAATGAAACAAACCCAACAAACCGTACTAAGTAATTGCACTGAATTACCTGAAATATGAAAATAACTATTATCTATTTGTCATTTACACTCAATTTGCAAATCAGCTGGTTGTTTTACCCTCTAATGAACCAAAGGTCTGATCTATATTTTACTTTATTTATATGCAGTATGTAACCACAACCCCACTCTCATAACATGGCAAAATCAGCAATGTAAGCCGTCTTTTTTCTGAAATAATTTGAAAATACATCTTGTTCCCCCCCAGCAAGTATGCAACGAGTCTAATTGACAGTGCTTAGCCTTACAAAAATTATAAAATGGAGCTTAGATCCTAAGAGTCAGGCAACAGTTTCTTCAGAATTGCTCGAACAGGTAAAAGCACCTGCAAAATGTAATATACAGGTGGGTACCTTTCAGCGTGTTTGAATCATTACTTTTTTAATATGCATTTTCATTAAATTTTTAACCATCATTTAACAAGGAATATTAGGGATAGAAAAAACATCTGGCTGTTGCAGAGGTACTTCTTTGTTGCAATTACTTTGAGCAGTAAACTGCAATTTCTGCATCAAAGCAGAGGCAATCACCTGCATCAGAGCTTTTGATAAAGCACACTTTCAAAAAAACATCTTATAGATGTGTTTACGAGAGTTTGCACTTGGGTAGTTCCAGTGAGGAATCAGAACCCCATGAACCTTACGATTTTGTTCCATTGTGATGGCAGATGCCTCCTGCCAGCTGCAAACAGCTTGAGTAACAATCATTCATTTCTCTCTTCTTTTGCTCTTCTTCCTCCTTTAAGCCCTGCTCCTACTCTCGAGGAAGTAAATGCCTGGGCTCAATCATTTGACAAGTTGATGCTTACTCCAGCTGGCAGAAATGCTTTTCGTGAATTTCTACGAACAGAATTCAGCGAGGAAAACATGCTTTTCTGGATGGCCTGTGAGGAGCTAAAACAAGAATCCAACAAAAGCGTCATTGAAGAAAAAGCAAGACTAATTTATGAAGATTATATTTCTATCCTTTCTCCAAAAGAGGTATATTGCTTTCCCTAATGCATTCTTTGATGTTGCTGTGCAGAGTTAGTTCCAACACGTGTTTAAAGCAACACCAATACTCAGGGAGAACTTTTCCCCCACACACATTCCACTGCCATCAAGTAGACATTTAGGGGAAGAAGGCACCCATCATTGAGGTGAGATGGTCAAAACCACTTTCACTGGTTGCAAGAAAGCTCTTCCCATGCTACTCTGGCACGCTGATGTAGAATTTCTCATCTGAGGCACAAATATATGGATGATCACATTATCCTTGCTCAACTTAAATTTCATTAGTTGGACAATTTTTTTTCTTTTTCTCGTTACGCTCGGAAGGGGGTGTATGTGTCTCTCCAAAAGCACAGTAATCACAAATAAAGTGTTACTTTCAAAGCACAAACTGCTCAAAGAGCAGCTGACAAAATATGGCATAGAACAAACACGACTTCCCCAAAATTTTCAAAACTACTTGTCACTCTGCTGTTAGCAAATATGTCAAGTTTCAAAGACACCCCAGTTCAGTTTGAATATAATCCTGCCAAGCAGGCTGGAATTTCAAACCTTCCAACATCCTTGCAAAATTGCAATTTAATATTTTGTAGTGCCAGCTATACTTATGTGCTTATAAAAATGCTGTTTAAGTCTAGCCAGTCTGTTCCTGCAATACTAACGTCTCTCTACAAATACCAGAGACTTACAGAAAAAAAAAAAAATGACATTACTGTATGTTGTATGGAATCATTATATAGCCCTACCTGTGGTTCACATCAATTCACCCTGCTTTTTAACAGCAATTTGATTAAGCAACAGCTTTCCAGGTTACATTTTCCGTCTGCGTCATACTCTTTCTCCAAATTCAGTCTCTTTACAGCAGCACTAACTCTCCAGGAAATGAACTGTCACAAAAAATTATAAATCCCCTCTACTACAGAGCAGGAAGTTGGTCTGGAAATAACCCATTGGTCTCTCAGGTCTCAGTAATAACAGGACTGCAGATAGCCTTGTTGAAATAAGGTACCTCAGTGAGGACATTTCTCTATCCACACTCAAGATATTACTACATTCAAATTTTAACAGAATCATTTTTTGCCCAAGTATATTTAGCAATTTCTACAGTCTTGGAGGACACCAGCCGAAATGGTTAAAAAATATGGCTTTTTCAACCACTAAAATGAAACTAGGACCCCACCTGTGCTATTAGCCACTATTATTTACATGACTTTCTATTTTAATACGCAGGTCAGTCTGGACTCCAGAGTAAGAGAAGTTATTAACCGAAATATGCTGGAACCCTCACAACACACCTTTGATGATGCACAGCTTCAAATTTATACCTTAATGCACAGAGACTCTTACCCACGGTTTATGAACTCTGCTATTTATAAGGACTTGCTTCAGTCCTTGTCTGAAAAATCCACTGAAGCATAGAATTTTTT
The DNA here is from genome assembly GCA_013397895.1 of Origma solitaria. NCBI lineage: Eukaryota > Metazoa > Chordata > Aves > Passeriformes > Acanthizidae > Origma > Origma solitaria. Next base: position 182,585 of record VZRL01001642.1, on the reverse strand, counting down.
TCTTAAATGTATTTATTTTAAAACAAACGGAACTCTGAGCTACAGAAATCCACAGGGAATTTAGAATTAATCAGATATTTACCTGAAAATAACTCAGGCAAGTTTTACTACAGACTGAATAATTTAAATCTGCACAAAGCTCTGACACAATCAGTTAAATACAGTTTCTGATTAAATTCAGTGTTATTTTGCAAAAGGAAGAGAATGAAGAAGAAACATTGTTATTTGAAAAATGCAGTATTCTTTCAAATACAACAGACAATTTAGACACAAAACTATTATAACCTATGCCTGAGGTACAAATACCAACTGAGCACAAAACCTAGAATTAATTTTTAAGTAAAGTGTTAGAATTTTCTTGAAAACAGAACCAGTTGCCCCACCTACACTGTGACCAAAGCAAAAATATTACTGTCAACATTGGGTTACTCTAGACAGTGCCATCATATCTGGATACGTACACTCCACTTGTTTTGGTGTATTTAATGCATACATGGTGCACTAATGGAAATTGGTACAACAATCTCAAGTTTATGAGAGGTACTAGTTGAAATAATGCTGCCTATAAAAAAATCTTTTGCTGAAAAATTGTTATTTTACTACTAGAATCTGCTGAAAGCATTAAGTTCCCCTTGTTGATGTTCATAAAGTTAAATTATTTACTTCAGAGGACAAGAAGTCTGGGCATTCAAATTCCAAAATAAAGCACAAAATTCCCACATGTTCTTCTCTTCCCTCAGTAGGTGTATGTAAAACCCTTCACTATTTGCTCCCAAGAGGACAGCAATATCAGCCAGCTTGGGTTTGTACATACTAAATTCTCCCATGCCCTGACAGATGTTGTAAGATTTCCATTGCACATATGCACACAATTTAATCCATAAAAGCAGGAAGATGGAACTTGTGTTGTGACACAGCACTATTTCAGACTGTCCAACAGCACCAGTTCTATCCAGTAATAAATCATGTTCATTTACAGTATACCCACGGCATTACACTTAATTCATGGTCGTATCTCAAAATCAACAATCACAGGAAATACTAGGAAGAAAGTAAATTGAATCCACATAAACTATGTGTAGGTCTGTTACTCTAATGTCTTCTTTCTTTTAAATTACAAGATTGACTACAATTCCACTATATTAAACTCTGGAGTTTATAGTGGATTTCCACTGAATTGTATTTTTATTCCTGTGTATTTATTTAAATGAACCAAATGACACATATAGGTTGGAAAAAGACATATGGAAAACAGAAAGAAAAAAAATAGCCCTAGAATGGAAAACCAGACAGGCATAGTTCTGTGACATGTACTGTAGCCTTTCCAAAACCTACTCTTTGCCTAATTCCAGCACTATGGAAAGTACAAAATGAGGACTTTCTCTAAAAAAAGAGAAATGGGAATAACAAAACAGAATTTAAGAGATCAGTTTAATTGTTTCCTCAACGCATTTGGCAGGAGACATGTTGTCCCCTTACTGCATTCACATTTTGAAGCACATAATGATTGGATTTTTTCATTACACAGCACCACAGGAGCAGACCTGGTACATGGTAAGTCAACAATACTATGGACTGGTTCAAGGCCAGCTTGGATGGGGCACTGAGCAACCTGGTCCTGTGGGAGGTGTCCCTGCCAGGGGCGTTGGAACTAGATTAAGGTACCCTCCAACCCAAATAATTCCATATTTCTATGAGCAGTTTTCATCAGCTCCTTCCAACAACAAAACACTATGCAACATGTCAGCACAAAAAAGTAAACCAAACACTAGAGAGAGCAAATCAAAGTGCTTTTGCCCTCTGTGGCACAGTGTTGGATGTAAGTTAAGAGGAAACACTTCCATATAGCACTAAAGACACAGTTCAGTTAGTGTTTGCCACTGCTAATCCGATCAATGCTGGTTACCTCAGCTGAATTTCTATTTAACACACCCAAAGCACTACCAATACAATTTCAGTTTATGTGAAATATTACAAGGTAAGTAGTAACTTCAACAAAACAAACTAGATATCTTCACAAGGCAGCGCTCATGGAGAGCTTGTAGTCAAACAGATGATGCTGTACTTGTTTTAAACAGGGTAAGAGTAAGAGGCTCTAAACCTCTAAAGTTGACAAATCAAGTTTAACTAGGTCAAATTCAGCTTGTTGGAGAGATCATATGCACACATCAAAAAATACTTCAAAGCATGTCATCTCACAAAATGGAGGACTTAATTTTTTTAAGTTGTATCTCTTCCCTGCAAAGATACTGCATTAAAAGCTGGAAGACAGACCAAACACTCATACTTCATATCAAATAATATATTCTATTATTCTGCAAGAAAAAGAAAGAAAAAAGTGCAATGAAGTTAGAGGGGAAAGAAAACTATATTGGTTTGGGCAGTTTATTGGTTAACATTAAATTATTAAAAGAAGAAAGTAATAATTTCTAAGCTTATTTTCCATGTGCCACAATTTCTAAGCAATTAAATTTCCCTAGGGAATTTTCATTTTACTTCTGCATTACAATATGTTGACATTTGCAATGTGTATTTTTTCCTGAAATATCTTAACTAATCTCAGTGTTGTGCTTTATGCTTAAGCTTAAACTGTAGCACCAGCGACAGAATGCTGATCCCTAAATATCCTGAGAGTATTTCCTAAAAACCCAAACAACCCACTCCCCTAAATATCTTGCTATTTTGAGGCTGGTTAATGCTGGATTTAATTGATGGCATGGAGGTGGGTGGGGAGGGGGAAGGGGAAAACAAAAACCCACCCACACATAAGACAATTTTTAATTACATTTCATTATCATACACTTGCTCATGGTGCATAAGCTTCTCAGGGCAAAAGCAAGGTGCACTGAAAAGTTTCCACAAACAAGCTGTTACACAAACAGCAGGAGAAAAGAATCATATTAGCATAAGATATATTATTTAATCATGTAAGAAATTACCACAAAATCAATTTATCCTAGGTTGCAAATGAGCACGGTTGGTTTGCCTTGGCATTTATCGAACTGCAGGATATCATTAAGCTCTAACAACTTTCCAGTCCACTGGCATTCTTCTTTCAATGCCTGCACATCATAAAGCAGTAACTCCCACAGAACATGCGTACTGTTGAAGACTGCTCTTTTCACCAGCCTGTTAAGCACTATTAAAATTGCATGGGCTCCTTCAGCCAACATATTGTGCTTTACAGCAACCTTTAAATTCCAAAGTCATTAGCACAGTACAAATGGAGAAAAAAATTATATGCATATTCTGAAGGGCTCTACCATATAAAGTTAGATTAAAATTCATCACACATCATGTACTTATGCAGTTTCTGATTACAAAGGATATCAGAAAAAGTGATGAGAAAGGCTATCATATCAAAATGTTAAGTAATTTTTAAACAACTTTGCTGTAAGCAGTATTTAAGAACATGTGCCTTCTCCCATAAAAGGTGTAAGTGTTGTTTCAATGACATTATGAAAGATTTTCTGTACTAATGTTGTAACTAAATTAATCCCAGACCTTTTGAAATGGTAAAACAATTCAAGAGTAGTGATGATCTAGTGAGACAGAAGCTAATATACAGTTCCATAAAACTGTGCTTAAAAGAAGTGAAACTTCTCAGGTTTGTTTATATGAATGACTACTTTTTCAAGATCTATTTCTAGATGCAGGTACTTGAAAGGTAACACAACCACATTTTACAGAATGAAGACTTCATGTTGATGAATTAAGTTCTGTCTAGGCTAGTAAGGGTTGTGAGTTTCAAATTAAAATTCGTGGATGTGATCACAAGTGGAATCCTGAACTCTGGATAAAACCTAGGCGCTTCCTTGGATTCACAAATGCCAAGATCCCTGGGCAGGTATTTCCCTTCTGTTTAGTGGTAGTAAAAAAGAACTGTTCAGTACAAGGTATTTTAAAACTCCTACTTTCTCCTGAATGAGGTAACAGAATATATGAGGAAACGTATTATGAGAAAATGTCTTCTAATGAAGGATACAGAAGTTGTGTTTTCTGATCAACAGAATCCTCTAGCCTTGCTTACAGAAGATTGGATCCTTAAAGAACTACACACACACACACACACACACACACAAAAGGCATGCGGCCTCCTCTTTCTATTAGTGTACAAACTACCATAAATTGTAGGGCAATCTTGTTCCATCTGAGAGAATTCAAGTGTCCATAACCTAACCTGCTATTCTTAGATGGGAGAGATTCATCACCAGTTCTGCTGCCATGTTTCAGTGCATAAAATACCCCAGTGTACTGGGTCAGTCATAGCACAACTGCAGCCCAGTAGACAAGCCAGCCAACTGGAGAAGTAAGGGACAGTCCCAGCCCTTTGCCTTTTGCCCAGAGGATGCCTTTACATCCTCTCCAATAGAGGAAGGCAGTCTCAGCTGGGAAAACTGCAGCAACTGTTAAACAGACGTGCATCCAAAGATCAGTACTGGAAAGTTTTATTTTTGGATTTGGGTAACCAAAACAAAGCATGAATAGAATAGATGCATTTTTGGATCTAGTTCTTGCACTCCATCTTTCACTGGGAAAAAGAAATGGTTCTTTTTACTGTGGGGGCAAAAGAGAGGAGGATGAAAGCTGCTGCTCAGCCATCAGGTGTCATCAGGCGAAACCACATTTTATTTCAACCCCTTCTTGGATACACCTACATCACAGAAAGTGCTACCACAGTTCTGCTTCTTTTATAAAGTCCAGATATGATCTGGTGAGCATAGCAAGACAATTTACTCATTTTCTCAAAAGAAATTTCTCCTAAGTGTCACGATCAGGCAAAAAGATTAAAGCACACATTGCATTAGGAAGATTATGGACACCAACCTGTGCCTGTCCTGTATATATGTGCTGTGAAAAGCTGTGGAAATTTATGTCTACTTGGCATCCAATTTGCAATCATTTTTAACACAATTTTTGGACTTGTTCCTTTAGAAAGGTCCTCAAACAAAGCACTGTAATTGATAGTAAACAACTGTAATTAGTTTGCTGTCCTAAACAACTTGACAAAAAAATGCCTTTTGCATTTTCTAGTAACTCTTAGGAAGCAATCCTGCCAAAGAACCTACACATGGGCTAAAAATTAACTCATGCTGCTAGTAGAAAAAAATAATGTTTTCTCAAGGACTCTAATATAACTTGAGTTAAAATGTTTATATACAAAAAGCTACGCAAGAAATTTTAAATGCTAAGCAATTTTCTGCCTAAAAAAATAGTCTGTAACAAAACTTCCATCTTAATAATTTTTCCCTTCAGCAGAAAAGCCGTGTTTCCTTCCTCGTGTAAGCTGACTGGAAAAGCTTGTTCTAAAGAGTATTTACCAAACACTTCTTGTCTCTCAAATTCAAGTGTCATCATTCTATTTCCAACTCATTTGCTACGATTGTCACCATCCCACAAAAAATATTTAACATAGAAAAACTTGGTTTTCCTTTACATTCAAGGAATTTATTCTCCAGAAGCCACACATACTCTTCCCATCCCCTCGTGAACAATTTATACAGTGCCAGAAAAGACCTCCTCAGCCCCGAACTCCAACAAATTAAGTAATATAAAATTAGGTATAATGAAAGAATTTAGTATCTTCTAAAGATGCTGACATGTTTTTCCTTGAAAACACATTTGCAAATATTTCTAGAAGTGCGCTGTTAAAAAGCAAACTCTAAAAAAGCAGCATTTATATCATTCCTCATATGGAAAAGATTGTAACTTTAATAATTTATTCCCACATGCAGGTCTATGATTGACACTGGATACCCTACATCTCAAAAATCAGTTCATGAACAAAATCAAAGCCATTTATATGAAGGGAGTATAGTACTACCTCCCCAGCCAGTTTAATGTAATGAATAGGTTAGCTGGTGTTATTAGGACAGTCTACAACACAATGCCTTTACTTATTTACAAAGCCTAAACCCAAGCTGGCTGTCAAGCACATTAAGCAAGACTAAACACTCAAATCAGATTTAACCAACTATTTTAAGACATTCTTAGAAATAGTGGCTACTGATAGAATGTAAAATGCATGCTTTGGGCAATAAAATATATTGCAATGATCAAAGCTGGTTATATAAACAAGCTTAACCAACCATTGTAAAAGAGGTCATCATATCCACTAACAAATTTTCAAACCCCATGACTGCAAATTTAGTCCTAGTCCAGAAAGAGTACATACAAACTAGAGAGTTAATTAAACTGTTTTAGTTAACAACCGAGTTTAATGTTATGAGGAACTTATATACCTTTTCTGTTTGCAAAGCTAGTGAACACAGTAGAGAGAAACAAACTTCATTCTTACAACTGAGAAAATGTGGAGAGGAAAAATACACACAGAAGGAGTATGTATATTTCAGACCACAAAAAATACAGCACATTATTCACATGGTTAGAAAAAACCAAGACAATTACCAAAATGTTTAACTGGTAAAAGTTTAATGTCCACTTACTTATAAAAATGAAAAAATATTTTAAAATTCACCATACAATTGAGCAACCTGGCCCTACTGACTACCAGCTATAGGAAGGCATTTAAGGAAATGATGGTTGTGTCAAAACAAAGGCTAACTTGAGGCATGTATGCTGCTTTGAAATAAAAAGAAAAGAAAAACCAAAAAACCCTCTCATTTGCAGGAAGCTAGATGCTTAGCCTAGTTTTTAAAGCTAATTACAAAATCCTCGTTCATACTGGTCCAGATGTCTTGACAATTTCTTCTTCTAACAGAACTGTCAAAAGAAAAGAATTTTTTATGAGATCTTTATACAGCTTAGCTCCAAATCTTTACAAGAAGAAACAGAAATACAACACATACTTAGGATATGGAAGCTACTAGTTAAAGCATTTGCTTATATTGTAACCATTCCTTCAGGCATTTGTACACAGACACTTCTGCAACTGCCACCTTACCAAAGGCTCTAAAGACAAACGTACTTCTCCAGGTACTGCAAACAATTCCATCAAACAATTTCTAAGCTTTGTATATTATTTAGATATCTTGGAGCACATATTGAACAATATTCAGCAATAAGCTATGTAAACCAAGATGTATAAAGCATTTTTTAAATGTGGCAATCTTAACATATGGCATAGCTCTGCAGAGCTGCAGCATTCTTAACACAGAAAAGTAACAGAGTGAGGTTATCATGCTTCCTATTGCATGCGATCACATCTTAAACTGTAAATTTTACAAGCCTTCATTTCAGTGTTTCTCTTTTATTGAACTACCAGTGTTCTTCAGAAGCCTTACAAATTCCTATTTCCTGAATTTTAAAAAAAAGATTCAATCAAGTTATCACTGCCCTACACTTATCCTGACACGGGACTACAGCAGCAGTCATCTCTCTTTTTTATCGTCTCTTCAGAATACTATAGAACAGAAAAAACAACAACAACAAAAGGTCTGAAAAGGCCTGTTCCACTCACCAAAGCAGAGATTAAAACCAGTTAAAAGAACTTAGGGTGAAGACAAAGAAAACACAATGACTAGCTTGTCACCACTTCGTACGGCAAAGCAGTATTGTAACTAAATGTCACAAGGACTAAGTCCTGGCTTCTCTCCCCCTTTGCCACCAACCTACCTGTGAGATCTCATACCTTCAGTCAAAAATACATTTCTAATTCAAAGCTATTTTGCAATATCAACATGTAATATCATTATTGGGTTAAGAAATAACTAGAAGTCAACAGAAAGTGTTCTGTCACATTTACTGTAAACCAAAATTAACCACAGAACCTGGCTGCCTGCTATCAAATATGCAGTCTAACAGTCTTACCTTCCATCTGTTTCCACATTCATTACAGACAACAAACGTTGTCATGGGTTCATCAGCACTGCGGGTTTGAACCTTTGGCAAAGGCAAGAGCCAGAGTGGAAAATTAGAATCTTCAACTTTAGTTACTGTGTGTTCAATGTAACTGTTTAAATCAAAGTTTATTGATAAGGAAACAAATTTGCATAAAAATACAAGTTAACTTTATGTATCAGCTGAAACTGGGCTTTTTGCCTTGTTATAAAGCCATTATAAACTTGGATTTTGAGAGATTTAGTAGCACTAAACCACCAATTTCTGCACTGAAACTGTGCACATACTTCTAGGAACAGATTCTGCACTAAAACTACAATGTTCAGTACAGCTCCACATACATTTATAAATGCAAAGGCTTAAAAGTCTCATGACTGAAAAACAGCTTGCTACTTAAGACATCTGATTTATAAAATATAAATGCAGCTGATCCTATGATGAAAATTACATTTCCTGAAGCACTGTTAAGCAAATTAAAGCCCCCTTCCTGCAGTGGTAGGAATGACTGTAAATCAAGGTCTAGTGTTAGTCAAATGGGACATTAAATATATTTTAAAATGTACTTGTATATATGTGTATATAATTTTCTGCTATATAGTCCCTCTGTAAAAAAAAGTTTACACACATTAAAAACAGTATCTCTCCTCCACATAAAACAATTATGAATAAGATGTATTAAGAAGAATTACAAAAATTCAGCACTGCAAAGAAACTGAAGTTTTAGTCTATACAGATACTCAGCTTGGATCTAAATAAAATCTTCGGCAAATAAATATAACAAAAAATTTGCTTCACATAAGCACAACTAAGTAGATCCAGCCATCTTCACATCTGTCAGCATTTTCTAAAAAGTTCATTTTGCAATTCCAATGTTTTTTCGCTGACAATCTTTATTTAGGACTTAAGCTTTGAGAAAGAAAAACAAAGAGTCTGAATAACCACGCACCTGGGTGTATGTACAGTTCTTCTTTTTGCACTTGCCACATGTAAACAGATCCGTTTGGGTACCTCCTGTTTTCGCCATCTGGTGCTCTCTGATAGCTTCTTTGGTCAGATTTTTGCGCATTTCTTTCAGCTCATCACTTGCCATTTCCTATAAAGGACAAAGAGCAGACAGAGTTTACTAGAGAGTTTTAGCTTTAAAACAAGTTACCTATGTGTGAGCCAATACAGTTTTTTATTTAGAATCCATGAACAACTCTGTTGAAGGGCAATGTAGCTCTCTCCACATTTTTAATTTTACAAGACTTAAGCTAGGATATTTCACAGCACAGAAGCTACAAAAAGTTTAAAATGTTCTCTTTTTTAACACAGATAGGAAAAAAGTACAATGTCAAACATATAGAAACACTTCTACGCAAATGCACTTCTGAAGTTCAGAAATGTAAGAGAGACAAGGTAGAGGACTTGAAAGTCCTCCAGAGAGGCAAAAAAGATCTTCTCCCTAAGCTAGATCCGTGGATAATTATCTCACTGACCTACAATGGATTTATTGTAGGAAAAAATTTACATTATTTTGACTACTTCCATATTTATACTGACAAATACAGTACAGCCATAGTTTACCATATGTAACCAAAAATCATATACACTTAAGTTTCCAAACACTAACCAAAGAGTTCAGAATCACCCATTTTGTCTTCCCTTTAAAATGGTTTTAGTTCACAAGATCTCCACTATGTCTAGTAATTGTAGTAAATGAAGTGTGCACAGCAAAACCAATTTGTTCCATTTTTCTTCAATACAGTTTTACTCCACATCCCATGCAGATGTGGAACTCAATTCTTGTATCAATGTTGTTTCACTTTGGAAGCAATCTTAATACTAAGGGGGTTTTAGCCACTAACATTTTAATCCAAAACATTAATCAAACAAAGGATGGGCACTGGACTGGACAAACTATATGTTTGTGCATATGTACATAAGTAAGTAGGAAAAAAAAAAATCAAAATACATACTGAAGGTACACTTTACTTTTTTTACACATTCTTTCACCAGCCCCTGTTTGCCCTAACATTTATGTAAAGCTATACTAAAAAAACCCAACCAACCAAAAAACCCACCACAGCTTTCTTTTGGAATAAAGTTAGTAATGATTTTCATTAGTTGACCATAAATTTAATTTCTTTCAGTCTCCAAGACACTCCTTTATACCTCATTTGAGGGGATAGAATCCAACACATAGAAACAGAACTACAAAACAAGACGTTTAACTATGCTTTCATTTTTCTCTCCTATAAAATCTAATTTTCACTTGACTTTCTAGATTTATTTTGATTTGTAAAGACACTTTTATCCCCTCTACCTCAACACAGCCCTGTAATTAAGACTGTGCAAGCCAGAAAAAAGCCACAGTCTTTCAGAAGTACAGCTTACAGAAACTAAGCTTACATCAATTACTTTTATGGCTAATAAATACTGGCTGGGATGTAAGTCCAATAGGAAAATAGCTCAAGGTCTGTGCTTTACCTACCTCTGCTGTCATTTTGGCAAACTTGTCAGGAGGAATGTTTCCACATAATACATTTTTCCTTAGGTTAGGGTTCTTTGCATCCTTGAGATTCGCTATCCTACTTCGTACCCTATTTTTGTATTTCATATCAGTGTTTTTTAATTCTTGGAAAATAGGTACTTTGGATTTAAGGAACAAAACATGGGTAAGTAAAATAGAGTAAAACATTAACAAGTAAAACAGAGGACTAGAAAGGATTCCTTTGTCTTATTGGCAACTTCTAAATCAAGGAACTTCTCCACTGTCCATCAAGTCCTCCCCCACCCCAACCAACAGCTACTCTCCTGTTCAACACAACCGAATTCACGACCTTCTGAAGCCTAACCATAGTTTGGCATGTGGTCAGTGAAATATGAATCTGTGGGTAGTAGGATCTCAACTGAAATTGTGAAAAGTCGCCTATAAGTTTATGTCCAGTTTCTTGACCTCATCCTGAGAACTATTTATTTTCTGAACCAAATACTGAAACAATGACAGCTCACTAACACAATTTGAAAAAAAATAAATAAAAAAGACCAGACCTCTGTTCTGGAACTATTCAAACACTGCTACCAGAACCACCCTTTTGAAAAATCCAAATTAATTTAGAAATAAATTTGTAGAAAATCAAATAAAGACATTAGAAAAAGATTAAGACTGTTAACAAGAAAGGATTTTCAAATATCATAGAAGAGCCCAGCATTTTATGTAAGAATGCTTCACTAAGATATAATACTGCTGCTGCAAGGAAAACATATTGAGCCGAGAAAAACCCACACACATTCACCTACATGCATTCCTACATATTTTAAGGCAAATCATTTAGGTTAAGCTGGCTTTTCAAACACTAAATTTATGTACTGATGTGTTGAACACAGTTTGCGTTTTTTCTTTTACATGAAATTTAAAAACCAATATATAGATCAAGTTAATTAATTTGAAAATTATCTGCCTTTTTAAAAAAGACTCCTTCTCTAGAGCACACAGATATACAGCAAAGGATATCTTCTTCAATCTGAGAACCCAGCTCTTCTTCATCAGCACCAATGGCAATGTAATCATCTGAGGAAAACAAAGTATAAAATATGAGCAACCTGACACTCGTGCTCTCTATCCCTGAGATCCCTATAGTTTCAGCACTCTGAAATTCAGGAAGTTATAAAACACCTGCAGTGAGTATTCTTTTTGAATAGGTAACTTTAATTTACTGCATACTTATCTTTTCAAAATTTATTACTTGGAAGAACAAACATAGTGAAAGGAAGCAGAACAGAAGTTTAAGTAAGTTAAAAAACTCTGGAAACCAAAAAACTTCTGACACATAGTTGCAAACACAAGTAGAAACAAAAAACATTCTTATACAGAAAATTTAAAATATTCTAAAAGGCTTGGCATCTCTCCCATCTCCAAAGCCAGTGCACAGAACAGACTATTATAAAAAGGAAACATTTTATATTGTGTTTAACCAATTGTTTTACTCCATACAATACAAGAATAAGCAAATAAATGCTTTGCATGCATGGAAGAGAAAGATTTCATTAGAAACATAGTAATTAAATAACAAAAAATCTTATTAGATTTTTTAAATGCAAAGCAGAAATGTGTCACAAAACATGTAAATTAGAAGAAACAGACCACAGCAGTCTTGAAGACAATGCAACATTTGAACTAAAATGTCTCAAGATAACTGTTTACTGTATCTGACCAAAATGCTTCCTCACAAAGACATCTGCCTTTCCAAGACAGCTTAAGAACAAATCACATACAGTGTTTGCCTCCTCATTTCAACATGGGTGTACTTCAGTGAGTAATCCAAACATAATTTCTCCTTCAATCTCATGCCAAAGACCATAAACCAATAAAATAACCTTATTTTTTTAACTCATGGATGATCAGTTTTACATGTGCAGTAGAAAGCAACATAGCAAAAAAAGGTTATTGGAAAACCAGCTAAAATTAAGACTACATAGAATTATGAATACTAAGATGCTGTATGTGACTTTCTGGTCCCAAAAGAAGTGTATGAACTACATATCCAGATGACCACAAGTTCATGGTCTTTAGCCAGCTCTGATTATTGTCTATACCTGAATTTATACGAATTACAAGAAAGAACAGAAGAGTGAAGAGAGTAAACATGGATGATTCAGAGGTCTAGTTACTGGGCCAAGTTACACTAAGCTAGGAACAGAGAAAAAGGAGCTGGGTCACAAGTTTGACAGATGAGAAGTATGCACTAGAAAAAGATCAGGTAATTCTGAGAAGTCCAACTTTCAGTTTGCTCCTTATCTAGCATATAATTCAATTTGTCAGTTAAAAGACACCCAAGTGTACATGAGAGATAAAAAGAAGAAAACCCAGAGTAGTCAAGGAATTTACAGATACCCAAAAGGCATGAATTTAAGAGCAATGCAAGACTCTCTTATTGCAAGTATCTTGATGAAACATCAAGAATAAATCAAAACAGAAAGGCAGCCTTCAAAACCCAAAATCTGAAGGCCCAGAGTACCTTTGGTGTAAGAATACCAGTCTTGCATATAGTGGCATTCTCTCAGTCAAAAAGACTGAGACAAAAAAATAGCCGCATCTACAAAAAGATTTAAATAAAGTATTAAGGAAACAACAACCTTCCTGAAAAGAAGATCCCCTATTGGCAAGATATCAGATGAACTGAGCCACAAAATGTCCTGAATCATGAGCAACAAAAATGCATTTTGAAACATTCCCATGCAGTCAAGGTTACTCATTACTTGCACCTTGGGTGAACTGGTTTATGGGTCTACACACACGAATGGACACAAACAGGGTTTATTCTACCCTACAGGGCAGAAGAAAAATTAGAGTGGGAAAGACAGAAATAGAGAAAAAGAGAATAGTTAAACTTGAAAATATAGTCTACAAAGCTCACCTCCTGTTCTGAGAGCTGCAGAGAGCATTTCTCTACATTTCACTCGTACAGAGTCTGAAGTGCTTGGAGCCCGGGGAAAAGAAGGGATGAAAGAATTTGAGGGAGCACTACCCTCCTCCTTCCTGCTGCTGGAATTGCTACTTGAACTGCTAAAAAAAGGCAAAATGAAAACCAATATTAATGTTTTTCCCCCCTTCTTCAAATAACTTTGTTTCTGGGCAAAATATGGGTCTTTTGCTATATCCATTTGATGGTATTCCAAAATAAGAACACAAGCCACCTTTTAAAAGTTATTTCTAGCTCTAGAGTCAATACAATTTCTAAAGTGTCTTTAGACTATTCACCAGGGTATTCCAGACAATAGAGACACAGCAGGTATTTCATTCCATTATGTGGCATTTAAGCTTTAATTCTCAGTTCTTTACATTAACATGAAATCTTTCTTTTCCTCCCACGGAACTTTACTTTAAAATACAGTGACAATACATCACACCAACATTCATTCTGCAGCAAATGCCTTGCACTCAATCTGCTTACTATAGTGAAGGGGTACCATGGTCACAAAAAAACCCCCAAAATTTCCGTAGTTTTGCAAACTGTAAGCCAAGTTTTCAGCTCCCACTTGGACATATAGTTAGAGGTTAAATTTAAATTTTAAAATGGCTGCTGAAAAGAGAACACTAAACTCAGAAGTGTATAGAAGAAATGGGCTTGCAAATACTCTTTTGTAAATGTTCTTCAACTCCTGCAGTGATATTAATGTAGGCTTCTTTTTCTGGTAACGTATTTTGTGTTTACCAAAAAACATGCAGAATGTTTATTAAACATAAAAGCTAACACACAAAGAAGTACTCAAAATTTCCAGCATATGCAATTAGCACAAAGCAGAGACTGAAAGTTGTTTTACAGTTCTCAAAGCTGTGTGCTACTACTGAGAGAGGACAGAGTATTCGACAGACTCAACAGACGGAATAAACAATAAACTCATCTGGCCATATCTTGGCCTATGTCTTTCTTTTTTTTTCAGGTCACCAGAAGCACAATTTACTTCTCTAACAACAAACTCTGTCTTTCAGAAAAGAATGTGGCGTCTGTCTCTAATATGACAAATTTGGACCAAATAGTTTAATGTTACTTTATACTGAATGAGATTATTTGCACAGCAATTAAGAATTAAGCACCTTTCTTCTCTGGCTTCAGGGCTGTTTTGTGAGGAAGATGCAGGCTCCTTTTTCTTTTCTTCAGAGTCTTTATCAGTTGAAGGTCCATCTGGAAATACAAAACATGAGAAACTCTCTTCTACCCAGAAATAGTAAATGATTTAAAGCAGTGGTAAAATATCATGATTTCTCCTGAACCAGTTGGAAATGCTATCAGCTCCCACTCTCTGCTGTGACCTTCTCTCGCAGTACAGCCTTCCACTTCCCAACACCTCCCAACGCAGGAAATGGAAAACATGACAACACTTCAGATCCTTCGAGTCAAGTCCAGCATCTGCTTAAACTGGCAATGAAAACATGATGGAAACATAGACTTTTATGATTTACTTTTTCCAACACTCCTGCATTAGGTAGACAGTAACTTCTTAGGTATTGCATCAAGTCTCTGAAGTTTGTCTTCCATGCTTTATATACGTTGGTTCCTACTACATACATGCCATTCTTTTTAATTATATTATGAAAGATACCATGGTTGGCAAAATATAAAGTCATTTTTATGTTTGAAGGAGTTTTTCACACACACAGATAGTATTTTCTCTGACAGCTCTTAAATTATTTGCCTCAGTATTCAAATATATTTGAATTTGCCTTTCCCATACAGGTTATGTTTCACTATGATTCTGTAAAGAATAAAGACAAAAGTCTTCACGAAAAAGAGCAATCAACACATTTAACTCTAGAATAGCAAGAACGCATATGCCCTTCTATTGTAAAGAGGATTTCAGAGTGGCTAAATTGAGCGCCTGCTTTGATGTGCTCTCTGGAAAGGCTGGCTCTCCACTGCCTACAGAGAAAGCCTAGTGAGATTGGTATCACTGACTGACAGATTTTGTGAATTTCTCTTTCCAAGCCCTTAAAAAGCTGCTATTACACTTCTAAATTCCTACACTGTATTACTGGAATAAGCATATAATACGAACTTTAAAATTAATTAAAAACAGAACAAGAAAAGGAGGGAAATCTGTTAAAGCTGAGTCTTTCCAACAAATATGTCTTGAACTAAGCATGTAAATCCTTGTCTAAGCATCTAAAAGTATCCTTATTTCCAGAGGAACCCCATCCCTGTGCTTCTCAGAGAAACTTGGTGGAACATAACATACAAATTCAGGTCTCTTCAAACATCAAGTTTTTGGTTTTTTTAAATTTTATTTTTATAGAGTAGAAAGTAACTGTACTGGCTTTCTTTTTAGAGGAATGATAAACTGAATATGGTTTTGATCCTTTCCTCAATATATGAGTTAAGGAATTTATCCAAGCAAATATCACTTTATTAAAAAAATCATCATCATAAAAGGAGAACAGAGACAGCAGTACTGGATCAGTCCAGGCACCCATCTACTATCCTGCCTCCAGCTGTACCTATAAAGAGATGCACACAAAATAGTACAGGAGCCAGAAAAGCACAAAAAGATACTTCTCCAGAGTATTCCCTCAGCCTTCAAGAGCTCACCCATTTCTTCACTTAAGATAAAAAAGAAAAACACAGTAGATGATGCACTCAGGCTGATTGTCTTTAACAAGCTGAAGAAGATGTTATTAAAAAAAATTCCTAATAAAGACAGTAATTTAACAACTTCTATTTATAAAAACGTAATTTCACTAAGAAAGCAAACAAGACTATAAACTGAATGGATTAACACAAGTTCTTTGCTATGACAACTGAAGTGCACTAAGAGAAAGAAAACAACTCCCATTTTTAACATGCATACTCACCCTCTCTATGGCAACAACTGATTAGATGATATAATCTTTAAAGATGTTCTAAATATGCATGCAATCTCATTTACCTTCATAATGTTTTAAGTACATGATCATTTTTGTCAGAGGCTTTATGACAAACCAGTAGATCAAACAGGTACCTTGGGATACAGCTTAAGTCCTGCAAAGCAGGAGCTCTGTTTCAGCACGTTTACCTCCACATTCTTTTCTGGCACACAAGTTGTCAAATTCTGATATGACCTATGTATCTCCTGCTTATTTTACATTATACACACCACAACAGTATAGCTGGCACCCAGTTTTATTTTATCAAACACTTGCATTTAACCCAGTACCATTGCATCAAGGGCAGGCACCTGAGAATACCTGCCAATACCCCAAAGGCTTTTTCCCTTATGGAGGGCAGGGTACATACAAGGCACACAGCTAAAGCAGGAGATGAAAGCATGGCTCTTCCTATAGCTGCACACCAGTGTGTGCAAGGATGTCTCAAACCAAGGTCAGACTTGAGCAGCTGAGACTGGACATCTTCAGCAAGTATGTCTTCAAAACTGCAATTTCTTTATTCACTTATAAGTTTAGAGATATTTTTACTTAATCTAGTTTCAGAAAGCTGAAAATAAAGTTAATATTACCCTAAGTGTTTCAGTTGCTCTTATGGATCATAAATTGGAAAGCACTAGAAAAGATCCACTGTCAAGCTGTTATTTATTCTTAAACTCACACATCAATAAGGATATCTTGTTTTATTGAAATACTGTATTGACAAAAGTACAGAATGCAATTAACAGCTTGCTAGACAGCATTTCATCTATCCTCTGGGGAAAGAAAAATTATCCTTGACAAATTAAAAGTCTGTGCTAATTAACTTTTTTTACATTCCATGACCAGAGTCAAATAGAAAGGAAGTATGAGATCTAATGGGAACTATGAACAACCACAGAAATTCTAACAAAGTAAGGGGGAAAAAAATGGCTCTTCTGTGAAATGTCTTTAAAAATTCCAATGTGATTCACTTCAGTAAGTCTATAGAACATTATAAATATTTATATAATATAAATTACAAGTTGTGCACTTCCTTTTTTCAACTCCATACAGCTACTCAAACTTACCAATTTGTTCTTCAGAAACAAATGGAAATTGTCACCAATTTTAGGATTGAAAACTGTAGCTTCACAGTTTTAGCTACTGCATCTTCAGAAGGCCATAAAAAAACCTCAGAGCTTTTGTTTTTTATAATAGAAGCTAATTTATATTAATACTCCTTCTTTAAAATACAAAGAACATGCTATTAACATGAACAGACTATTAGCCATTAGAATAAGACATTCCAAGTCTAACATCTGCACTGCAGTTTCTGGGACTAGTAATTAATTTGAAAGATACTTGTAGCTTCTCCAGTGAAAAATCTCACCAGGGTCAAACATGACATGATAGTAGTTTTTGTTATCAAACCAAAAATTTTTACCTGATAATATATGGCCAGATAACACAATTAATCTGAATGTTAGAAGATATTAACAGCTTTCTCCTACATTTTTCTAACTATATTACAAACCAACACTAGATATTTGCCAGTAACAAGGAAAAAAATTAGAAAATGTAAAGATGTAATGTTATTAATTTATAAATCTAACTTTAAATTAAGAAAATTTTTAAAGCAAAAATTTTTCCAGAAGTGTTAATGAAATGTGGCTAGCTATCACCTGGAAGCACATGAGAATTTAATTTAGTGGGATATTGTGTATTACCTACTCAGGAATCACCACCAGAACTCAGAAAGTTTTCTGAGTATTCCATTTAAGTAAGTTAAAAAAAAGAGATAAGAGAACAGGTATCAGATGACATAGTTATTAATTTAACAATTACATTCATATTTAATAATGATTTAGGTTCCATTTTCCAGACTCTGACCCAAGAGTCTTGAGATTCACAAGCAGCTACACTTGTCAGCAATTCATCTACAAGATGCAGTAAGGCATGAAGGTAAGATCAGTAAGTTTCTTCCCAGTAATAGTACTGGGAGGAGGAATACCTAAAATCCATAAATAAACAACAAAATTATACACTGTTTATGTCTAAGGATTTTTTTTATCATCAGTGACAAAAGACCATGATACACGGACTTATTCACTGTATGTGTTTTATATAGCATGATGTATCATGTGTTGTTATTTCTCCCCTGATTAGCCTAACAAATTATAGACCTACAAACAGTACATGAACACTTCCAAATATACACTTGACAGGAGGCGATTTCCACAGCTCAGACTTGATATGAAAACGAAACTGACATTGTTTTTGCACTTGATTCTGCTTGATGTCTTATAAAGACAAATACTCTTCTTATCCATAGTAAATAATATTCTTAAACACTATTAGACTCTAATTTAAGAACTTGTTTTGCCAGTAACATTTCTTTTTGAGCAAAGCCAGTAGGTTTTGAAGTGTCCTTGAACATCTTCACCTAATGACAGCATTATCATACCTGTAAGATAGTCCTAGACTGTACCTGCTTGCTCCAGGAGAATCAAATCCAGGTTCGAAATAACAAAGGATTTTGTGAGCAAAGTGATCTGAGTAGAATACTTCTGTGAAGGCTGACTGGCATTATTAACACTTAAACATTCTTTTAAAATAAAATTATTCAGGCATACCCTTCTTTGAAATAGGCATTTCAAAATGTTTGTGGCCTCACTGTTACTTTTCAATACTGGCAACAGATGATCACTTCATGTTAAGAATACTGTACTGTGATTCTGCATTTTTAGTTCAGTATATAAAGTTACTGGAGGAAAGGTTACTTAAAGGTCTGGACATTCTTTTTCACTGTATCCTTCTCCAGTTCAGCAATTAATTATTTCTGATGGGGGTTATATTATTTCTTAAGGAAGTTTTGTTGCTTTTCTAATATAAGAAACACTCCTGACAACCTAAATGAGTACGCATAGATTCATTATCTGCACAGCATACTCTGCATACTCAGCTACTTGGCAAATCCCATGTTATAACTGAACAGCATTTTATTCTGAGAGGTGAATTTAACTTCTTTTGCAAATTGTGACCATCTCTGCTATGTGGTTTAACTTTCGGAAACTATCTGAAAGGGACTTTGCACTGTGTCTCATCCAGTGAGTCCCTTCAGACAATGGTCACAAGCCCTCTGTTGCGCAGCTTCCAACCCCCTTGAAAAACCATTGGTAACCTGGCAAGGCTGGAGTCAAGCCACAAAGATCTGGTGACTCACAACTCACTTTGATTTCTTCTCATGTTTCCCATGCATTCCTAAAAACTAAATTCTGATAGCATTGAACTGAAATATTACATGCAGCCTGAACAGTCAACAATTCTTGCCTAAATTCAAAATGTCATTTATAAAAATAACTCAAAAAGACTTCAGAGCTCTGAGTACAATGCCTGGTACGATTAACAGCTGTCCGCTTCTGCTGCCATCTTTGCTCCATACCACTTTACATGCACTATAAACAGCATAATCGAAACTGATTTCTCAAGCAGCTCAACATACGGTATTTCGTATTCTTCCGAGAAAGTCAAAACTAATGATAAAACAGAATAAGAGTACTTTGTAAGATTCCCACCCATACTTATACCCTATCTTTCACAGTTATGAAACTTTACATTCTAATAAATTACTGAGCAGTGATAAAAGAGGCAAAACATTTGCCTATGTTTTGTTATAAGGTCTACATTACAACCAAGGAAAACTTAACTACCTCATTTATTACTGTAAGCAGTGCTGTATTTTCAGGAATAACTTGATTTTATGTAGTAAGTGCATTACTACAACTATACTAGACCTGGCAAACAATAATGTACACACAGTAATATCTGTTCTGTAACAAAAATTATCACGTGAATGAAGGTCACATACCCAATGTCTCAAGAAGTATTCAGTTCTGATAAATGTTAAGTATTTCCTATTAGCTTTCCACCTCCTCACATTTGACTTCACCTCATGCAAGAAACCTTAGGCAGAGTCTCCCAACTGTGTTAAAACTGAATCTAGCAAGCTACAAAAGGGGAAGGTCCATTGCTACAATCAGTGGGCAGGAAACAGTAACTGCAATGGGTTGGACTAAAAAATGATAGTTGAAATTTAAGCCAGAAGAAATAAAACAATTAATTTCCAATTGTTCCAATAAGCACTGGTTAGCCACTCAAGCACTAGTTGTAACACAAGGAGGGAGCAGAGAGGCACCTGCGCAGAAGTGAAGTCAGGACCACTCCTTTCAGAGGCAGCCTACATCCAGATTGACCTGCCGTGACCATGAGGCACCACATTCTCACCCCAGACTTCTAGAACATGAAAATCTTCCAGGCAGGAGTGACATTCCCCATGTTTCACAATGTTTAAACATTAAATATCAATCAACTTTAAGTAACAATACAGTAAGACAATTTTGACTGACTTAAGGTACTCAGGTGTTAAAAAAGTGAGACAATTATTTTTAGTGTCTCAACAAACGAACGGCAAATCCTTTGGTCAAAGGACAGTGATAATCAGCATGATCCCCCCTCTGTTTATCAGAGATCTGATAATCTGCTCTCTCCCCAAAGAGAGCAGTTTCTGAGCATATTCCCAAAAGTTGAGAATTCTGTTGGAAAAGAGTATCTCCTCTACTTTGCCTAAGCTAAGCTGCAGTATTAAAAATTTGAACTTCCAAGGAAAAGAAATTTCACCAAATATTGATAGGGTTTTGTTTTTAAAACTTAGACTAATAACTTCTAATAACTTGGAGAGGTAAATTACTCAATCCAGCTGCTACTCTTAGAAGTCTTTAGAGTAACTGACACTAATATGCAAGTCAATTTCTCCACTTATATATCTTATGTACTTTCATGTACTGATATAATGAAGTTGGACTTCAACATTTAAGTTTAAAAATAAAATTTGTATTATTTTCACTATTTACCAGTTAACTCTGATCAGATCCTACATTAAGATCCTTTATATGCATTTACTTTTATTATAAAGTTCATTACAAATTTAAAGATATTTTATCAGCATGTATTATCTAATTCTAACTACTAAAAGTAATATTATTAATAGGTAAGTTAGAAGTCTTTAAGGTAGATTAAAAAATTTTGCTGTAGAGGCTGCTGCTTCTTACTAGAACACCAAAGTGTACAGTTCTGACAAACTGTCCATTTCTACAGATGGTCAGAGTATTTTCTACGTCATTTACAAGACAGTAATAAAGTATCTGGTAAATTACTTCACAATTGATAGAAATGAGGCTGAATTCAAATGGTAGGGGACTCTTAACACTCTCCTGGTATTTGGCATATTTTTCCAGACAGAACGGTAAATATTTAAATCATAATGTAAGCTCTTTTCTATTTTAAAATTTTAAACATCGAAGATTGTAGTTTACATACAAAGAAACAAAAGAGTGCACCACAGTGTATGAACAAAACACAGTTTGAGATTTAAGTGTTTTCAAATATATTAAGTACTACCAAATACCCTTGAATAAAACCCTAATATGAAGGTTTTGCTAACTGTATTAATTGCTTTAATGGAAGTTAAACAAAAAGTAATAAGCCACTAATTAGCAAGCTGTTTAAAATTATGAAGGTTTTAGAAGGTGCAGATCTATTTTTCACTACCTGTAAGTTCTAACAGATTTTTACATTTTTACTGTTTTTTTCTCTTCACGAATCACTTAATAACCAAACTTCAAATGAGATTCTGCACCAGTTCTTCAGAGTACTTGTTATATTAGACAAACATAATAGTCAAGAAGAGGTTTGTTAGTGCTTAGTGCTGCAGTACAGTCACTCCAGCTCAAGTGCAGGCAATGAAACTTCAGAAATTAATCATTTCAGAGAAGCTGATTTCCTGCCTGCCAGCCCCAACAAAATATATGAACTGTTTCTCTTAATACACTCTCACAGTATAATGGCCTGGTGACAGTCAAAGAGTAAAAATCAATTGCAGCAGTGCAGGAAGTTTCAACATTCATACAAGAGCACAAATATGTCTAAAGCAAGGCAGTGTCAAGGATGTGCATCAAGGTTACATGGAGTTAAAACAAGTAAGAGCAGGGACATTTTTGTTGCCATACCTAACAGCTTCTTCCAAGACTTGATGAGAGATTTTGCTAAAGATGTAACCTCTTCATCTGTGCTTTGCTTGCGTATTGCATTCACTGACATTCCAATTCTGGTAGACTGCAAAAGAAATAGAAATATACACTATCACAAGTGATATGAAGACAATTTAACGAATTTGTACTTTGACATAAATTTTTACAGCATCTTTTCTTTTGTGGTGTGTTTGTTTTCTTTTTTCTTAAGATTATCAAGATGAAATGCTGCAAGCCTTTATAAAAATTATTTTAACAACATGGACATTTTAAAAAGAAATACAACAGTATTACCATTTGCCTTCATCACAAAAGTTTGGGGAGGGGTGGGTAGTGATGGTGGGCAGGAGGGTTAAGGACTGTATATTTCGGCATTACAAGAAGCCTGCTAAGATCTTCACTGACATCATACTCTTAGAATTCCCCTTTAGTGGCTGCGGGAGAAACTGTAATACCAGCTAGGAGCAAGCACATTATAGGTATGTAAAAATTTTGGCGATACTGAGATTCTTTAGAACCCTTAGGACAGAGAGTTCTGTCTTTAGATAGGAGCAGAACTCTCTGTGTTTAAGATTTTAAAGAACGAGCTATCCTATCTCCCTCTAAAAAGGCCAAGACGGTGACAAGCTTTAAGCCTTTGCCACTACCGCCACCTACAGAATGAATATGAGAGTAAGTCACAATCTGCCTTTTAAGACTCGAAAGACAAAGACATAAATTTAGCTCAACAGTAGCATTCTAGATTTATGGCTAACATGTTCATGTAACAAGCAGAAAATTTCCATCCTTTTGGCTTCACAGGAGGAGAAAAGCATTTAGCCAAATAAATAAGGATTTTATTATAATTTTGTATTTTGACTGATAACTACATTTTTTTATTTGTTCTTAAAATGCCTAGTTTTGTTGCATTACCATTTACAGGCCTCACTAAACATAAACTATTCTACTTACTTTTGCAACAGATCACCATAAATTTCCTTCTTCTTTAAAGGAAAATTTAAATCTTTGTGGCTTGCTAAAAATGGAAATTACTTGTTCCTGTAAATTACTTCTTACAACTCAAACAACACTTTCTGAGGCACCATGGATGTGTTAAACGACTGGAAACATACTGAAATAATACATAGCTATTTCAGCCAAAGAAACACATCAAACAACCTCAGGCCTGAGCATCAGCTCTAAACACATACTTTGGATTAATGAAAACAGATGGTTACTCACCTGTAACTAAAGTGTTCCAAGATGGACTATACCCACTCAGATAAATGGTACTGGCCAATTCCCTTGATATTTTGAACTCTTAAATCTCAACATTAAGTTCAGACAATAAAGAAAAACATGTCCTTGAAAATCCATAAAATACCGTATCCGGATGAGAAAAAATGTATCTACCAAAAACCCAACCCTTCATTAATATCTGGGCACAACAACAGCCTACATTCATCAGCAAAGGAAAACACACAAACTTACAGACTTACTTAGCTAAGTAAAATACAAAAACTTAAGCAAAACTCAAAACTAACTAGAAAAATTTCTTCTTCTGATCACACAAGAGAGACAGATTATGGGGACTGTCTGAACTGCCAGCTTTCTTAAAGCAGTACATAAAAACAGCTCATTTGTTTGCTTTTATAGAGCACTGGACCAGGTCTACCTGAAGAGAGGAAGTAATGATCTACTAATTTATCTGCCCACTAACTGACACAGATAATCACAAAAGATCAGTGTTATCTTCTCAGAATGACTGTGTTTTAATGATAAACCAGCTGACCATTTCAAACCAGTATTTGAAATTTCCTCAGTCTTCCTGTCTATGGAGCTGTTCCAGTGATTGCCATTTTTAAGTGAAAAACTCCAGTATTCTCATTCTTCCCCACTTCAAATTCTAGAGCACTTTTCACCTGCTCCCAGAGTAAAGACAGCATAATACAGCTGTTTTCACCCCTGAAGCACATGAGCGTAAGTAACCTATGACTGAACCCAAAGCAGAGCATATGGTGGCAGCAGGTCTTCTCTAAACCAGAACAAATGCAAAAATGTAAGGAACACAGCTGTGGAGGAAAAGCAACCACCGAAGCAAGCAGAGGTGCTACCAACTTTAAATTGTAAGTGTATGAGGATAGAGAATGGGTGAACACTTGGACCAAAGCAGAGCCAAACCAACCACCGAAGAATAACCACCTCCAGGTTCCCAGGTCTCCACAGCTTGCCAGTGACCTGGCATGAAGCCATTAACAATGGCTGCACATCACAGCCTAGCTCTGCACATGTGTGTGTAACTTCCTGTAAAACCTGTTTGTTAAAATAAAGCCTCACTGTCTCACTCACTGTTTAGCTGTGCCCTAACCACAATTAGCACCAGGGACATGATGCCTTTAATGCTGTGAAGCTGCTAAATAGATTTGCAAGTCAGACCACTGGAAAAATCACTTGTGAGGAAGCCTACTGGCTCCCTGCCTAGCTGAGCAAGGATCAGCTTGCTTACATAAAACTCGTTAGATGTAACACAGTGGTATTATTGCCTGTAATCACTTCAGCTTTCTGTGAAAAAAAATGTGGCAAGAAAGACACAAGACACAAGCATGAGTCCCAACTAGTGATATGCACCTTCCTATTCCACATATGTGTAAACTGGTCAGAGGACCTCATCATTTCAGACTGAAGAAGCAGTGGTGTTACATGAAAAATCATCACTTCTCTTATTACAATGGAATAATAGAGCTAGCAGAGCTTTTCTCAATGTAGCCAGCTTTCAAAACTGCTTAAAAATGGGTATGAAAGTATGCTTTTCACTTGTGTCCTGCATTTCATCAATTCAAACACGTTTGTCAGAAGTCCTGATCCACACAGAGGAAGAGAGTGCTTCCACTTTCTCATGATCACCACTCTTCTTGACACTGGCAGACTAATGATGCACCGCCAGAGCAATGCGTATGATTACTTCACATTTCAATGCTCGCTCCAAGTCCACCACTGCTTAAGCAAATTTGGGAGGCCAATAAAGAAAGTTTATGTCAGACTTTATATATTTATCAAATGCCAAAAAAAAAAAAAAATTGAGTCCAAATGTGTTGCTAAATGCAATCTTATGCAGTGGAATTGTTTTGAATACAGCAATGGATATTTAAGAAAAACTTCCTAACCAAGGTACAGTCAATGCACTATGCAAGAGTATCCCAAAGTACTTGAATTTCCAGAGCACTTGCAGAGAGATTCTTCATTCCAAAGACAAAAGAACATTATTATACAAACATAATTTTTATTAAGACCTGCACAAAGGAACTCCAAAGAATCAGGTTAACAGAGGGTTTTTCTGGGTTCTGTTCTTGTTTTGTGTGGGGTATTTTTCAGTGTGGTTTTGAGTTTGTTTTCCTTTTAAAGAAGAACGTTGAACCTAGGGGACAAAGTCTCAAGAGTGTACTAGCATTCATACATGAGGGTGACACCTCAAAATTCCTATTTTCTGTCAGAAATAGTATTAGCAATAACTTACTAAGTACATTCTGCAAATATATAGGATGTGTGAATCAGGAATATCATTGCCTCTGACACTTCAAAGATTTGAACTTTATAACTAATTCTATATCCATGATCATTAATTGCCCTGTAGAAAAAAGTTACTTTTCAGTCTCCTCCAATATAAGTGGCTACCACCACAAATTAGGTCTCAGATTTAAGTCTGACATTTGAATATTTTCACAGATGCGGAGTATCTGGTTACTTTGGAACATATGTTGTTCATTGATAACTTACATGACAAGCCCTAAAACTTGTCATGTAAGTAAAGTTGACCAAGTTTACTTACAAAAAATGTATGAAATACTGTGTTAGAGATGTGAATCTATGCAACATAAGTGAGAGCATCCATGCAACTGGCAGACATGGTACCACTCCACCATTCCAGCCCAGAAGAGTAATAGAGGAGGAGGAGAATTACCTTAAGAAATACACTACTCAGAGGGGGGGGGGATGTGGAGTGTGCATCAAATACGAGTTGCCTAAAGGTATCAACTATGTTTCTCCTCTCTCACAATGCAAAACCAGAACTAAGTAAGTAAAAAAAGATGGTATCAGCTGTAATCAGGTGCACTCTCCTTCAGGAGAAAGGAAACACATCACATTTGTGTTAAGAGTAAAAATGTAAGATTCTATGTACAGTAAATTCATAAGTAGCTCTTCTCCTTTGTCCATGACAAATTCACTACTCTCAACTTGATCAGAAAGATAAGCTTTAAGAGTTTGCTACTGGAAGAAAATACTTAAGATAAGCGCCCTAAATCAGGTGAAGTGAGACTATAGTACCACAAAGACAAAACTGATGCTTCCAAGGACTTCTACGTTAATAGCACAACCTTCTTTCAAGTCCGCTGGCTCCACCTTCATCATCACAGAGTGAACATTTGTCATTTAACAACAGTAAGAAAATCATACCTGTAACAACTCAAGGGTCATCGGAATATTCTTAAGCTCCTTCAACAAATCTAGAGCTCCAGCCTGAAAAAAAAAGAAAACAAAAAAGTCAACTTATAACAATCAGGAACTCCAAATATAATATCAACAATATAATCTTATCTGTCTTCAGGGTCACAGATTGGGTTCAAACCATCAGTTCTCAATTTATCCAAGGAACTGGAACAAGGAAAGTTCCACTTCACAAACTCTATGCATTAACAGGCCTTAACTTGGAAATCAAAGTATTCACTCAAAGACCAGGGAAGTTTTACCCCATATAACTCAAATGCCAGTCAAAGCATTATGTCAATTACTACTTAACCAACACACATCTTCAAGGGTATTGCACTTAACAGCATGAGAAACAATCCAGACAACAGCAATTCTTAGTTCAGAACAACCACATCAGTTTTAGCACAAGAACTTGGAGTTGAGAAGCTCTGCACAGTCCATCAATAATGCACACACATATATAGATAGATAAAAACATACACAGACATCACTCTTAACTGTACTTGTGGTGATGTGGTAAAGCCACACATCATGGGCTTTTCTTTTTCCCCTGCTAAGACTGTCAGGAAAGGTACTACCTAATTCTGTGTAAGCAGCTTTCTAGATAGATGAGTCAAGTCCAGAGACTGTACTATTAGGCATTTACAAAGTCTACACGCAGCTACTCTAACAATTCATTCCTTAGCAATGCAGGCCTTACTCAAAAAAAGTTTTCATAAATGTGAGCTCTGTAATTCTCTTTAACCTCTCCAACCTGGATGATTTCCCAACTCTACTTCAGCAAAGCTCTGCACCATCCACTTCTGATGGTGCACGTGGGCTGTCAGACTACACAAACCTCCCAAAGGCTGAGATGATTTTGGCTGTTATTCAAGTGCATATGGTGCTGAACCTGGGAGCTATGAACAGAAGGGAGCCAACTGCCTGTGCATCCAAGAGGCCACTCTACTCAAGTTCAGTTCATTAGCTTCCCACCTTTTTCTTTCAGTTATCTTTTTTTTTCTTTTTTTTTTTTTTAATTCACAAGGTTTGGAAATAAATCCCATTAAATTTCCATCTTGCAAATCTGGAATTTGATTCCTTTTTCTTTCCTTACCTCTCAACTCATCCTATTTTATTTTGCATTTTGCTTGCTTTTCAAATTCTCCCTAATTAACTTCTAATATGACACCTGTTGCAAGGAAACTTCAAATATTCTGCTACATCTGCAGTCTTAAAATTTAACCACTGAAGATAAAATAACCACCAGGAAGCTGAGAAAGATGTAAGTGGAACTTTGGTGTCACATCCCAAAACCCTCAGCTGTGGACACCTTCAAATGTCTGCTACCTTTCTTTTTCAAACACTTTTGACTCAAAGAAGCCTCCAAACCCAAACAATTCACTGAATCCCACCTTATGCAAATTCAATTAATGTAGAAAACTGAAGTTTTACTATTTTGCCAGGACAGCAAAAGCCTTATTTAACTTTTATTCATGATATACAAAACTTATCCAGTCTTAACCACAGAGTTTTAGCAGCAATGATGCAAGACTGAGAAATGTCATGATGTTTTCAGGTGCTAAATTGAGTTGGCATACTAAACCATAGCTTTCCCTCAACTGCCATAAGCGTGGTTTCTTCTGTGCAAACACAGATCCAAATTAAGCAAATTAATTGTCTTCACTGCTACAAAACAAAATCAAATTCAAGAAAATTTTCTTAGCCAAAACAAAACTAATGACAGAAGTCAATGTTCCATTTAAAAAAATGTAATCTGATAAGACTTACCTCCAAACCAATTAAGTTATTAGTAAACTGTACAGAGCATGTAATTTCAAAATAAACACAGCTTATTGTAATCTGCAAATTCAACATGGAAATAACACTGTAATGCAAAGCAGCACTCTCTTATCTCATTTTAGAAATCCAGACTAGTCAAAATTCCTTTGCCCGTTATATGCGTTTTCAACTGTACATGTGAAAACAAATTTATTATTCCCAAAGTAAATGTTTTCCAATACTAGTAACTTGATATATAGCAGGTTAACAAACCATGCAACAACTAAAAAAAACCAAACAGAAAACAAAAAACCAAAACAACCCCCCCCCCAAAAAACAAGAACAAAAAAACCCCAAAACCTCACAAACGAAAAAACAAAAACAAAAAACCCAAGCCCAACCAAAAAACAACAGGTTAACAGATGTTATCTACATTTTATGCTGGTTTCTGTACCAAGTCACCAAAATTTGTAATGCACTAATCCTTTCCAAGCCTTCACACTTCTCTAATCAATTATACTGTGCATGAAGAATTAGATGCTTTAAAATTAAATTTAAATTGGTTTTCAACTCGTAACAACTAAACAGTTTTTCATAACCACTTTTCTTGGCATAGTCAAACGCTCTCTTGTATCTCAAAACCAGCATGGAAGTTGCACAGTACAATTGTAAATACTTTTCTTCCTAAAGTAAGACTTCTGTGTTCAAAAAAATTCCCAACCATTAAGACCATTGTTATAAATCTTCTTTTAAAGGCATTTCTATCATTTTATGGAAAATAAAAGGCAATGCCCCGTTCTCCTAGGCTGGCTGGCTTCCAGTTTACCTTGTCACTGAAATTAACAGAAGTCAGCTTCATACAGATTCAGTCGATTACTCCTCTCAGCTTCTTTCAGTCGGTCAGATCACAACACAACAGAATGGTATTCTATAGTCATATCTTAAAGCATGCTTCAGGCAGTAGAAAATGGAGTACATTTTTGAAGACAGCAGAGCTATCCAGGTATAATTCTGTTCTACTTAGAGGAGTATACATTTAATAACACAGACAATTTTATTTTCTTCTCTAAACTTACTCAAGCATTCTTGATTTTTTTTAATCCATGGGTGCGGTGCAGCTTTAGTTTTCATACCTATTCATTACAGCAGCTTAATGAAAGGTGTACTTACAACAAAAGCTCAAAGGAAGGCACTACCGGTTTTAATCCAATCACAGTTCTGAAGCAGGAGTAATATCTATTTAAATTTGAAGCAACATTTGTATCGCACCGTGCATTTAATACTACATCATATTATTTCCTCCTCTGAAACAAAAGAACTGCATATATCATTTCAGTAAAATAGTTATGAAATCTGCGCAGCTACAATTAAATCCTTAGTCAAGGCAAATCACCAAGAGTCTGACTCAGAAAGAGTGTCTGCATGGCCTGCCCTTTCAACTCATCGAAAGAAATGCCACAGAGCGCTTTGCCACAAGCCAGAGTCACCTTTTGTATGAGAGATGAAACATTTCTTGTCACTCAACTCTTGACAGCTTCAGAGTGAGCAAGTATCAAAGCCTTTTTCTTTCTTTTATTATTGATGGGTTTCATCAAATCATTCTCATTCAGAGACATAGACCAAATACCTGTTCTTGATGAGTAAAAATGGAGAAATGAACACAAGAGGTTGTCAAGAGCACCATTATTCAGTGAGTACTTGTGTAAGAATGTGTTTCTCAATTCTTCTTCTTTGTGGGACAATAAAGTACCTCTTCACAGGGACTACCTTAATAATTTTGCTAAAGTTAGCATTTTAACTGCAGGGCAGAATTAGGTAGGAAATCACATAGTGCAATTAAAGAAATACCTTGTAAATGACAAAGACTAGTAAGAAAAACACAGAGACATCTGGTTTAAATACCAACATACATCCTCTCCTACGATACAGCTAAGGGTTTTTATCATGCTACACATATGTGCTTTGGACAAACTGTCAGACCTGCACTTTTGGCCACAGTGGCAGCTCATTGAGAAAACATCAAACTAACAGTGGAGCCACTTGTGTGTAAGTAAGGAGCTGGAGTGCATGAGCTCTGTTTCAACAAAGCACAAAAGCTCAACTGCCTCTGGTGCTCCCACACTCTCACTCCTCAGATAGAGGTGAAAATGAAGGTCCAGCACTGGCTCCAGCCAGGCACAGCCTAGCCCAGCCATGCCCACTGTGTTCAGCCATGTCAGACCGATGCTGACCCCAAAGAAGTCACTGCCCTGCTCCCCAGAGCTCTGAAAGTTAATTAGGTTACACATGCTAGAGTGAATACATGTTTCCACCTGCTGTTAGGAATTTTATCTGAACTCCTAAGCCTCCCAGACGACAGAGAAATACTCTGTGGTCACCTGCAGCACCCCTGGTATAGCTACTTCCCAGGATCAACAGTGGTTGTCATATTACCTGAAACCTGTCATTTTCTTTCTGTTGTTAAAAATTTTACAAACAAAATTGAGCTGGCTGTCTTTTATCATTCTCATTACTGTGATATTTAAGCATTTCACAGTCAGTAAGTTTTCACCCTTTCAATCCCTCACAGGAAAGAGACACTATTTCAGTTTTAGGGAAAGTGATACAGCAAGTGCTTTTGTGCTTAAATGCATGGAGGATAGAAATAAAAACAAAGAGGAAAAACAACAGAATTGATAAATGTCATTCATAGAAAGTTCTTTCCCTTAGATGAGGTTCTTGCTGCCACAATGTATCAATTGAGAGTTCAAATATATTAGAGCTAAACCCTGTGATACTATAGAACATCAAGGACTGAAGCATACCTTGAGTGTACTTGCAAGAAATTTGTTTGAGCTCTGAACTAAACAAATGTCATTGGTTTAATGCAATCACTACTTCTATAAATATGCAAACATTATAAAAAATGCTCTTTATACTGTCCGGTATTAAGCAATAACAAAAATACTTCCATAAAGTGGAATTCCACAGTGTTGAGCTCTAAACTATCACTGTTATTAAGCTTTTAATGTGCCATCATAACCTTATAGAAAAAACCCCTTAACTTTATGTATAAAATAGTAGTTTGCAGGAAGAACAACAATCACGAACACAAGCACAAATTTCCAGATAATAACAATGTGCCCACCTGATAAAGAATTAGCAAACAGAGTTTACAGTTTACTTGCATGCTATTTTATGTATAACCATAATAATTTATTTGGCTATTGCTCTACACTCCGATTTTACTTACTTCGTTGTGTTAGAAGACATCGTATAAACACCATATGTTACCTGAGCTCTGTATGAAGGGTACACATGACAATAACACTTGAGTTAAGCCAACTGAATCTTACCTATATTGTACCGCCGTTCTGAGGCACGAGTTATTCTCCCCATTAATAAACATAATTAAAGTGTTTCAGGTTAAAGAAAAAGAAGAAAGAAACAAGGCTCACATTCCCCATCTGTTTGTGAAGTTTACCCACTCAACTCTGCCCTTGCCGCAGCTGGGTTTGGGCTCTTCACTCGTATCTTAGCTTTTACATCCCACCTAAAACTCCAGCTTTCACGCCTAAAAGCGACAACACGGCCTGTACAGGGGGCCATGTCCGCAGGCATTCTCCTCGGGGTGACAGGGTTTCCCCGCAGCAAGGCCAACAGCGCGGTTTCACCAAGCAGGAAGCGGCGGGAGCAGCCGCTCTCAGCCAGGGCCGGTGCCCGGGCGGGAACCTCCTCTCGGCCGAAGGCGCTGCAGCGCGGGCGGTGGGGCCGCTCGGCCGGCGAGCAGAGCCGGCTGCCGGCCCCCTCCTCCGGCGGCAGTGCGGGGAACGCGCCGCAGCTCCGCGGGGCGCCCAGAGAAGCGCCGAGAGAAGCGCCGAGGCCGCCGGGCAGCGCGGGCAAACACGGTGGCGGGAACGCACAGGCCCCGCGCCGGCTGGAAGGAGGGAGCGCGGGGCCGGCCGGGGCCGCGCCGGGGCCCGCGGCACCGCCGCCGATCCGCCTCCCGCCCCGTCCCGTCCCGGCGCTTACCGCGTTCTTCTTCTGCACCATCTTGTCCATCTTCTTGGCGATGCGGATGATCTCGTCCTCCGTGGCCATGGCGGCGGCGGCCCGGGCGGCGCCAGGCAGCGCGCGTCGAGCGCCGGCCCGGGGAGCCAGGTAGCGCTGCCGCACGCCGAGAGCAGGGGCGGGGCTGCGCCACTCGCACCGCTCCCCCCGAAAAAAGCCCCAAACCCAGCAAAAATACAGTGAGATATGTCGGACCTCTGACAGCCTTCACTGGGCACTGCGCCGAGTCTGACCGAGTTCAAGAAGCGTTTAGACAACGCGCTTGAGGCCCATGGTGTGATTCCTGGGGTGTCCTGTGAGAAGCCAGGAGTTGGACTCCATGATCCTTGTGGATCCCTTCCAGTTCACGCTAGTCTGTGATTGTGTGACCCTCAGACCCTCTCCAGCTCCCGGCGCTGCTGCTAACGCGCTCGGAGCCGCTCCGCTGCCCTGTTCGTACGGCGCTAACGCAGCGGAACCGCGCTGCCCGGAACCACCTGCCTGCCACCGAGCTTGTCTGCGGATGGCGGGAGACTCAGAGCAAACACTTGCTTTTATTAGCGTCAAAAGAATGGAGAAAAGCCTCTCTTCCCTCGAACAGAAAGGTGTTCATATATATATATATATAT
>VZRL01001642.1:130935-149283 GCA_013397895.1 Origma solitaria | reverse complement strand
TGTGTGTGTGTGTGTGTGTATGTATGAGTTTTGTTTTAAGAAGCCTAAGAGTTACTTTTATATTAAATGGAGGGCGGGTTTCAAATTGCAACTTCAGATTAAGTTTGGAAGATTCAAGTTTTGAGTCAGTACAACAGAGCTGGAGATAAACTTTGGCATGGGTCAAGCATCACACTGCGAGGTGCTACAGTGCTTCCAAATCTTAGTTCTAGTCCAAATCTCACGTGTGTTCCAGTGGGACATATCACATATACAAAGTTTGATATATAAATATTACACATCATTACTAATGGAATTCTGTTCATCCAACTGAACTAGATGCCTTGTTACTGCGATTTTTAGTTAACAAAAGCATCATGAAACCATGTTTACTGTAAAACAGGAGTGTCTACTTCATGAAAACAGTAGGCACATCTGAAGGTTACAGAAAGATTATCCCTTCCTAAGATCCAGGAGGGTGCTTATAACAGCCACTCAAATCCATTATTAGTCAAATGCTGTGGATGGCCCAGTTGTGAACTGAGGACTGTAAAATATGCACATTTTGAAGAATTGGCAAGGTAGGCCTTCTCCTTGAACAACACTCAAGGAAGCCATTATGGCAAGAACCATCAACACACTTGTCTGTCACGCACTGGGCAGCAAGACTGTCCTGTGTTTTGAAGCCAAATAGAGGCAGGTGGGCTTTGGGCACTTCTACATCCTGCTCAATGCACACAATGGTCTAGTGTAAGGCTTGCCCAGAGACAGACATATTAGAAGCAATTAAAATTATTTGGGACTCACACAGGATCTTCCCCCAGGTTAGACCTGGGCCATGAAATGGACAAGCATACAGAAACTTTGTCTGTAACTTTTTTGTTTATTCTGCCCAACAGGAGGTAAAAAACCCCCACAAGAACAAAGAAATTATTCTTTAAGGAAAATAATACTTTTTCATGCAAGAGCAGATTTTAGGGAGACAAAAATAAAATAGTGTTGTCACAACATTTAAGGGATTGTGCCGGTTCAGGTTTAATTCCATTTTGTGTAGATTTAGTTACCTAATACCTGTAATAATCAAACACCAGTACTTAACCCAATGCTAACCTCAAATGAAGTTTAGCATCATTTTTCCTCACAATCACATCGATGATAAAAGCAACACACAGGGTGTTGGCAGCTGAGAGCTATTGCTATACTACAGGATCAACAAGTTTGTACATGTTCTACAGTAGGTGCAAGTTAGGTCAGGGATAACACAATCACAAAACTAGAAATCTCAAATCAGTCAGTATGGTTAGTTTAAATGTATTTAAGCTCTGGAACAAAGTCATCCAGACTTTTCTAAAATTTCTTCTGAAAATACAATTCAACACCTATGTAATTGGAAATACATGGAAATAAATTCAGATGAAATCTATTAACATCCAAAATGTATCAGGTGACAAACTGACAATTGTAAATTAAATCCCATGAGAGCAGTTATAAAAGGCAAAGCACATCACGCTTATTTAACATCTAATCTTAAAAAAAAAAGTAGCATCAGAGAAATATTTCAGTAGGAAATGAAGGAATAATCAGATGGCAATGCATATCCTTTTTTTTTTGCAAGTAGATGCATTAAAAGAACCATAATAAAGCTCACATTATTTATGTTGTGTGCTACAATATACCAGAACAGTATCAATGAACTGAACCACTACTAACCAGACTGTATCAGCTGCTCTATCACCCTTGGGACAACACTTCTTTATAGAAAAGAAACACACAGCACTCTGCATGGTTGTTCTTTTAGCTGCTTCAAAACCAAGCAGCTTTGTACAGCACCAATCTCTTCTATAACATGTCACTCTAAGTCCAAAGAAGAGTAGGAGAGAGGCAAAAGAGACCTAACTGACCTTCTCCTTTCTGTTTGTCATCTTTCTCCTAAATTAACCCATGAGAAGGAAGAAGTAACACACTCTTTGTTGCATTGTGCTTACCTGTTATAGCATATCCTCACCATTCTTTTGCAACATTTTCTAAAGGGTTTTATACACCTGTGCTCGTGCAAAATCCTGTATCCAGCTCCCAAGAGCCTGTCATTTGCTGGATCACAGGGCCTTCTACAATACTAAGACTTAGCAGGAAGAGATGTCTCTCCTAAAAGAGTGCACACATAAAATAATGTAGATTTTTACTAACTAGTTTCATTTGATATGAGACAGCATCTTCAGAAATTTGGGGTGGGAGAGGCAACACAGTAGCACACTTTACTACTACAGAATTTGTAGTAAAGGATCTCTAAACTGCTATTAAGGCACTTAGAATTCTACACTTTCAGGACTGATATTCTGTATGGAAAAAGCTCTTCTAATTAGGTATTAACACAACTGTGCAAAATATAATATTCACAGCATTGCAAAAGGTTTTATGTAACCACATGTTATGGCTATTAACCCTGACCTCTTTATTTGAGCCCTGAGTGCAACAATGACTTAGGTCTACTAAAATAGAATCTCAACTGGTCTGAATCAGCCAGCTGGTCCCCAGCCTTTGCAGAGGAAGAGGAGATGAGTCCAACCACAAACACATAAGGAGAGCGCTAGCAAACTGAAGTTCCAATTCTTCCTAACAACAAGATTATCTTCAAAAATTTCTCAAATAGTAATATACATCTTGATTAGCTGTTCTATGGTTATAGATGGGTTGGGGTATTTTATTTACTTTTCAAAATGTTATTTACATTTTCAAAATGTCTTCACTTTTTCCTACTTAGAACCATTAACTGCAGATATTTAAATATAAAAAAAATTAAGCAACTGTTTTGTGGGTTTTTACTTCTGTTTTTGGTTTTTAAAGTTGTTATATTTGTTACACTTCTCTGTTCTAAAATGGCAACTTTTACTTATTTTTTCAATATAGACTTAAAATATTTTTTGAGTTTTTGAAGATCCCGTCCAATAATTTCAAATACTACAACACAGCTAGCAAATTATTTCAAGCACAAACTACTTTAAGAGTTTGCTTGTATTCACAACCAAGGAACATTCAGACTCTCTGCTCCATCTGGTAATACAGAGAAGTAGCTCTTTAAAGCAAACCTTAAAGGAGGGAAGTCTATTTTCTCCATACAAGCTAAACCTCCCACTTAGATGCCTGAAGCAAGTTCACTTCACCTCAGCAAACTGGCTGGAAGTTCTAAGTTTTACAAGTTTTGCAGATAAAAAAGGAGGCAATGGGTTGCTCTTTTCTAGTAATTGGTACTAAAAGAAAAACATTATCTACCGGTTCACTTTTTGGATGTCCATTAAATTATACAAGTACTTTATTTAAAACAACTTTAATCAGCTACATCAAAGGCACTTGTTTAACTCAAAGAGAATTAATAAAACCTGTTATTCCAAAGGCAAATGGTGGTCAGATGAGAGTGGCAAGCAATGAAAAGGAAGAAAAAAAGAAGGGGGACAGGAAGGGGGAATCTGTTCTACAGCTATTAATCTTCAAAGAATCACATTTTCAAGTTAACCAACAGACATTCTGAAAACTTCTTGAGTCACGTTCTTCACTTACACCACTGTTCTCATACTATATTTGATAAAGTTTAATACAATACTACATTGTGTGTTTTGAGGGTTTTTACTATGCTAGTTTTAGGCAATGTTTCTCCTCACAATTACCTTATCAGAGATGCCAGGGCTGAAAGTAAATAGAAACTGAACATTACCCAAAATGTTTTTCATAAAATATAAACTGGCAGATTACTCTGTGTAGTATTGCATCTTTATTTTTACTAGGTATTCTTAAACTTTTGATTTTCCACAACATATTCACATACAGCACTGAATCTACCATGCATTCCCACACATTCATGAAATTCCTCACTGTACTCTGCACTGACTTTTGGACATTGCAGTCTGTGGAGACAAGCAGCATTTTAGTTGCTTTAAGCTGCTTGAGGGGGGAAGTCTGCCTTTACCACATGTACACCCCATTCCCTCTCTTTCCAGATAATCCCACATTTTCTCTAGAGTGCCCTGTATTATACATAGCACTGATCACCCTCAAATATTAAACTATATAGAGCATGTAACCCCTGACCTGAAAATTGTTTCTTTAGCAAATCTATTAAGTGGTGTGTATGCCAAACCTAATTCAACTTCAAAGCCTTTCTAGCAACACAAACCCCCAGAGAAAGTTGTGGCAATACAGAGTGAGAAGACTTTGGCTCTTCAGCATCCTAGAATAACTCTACTAGGAAATACCTTCATTTCTCCTATCTTTAAAATTATTGCAAATTCCAAGAAAACAAGTCAAAATAAAATTAACCCAGAATATGAAAACCACCCTCCAATCTTACCTAGGATTCTTTCAACAAAGAAGCAAAACATAACTTGGTAAGTGATTCTCTTTTCAGTAACTACAAATCATTGTTCTTCTGTATTATAGAATGCATACATTTTCAAGGAGCCTCCAGAGTGCTTGTTTCACAGCACATTAAAGCACAACTTCCTTCAAGTAAGTATGGAAAAAATTTTTAGTACTTGCCCAAATGACGATTGAAATTTATTTCACAAGGATTACAAACTGAAAGCTTTTGCATTTTCCCTACTACAAAATAATTTCCAGAGTTAAGATTTCTTATCATAAATAAAATTAGTAAAATAAATTACACCTTAGCTGTCTGTATTAAATAGAAATGCCTTATACTTCTTGACACAAGGAGTAAACGATCAGTATTTGTTTATAAAATTTAAGAGGCACGGGCCTTGTACATATGGCTTTGTTAACATCTTACAGTTTGCCCTCAGTCATATCCATCAACCCAAATAGTACCTCTACATAAAAGATGCATCCAAATTATTTCAATGAAGTGCAGTATACTTCATTAGAGAGAACATGTTTTAATTAACAGTTCTAATACCAGTTACAGTGTACAGTACTTTTACCACTGTGTTGTAATTATACAAGATAGGAGGAAGAGACCAAATCATACAGTCCTCACCATAATACAGACCCCAGCACAGTTTTACCTCAAGAATGGCAGGAAAATTTGGCTTATAATATGTAATTCAACATGTTTATTGAAAAGTGGGCAATATATTCCAACAAGAAGTCAGACTTCTGACAGCACAAAACTGCAGTCAAATTTAAGTACCATTCTGAAATTAAGAACACACTAGGGAATTCAATACCTACTGAAACAAACTGATATGCAAGCAAGGTATTTTCTTATCAATGCTTTCATGGTTTGATAGACATCATCTCCTTTTGGTGGAAAGTCTAACATCACAAAAAATAAACTACATTATTGGACAGTTTCAAATTGTAGTCTGTGAGGATAGGACATTCATATTTATAACACTGATAGTCCGATTTCTCCATTTTAATAGAATACTATGAGAATTCCCCCACCAGAGTGAGCTATTATTCAGCCTCAAGTACATGCATTGTAACAGCAATCCCAGCATCAAATCACTACAGGTAGTGAAAAAGTTCAGCTACAAGAACATACAAAAAGCTTTCAAACCAGTTGGGAAGTTACAAAAGAAAGGAGCTCAACATACACAGTCTAATATGGAGGAGACAGAGTTGAAGTTTCCTCTAGTTTCTGGGCTCTTTAAGAACCCCCAACTACAGTATAAACATACACTCCTGAAGGGAAAAAAATGGAGAATTCTTCCTAGCATACAGAAATTCAAAGTAAGTCAAAACATTTACTTATATTTACTTTGGTAACACAGCTCTTTGTAGATAAAGCAAGCAGCAAAACAACAGTATAAAAAAGAATCTTGTTATGACAGCTGAATATTTGAACAAAGTTAACACATAAAAAGCATTGCTAGAAAAACATCTGAAAGCATCATGACAGTGACAGTTGAGGCAGACTTGGATTAGAGTGTCTAAGTGCTAGAAAGTGACCACAAGCTGCAAACACAGTTCACCGAACTGAAGAAAGGGTTATGAAGCTAACACAGAATGAAGCTAGAGCAGACCTCATTTTAACATCTTAGAAATACTTTTTAAAACTAATTCTTGCCAAAGGAAAGATATGTGAAATGAGCACACAGTCAATTAGAAGTTAAGACAGCTGAACAGCATTATCAACAAATCTACAAACAGAACACGAAAATAAGGAAGGAAAAATTAGAAGCTTGTGAAAGAACTCTGGAAACACACCAAGATTCAGGGAATTATTTAGACAACAGGGGAATGATGATAAATCTAAAAAATAGGAGAAATAGGATATAGTTTGCTTACCAAGACTGCAATTTAGCAGGATTGCAAAATCAGCGAACGCAATTTGGGAATGACTCCAAGCTAGGACATAATGTTTTCTCAAGAGAACTTTGGCACAACTACAATAAGAATATTATGTTTTTTTCTCTGAACTAAATTAACTGAAAGACAAATTGGCAGATCTATAGAAGAGAGTGACTGAGAGAAATTACTAATTATGATCAAAAAAAATGATCTGAGCAAGACTCCGCAACTTATATAATTTTAAGTTGTGAAGTAGGTATGTTTATTGCAGCGCTGGGTGAGCGGGAGGTAGTCCTCAGCCGCGCACCCTTCAGCCCGGGTATCGCTTGGTATATATTAGGTTACATGGTACACATTCACTGAGTTTCGCAATTCGCCTATACATATGCATGACCTATCCCCGCTTCGTATTATAATGAGTTTAAAAGTCATTTCCATGTGCTCACGCCTGCGCAGTGTTATTTGGTAGTGGGCTCCGGGGGTCTCGGGAGGAAGAAAATACTCATCCTCTTGTCTTGAACTTTTCACCTTTCTCTCTTGCACATGCTCTCTGAGTCCCTGGCCCAAGTCCAAACAACAACTCTGGTTTCAGCCAGCGTAGGGGTTCCATGGATACAAGATGGGTCACAGTCCCTGCTTTTGTCAATAATCTTTTACTTCTCATTCTGCTTTGACAAACACAATCAATGTTAAGTAAGCAATATACACTGTCTAGCAAGCAGTTTCTAGCAAGTTACCCTGTAACTTCTAACTTCCCTGCATCAATTAAACTTCAGATTTAACAAAAATGCCCTCTTAACTACACAGATGGAATATCTAAAACTTTTTCATTACCATTTAGGAAAAAACCTCATTTTCAATTTTACATATTAAGAGATGTTTAATAATCCAGAGAAACTGGATTAGAAAAAAAGCAGCTTCCTAAAAATGAAGTGCAACACATTAAAAAAAAGCACTGAAAACTGGTAACTCGGACTAGGTAAAAAAGTCAAATCTCTGGCAGCAGCAATGTTAAAGGAGAGATATAAAGGTGCAATTCCTCACATATGTGCTGGCAGATGCCTGATGTAAATCCATATATACTGTAAGAGAACCTCTGGGAGAGGAAAAGTACCTTAAATGAAGGTGTGAAGCACAGTGCTGACATGACAGATACATCCAAAATAGAAACATTCTTTGACTGAAAGCACAGGATATAGGATAGAACCTTGTTATGCAGCATATTATGCAGTAAAAAACGTAGTGCATTATTTTAAACATTTTTAGTGTGATGACAGCCTCTGAACACTGCAGAACAGCTGTTTCCAGCAGTAAATTATGGCTCTTAACTGAAAAAAAGCTGTGTGCATCAACTCCTGTAAACCAGCGCATTCTACAATTTTAAGCTTCTGAAAGAAGAAACATCTTGTATCTTGTAAATTTACTTTTTTTTTTTTTCCAGAATAGGTCTTCATATTCCTAGGCTATACTGATCTAGGGAAATGTAAAAGGATAGATTTGATAAGAAAATGCTTTGTTCCTATTCAGAAAAAAAAAATCAAGTCTCAACATGTAATAAGAGAAAGTATTATATGGTATCATCTAAAAGTAGCAGTTTAGGTAAGTTACATCCCAATTGCACCTATATTTCTAGTAAAAAATAATTCAAATAAGTCAATGTGTGTGTTACAGATGAGAGTTCAACAATACACAGAACTAGGCAGCTGCACTATTTTCAGTTATTTACTCCAAAGCAGACAGAAAAACATCAAAACTATATTCTGTAATTGTTCATGTGAAATATATAAACAAATGAAAGCTACAACTGAAGCATAAGATGAATATTCAGTATGAAAACAAGAATTTTTTAATGAAACTCAAATTAATCCTATGCGTTTCTTCAGAATTCTGTTCCAAGTCAACATTTGCAAAGAGCTTAAAAGAAAAAAGACAGTAAGTGACAAACAACAGTCTAATAAGGAATGAGTCCCTTTAGAAATTCCACAGTATTTACCTATATGAACAGTTTAAAATTGAGGTGGTTTAAATATAAGAAATACCTTTACTGACTTCTAGCCATTATAGAACAACCCTCCTTATCTGTTAAACAATTAACATATAATCCTTAAAGCTTTATCCTTGGTAACATTTATTCTACGATCATATGCTCACTACATTACATGTTCTGTACTTTATGCCCACTGTGTTTTATGTTGTGTTCTTTATGCATTCATTACATAAAAGAAATATTATCATATGTTTTCAATGAGTATTAAGAACAAATCACGTGTCAAGTAAAACTAAACTGGTCACATCTATGCTGCTCACTTAAATTTAGTTTTTTATTACTTGTACAAAGAGTTTGAAATTCTGCAATCAAGACAAAAAATAATCAGACATCTTAAAACAGTTACATTCTGTCACTGTTACCTAGATCCCTCATTCCTATCCTTCCCACCACTGGATGGTGAATACTAAAAAGATTATCATTTCTTGTACGTGTGTATTATTTAATCTTCATTGTAGGTATAAATTTGCAACACAGTAGTAACACTGCAGGTATAGAAATAATATTTCCTATCAGGCATATGAAAAGATTTAACACTCTACCACAGTTGATGCTGGTGTATTTATATAGAAGGCTTCTCACAGATCAGTTCAGTCTATGGGAGGTAGATGTTTGTCTATGAACTGTTTTACATCCATCATCTCCTGTTCAAAGATGAAAGAACGTATTAGTTAAAGTTCTCTGCTACTACATAATCGGCTACACTAAATCATTCTTTAACATTTCAGTTATAATGAGCAGCTGGGCTAGAAATATTGAGCAATTAGTTACTTGATTATCACTCTGCACACAAGTCAAGGCTGATAACTTCAAGGCCCTATGCACTAAGAGGCTAAAACACAAGGCAAAAAGCAAAGGCTACTTTTTCTCACTCTCTGAAGTTGAACAGGCAAGCTACATGTTAATCATCAAGTGATCTCAGCACCAGGCTGTCTATGTATAGAGTTTCAATGTAGCTAAGGCCACAGTCTTCATGTATACTTTAAATTTTTAAAAATTAGCAGCAGTATGAAAACCCAGCAACTCCTCCTCCTAACCATTCCGTTTCATTTTCACAATGTTTCCTTCCTTAAGGAAAAGCAATGCAGCAAACTAGACTGAGAAACTAATCCATGTTAATCTTTTTTTTAATTAAGCCACCCTTGTAAGAAAGAACACATTACTGCTACATTTGTGTAACAATTCACCAATATTACAGCCTAACTGCAATTCTACTCTGTAAATGTTACAAAGAGGTTGTTCAAAGGTACAGTTCCCACAAGATGCAACAAACCAAATTAACAATGTTACTGCTCCTGAAAAATAGCAAATCTGTTCTTCACCTCCGCTTTGATTTCTTGCTCCTACCACTTACTTTGTGTGAGCTCTGATGCTTGAGCTCCCTACAGCTGCAAACACTGAAGGCAGCAGTTTTTGCCATTTTAGCAAGTTCAAACAGTTCAAGGAAGTTTCTGATTTGCCCCAGAGCTGGTACAAGGAGGAAGTGAGGGCCACAAGGTCATGAGGAGAGGGAGTCCACCCCTTTCTGGCAGCAGGAAGTTATTACATCAGCTCAGCTGTCTGCTGAGCCAGAACCATAAATACAGGTTCTGAGGCTGCCTCTTCCATAGTGTCAACCCTCCCTCCCTATTCCTTCCATGTCTCCAGCCACAGAACTACCTGGATTCTTCTCTTCAAAATGCCATCTTTGATTTATGCTATGAGAATCTGTCTTTTAATACAGGATAAATTTTGTTTCTTTTTTTACTAAGCAAATAATAAAAATTAGGGGAAAAGAGCATTTTATGGATCAAGTTGCCTAGTCTCCAAACTACAATCTTATAAGGGAGTTCTCCCTAGTCATATTAACTTTTTATTTGGATACTTTTTTAGCCCAGCATTCAGTTACTCACCAAAATAAGGAGCATGAAGCACTTGTTATTGGAAAAAAATAAACAAAACCAACTGAACGAACAAAAACTAACACACACACCTCCCCCCCTAAGCCTATATATGTATTTATTTTGAGGGAAAAGATTTAACTATACCCAGCTAAAACACAGTGTATTAAGAAAATTACCTCAAGTGATGAACTGTGCATCATGCCAGCATAAGTCTTGAAGGTTACGTTGGCTGGATTTATCATACTCTTTAGCTTCTCAACAGTGAGGGAACCAAACATTAAAGGAACCAGGGGGTCACAGTCCCCATGGCACTGAAGA
Organism: Origma solitaria; assembly: GCA_013397895.1. Classification (NCBI taxonomy): domain Eukaryota; kingdom Metazoa; phylum Chordata; class Aves; order Passeriformes; family Acanthizidae; genus Origma; species Origma solitaria. The sequence continues at coordinate 138,810 of VZRL01001642.1, read as the reverse complement.
ACAGCAATGTCCTTGTTGACACCACTGATAGGGCCCTGGGAGGCATGGAATTAGACAGGAGAAGAGAAGAAAGAGACACTAAGTGGAGATAAGGCTAACATCTTTGAAGTAAAATAACCCCATGGCATGATACCCTGTGGCATGACAAGCAAATTGAATTCTGAGGGGAAAATAGTACAATGTATAGTCTGCAAGCTCCTTATGAAGTATGCTCTGTACCTGACAACACATTAAGCTCAAAGACTTGAATATAAAATTTTGGCAAAAGATTTTATAACAGAAGATCATTATTTCTGGCCAAGTAAAAAACCTGAAACTTTGTTCAAACACATAGTCTCTAATAAAATAGTGCCTTCCAGATGGAACAAATGGCAGATAGAAAATCTTTAATACAAATTTCTAATCTCCTTTGAATTTTTTAGGAGTGTCATTTTAAGCAAAAATAGCTACTGAGTGTTTCTCCATTTTCCTTACTCACCAAAATCTAAGACTCCTAGACCCTATTTTAAAAACTTCCAAGTTACCAAAGAACTGCCAACATCTGGTAATAATGATGGCCACTAATTCCTGCACAAGATACAATATCCAGATATAATCATTCCCCAAGTGCAACTTATCTTAGGAAAGAAACAAATACCTGAGGAAAGGAGGCCCGTAGAGGAAGCCAACAGCTGAGGGCTATAACACCTGCTAATTTTTGATGTGTTGTAAGAGCTGTATACAATGATAAAGCACCTCCCTAAAATAAAGGGATATAAGTATTAGAATAGTGTCAGTATTGTTTGTTTTAAGATCTCTGATTTCTCCTTTAAAGGTGTTTTTCTGTTCCAATCTAGTCTTCTTTAGAGCCAACACTAAAAACAGTATTTATGGACAACATTTGCTTTGCTTTTTCTCCTCCCCTCCAAGTCCATGTTGTCAATTCAGAAGTAAAGCACCAAATTTACTGTAACTAAGAGCTGTCAAAAAAAAAAAAAATAAAGACTATTACTCACAACAGTATTATCACTACTTTAGTATTTAATTTATTTGCATGTATACTGGGGAGTTGATGTATGGACCAATTAATCTATTAACCTACCCACCATAGATGCCTTACAAGTATGAAGGGAAAGATTTCCCAAATAAATCCAGACCACCAAAGATCTACCAAATTCAATTAAAAATACTACCAAGATTTTCAAGCAAAACTATGTAGGTTATGTGCATAAAGATTTTAAACAGACTATCAATTTTAGTACCTTTTTTACACATGCATGTTCATTGTCCAGTGAACAGTAATTATTTGCATAAAATTAAAAAACTTCATTTGTTAAAGCGAAGGAAAATTGATACCTTAACATTTTAGAGGCATCTAATATCAGCTGATTTCAATTTAAGTGTTGGGGCTTCTGGAGTTAATAAAGCTAGGTTACTTCCCTAGAAAAAAAGACAATGGTTCTTTCCAACCATACCTTACCTGAGAAAAGCCTCCCAGAATAATTCGATTAGAAGGAATTCCATTTTTTACTTCTTGATCTATCAGTGCTTTAACTGCAATATGAATAAAGGCCAGTAATTAAAATCCACTCCATTCTCTAGAAAGTCCAGAAGAGGAAAGAAGCCTTTTTCCTGGCATCAACAGAAAGCTAGCGAAAGGAAAATCTAGGCTGCTATACATCAAAAGTATCAAAAGAACTAGAGCACAATCAGAAATTTCAGTGCCACAGTATTTCCAAAGAGAAAAACAAGTCTTGCAAAAGCCCCACTGCTGGGAAAATGGCATCCTCTTCCAAGTAAAAGCAACACAACTAGATGCTAATTTAACTCTAACCTGCTGTGCTACCCAAAAGCTCACAAAAAAACAGACATTTGTTCCCATATTTCAGAGTATGAATTGTTCATATTGGTGAATTACTCTGCTTACTAATAAAGTTTAAAAACAAATAAACAATAAACTACTCATCTAGCTAAACTCTGGTCAGTGATTATACCATATACACATATTCTTTTCCCTGAAATGTTGTCTTTGGAAAACTTGTTTCAGACTGATAATTCATTTTCAAGAATACCCAGAAGTACTTTTAAGACACAAAAAATATTCCTAAGCATACCACTCTCTGCCGCCTGCTTGATCCCAGCCTCATCTTCCTGTGAATCTGGAGAAAGTCCAATGATATCAAACCTTACAAAAACATCAACAAGAGCATTACTTATTAGAGCATCCATCCCACTTCCTTAATAGACAAATAATAAAATGTGGATCTTTTCCAGATAAAAATGTTAGCTGTCATATTGTTTAGTACCAACTACCCACAGATTACAAGAAACAGTGGATAATCTGTGAATGTGGCTTAAAATCTAGATCTAGTCAACAAGGCTTTTCTGAGTTTTGACATCTTCTGTAATTTACTGTAGATCAAGCAGCTCAGTTTTGATATTTGCTCCAAAAATATTAGCAGGAATTTTGCTGCATGTACAAACTAAAATATGGTTTGAAGAAATACAAGAAAAACAAACGTAAGTTACTTTAGGAGAAAAAAAAAATCCCAAAACCAACACAACTGAATACTGGTTTAAGATCATTAAAATCTACCATATTCTTCTTGTTCTCTATTCAGAATGGATGTTCTAAAGAACAGTTTCTACATATCCTACTGACCCACCAAATATTACTCACTAGTAGCAATAATATTTCCACTCCAAGTCTCTACTTCTACTGACTATGAATTCAGACACAATGCATACTACAGAGCATACCTGTAAAATAAAATGGGATTTTGTTCTAAGACATACAGATTAGTCCTGGGAATAACCACTACCACAAATACAAAAGGATAATTAGAGTGTACTCATGACAGCCCTTTTATAAGAACAGAACTAAAGCAAAAAGGTGTTTAAACTTGCATGTGATTTAAACCAGACACTCAGGTTGTTCATGATTTTAAATTAAGAACAATGAGTTCATACCCCCAGATATAACTTGATTAGAACTATCTGCATTTAAACAAATACTTACCATGATGGCATAGACATGTTCATGTTCAAAGAAACTGGCATAACTGGCCTAGAAATGAGAATGAACACCACTGACATAAGATATATACTGAAATTCAATAATGCAGATGCAGTTACGTCATGAAATTACATATCCCCTAACTCTGTCTTACTTTTAAGCAGTAATTAACATTAGATGCTTTGCAGCATCTGTTGAAGAAACTCTCTTGAAACCTTCCAACCCAAACACATTTATTATTCAGGGTTGAATTACCACTCTCTGTGGAAAGCAAGCAAAATATTAATGGGTTGTTTTAATGTGTGTGTGCGTATGTGAGCAAGTGCACACATATCATATGCATATTTTTAATATACATATATTATTTAGTTATTTCTAAGTAAGAATTATTTATCACAGTTCCACGTGTTCAGTGGATTGAGGCAATTAAGGCACCTTATACAGCAGCATCACCAGGAAGCAGCCAAATGCAGCATGTTGTGGATCCAAGTCTGGCCACACACGCGTCTCTCATCAGCCGAATCTGCTTAGGCAGTGCCTGCCTTCACTGCAGGACTCCTTCCCACCCCTGTGCTGCTGTATGGCATCTTTTCAGCCACACCAAGGCAGCTTCAATGGACCATACCATGGATCAAACCTGGCTTTAGTTTTAATCTATGGATACTGAGCAGCATAAATTCTGTGGGGAAGGACTGACAGAAGACAAAGGGCAAGCAAAGAAAACAGCAGATATGGCTAAGCTCCTTTTGAATGGCTCAGCAAAGCTTGGCCATCTGGTAAAAAAATCGAATAAATCACAGCTCAGTAAAACATTGCCTCCTTTTCTCCCTATCATCTCTGCTCTGTACCTACCAAGACCGCTGGAGCAAAAGACAATCTAAATTTTGTGTTAAATTTTTCTACCACTGAGTAAACACAAGATAGATATTAGTGCCTTATTTACTGATGCCTGACCGTGCTTAGAAGTATTTCACTTCTCAATTTGCACACAGTGACAGTTCAAATTTCATCATTTGCTGAAAATATTAATATCCTGTGAATCTTTAAATTTCCTGGTAACCTATAGCAAGTTTCAATCTACTATACACACACCCATGTTTAAGTACATGTACCTAATACGAATTATGTGTAATGGTAAGTAAAATTAAAAAAAAAAAAATTAAAAAATTCCTTGATAAAACTGGTTTTGACAAAAACCTGTTAAGGAGGGGGCAGGCAACTAACAATCCACTGAAAAAAAAAAGACAAAATAATATAATTTTGCACATAAAACTCTCCAAATATGTTTCTGTCTGAATTATTAACAAAACTAAAATACGAATAAAAATGCAGTTTTGCCCCAAAATAAATCACACAGCAGTTCCTAAAACTAAGAAACATTTAATAGCATCAATATTATTTTAGAGTGGGCTTTTATATAAAAAAACAAAATGCAGAGATATCCTGATACCATTTGACTTCATCATCTGTGCCAAGTGTCTTAACATGCAACTCTACAGAAAAAGGTAAACAAGAAAAGTTACAAACTTACGCATGTGGGCAAATGTATTTCACATGGGGGCTTTTGATACCTGCAAGTGCTTCTGACCATCCATGCCTGTTAACAAAAATATATTCAATATTTCTGTGTCGGTGCATCAGCAGAGACAAGTATGGAATATGCTGAATTAGATCAATATAAACACACTTCTAGAAAATGTTTACATCAACCACAGTATACTATGAACATAGCACTAAACTTAGAAGGTTTCTTCAGCCCTTGAATGCTTGTGGTGTATATACAGTCAGGGAGATTTGATCTAATTTGACTGTCATAGATGTGATGGAGCTACAGAAATACCACTTTGGCTCCAGGCAAAGCCCGCTCTGTATCTGTCTGGCTTTATTAATTTGTGTGCCAAAACAGATGCACACAGGTATCCTGCTTCACAGGCTGCTTTGCTGCTCCTGCAGAGTTTGTGAACCAATTTCTTGATGTGGGACAGGAGCAAACTGACATCTAAGCTAACTCCACGTGGAGCCAACCTAATCAATCAGCCCTATTAACTTCAGCTCAGCTTGAATGCTCTTAGATTCAGGCAGTCCTGAACAACACTCCAGATCACAGCAGCTTTTTAATCTCAGGCAGATACTGTATATGAATGCCCATAACAACACAAGATTTGCACAGCAGGTGAGTTAATGAGCTTCCTGCAAACTGGAACACTGGAGAGCAAACTTAGAGACTCACTCCAGGCCTCATCTAGACAGGAACTGACCTCAACCCAAATCTGAACCCATGCAGAACCAATGCATGTACCTGCACTTGGCTTTACAGAACACTGAGTATCTCCTGTATTTCCTAATTTTTCTTATCTTTTAGTATTCCTAACTCACCCTCTAAATTAGATACTGGAAATTTGGTTCTAAGCAGGAAACACCTTTAACAAATTCATCAGTGACAAGCTGAACTAATCAGAGCAACAGCAGACCAGCCATAAAAGTATGTTTGCTTTAGTTTTAATATCATCCTGAAAAGTTAATGTATGCTACCTAAAAGCATTTCCAACATACTGACAGCACAGACATCACTGTGTATCTCAGCCTACTTCCTACCTGTGCTTTTATATCTATTATTAACAAATTGCAGGTAATATCACTTGCACAATATTTGCATTATCACAGAAGGCTAAATAAGAATCTAAAGGGGAAATATGACTGATAAAAAATAGTTACACAAGAATCTGGGGATGTTTTTTAGCCAACTATAAAGACTAATTTGACAAATTTGGAAAGCAACGCTGTGTACACATTTCTGCAGACTCCTCAGAACAATTTTCTATGTTGCACCTTTTGTTCAGATTTTGGCAAGTATGTATCAATCTTTAAGTGCAATTTATATAGGAGCTAAGACAGAAAAAGAACATAACTTCTGTTAGACACTTTATAGAGTAAGAAAAATACAGTCGATAAACTGAACTGGTCAATTTAGAAATTCATGTGAAGTGAAACAGGTGAAGTTATAAAACTGTTGGTAAATTTGCTTCAGACAATTTTTTGGGTCACAACTACGTCTTTTATTTAACAAAATCCCAAACAGCAGTATGTCAAAGGCATCTAATCTAATCTCATCTAATCTAATCTGCAGTGGACTAGAAGAAGAAGAAATACAACTAAATCACTGTATTTCCACAGACATGTCATGTCTTGTTAAGTGCAGACATTCCAGTATGCTCAATGCATTTGCAAGATTGAGGCTGTGCATTAGCTCTGACACTGAAATGGAAACGCCACGTTGTCTAAGGAATACAATTTAGGTTAAAGAGCAAGTCTCTATTTTTCACCCCTTGCCAAAACCAACATCAACCCAATTTGCAAGGATTCAAATTCCAAAAGCTCAAAGGATTCTGCAATCACTTGCTGAACATTTGGTGCCAAGATGCAGGCAGTATTGCTGCCTCAGCTGCATCCTACCAGCAGAAAGGAAGAGGGATAATGCAAACAAGGTTTTGTGTCAGCACAACAAATCAGAGCAAAAATCTCCGCTTGTAGAATACTGCCAAGTCCACGGACTTGACTCTTTTTTAACTTACTAAATGCCCCAGTAATGCAAGTTTTAATTCTAACAGCTAACTTTTGTCAGTTCTTTGGAAAAAAATTGTATCTTAAACATAGCAAGTTTCAACCTAGCAGTAACATCCAAGTTCCAGGTAACCAAAAATGTTCTTAAAAAAATATTATAATTTTGCCCACAAGGGAGCACAATAGACAAAGCATTCATGCTACTTAGATACTTATTTTCACTATCTAAGTGCCAATTCCTTTAAAGTCGTCCACTAAAAAGGTTTCAACACTCTCTTAACTTGTTAATTCAATGGCTTTAATGAATGCAGGCTTATTTCTGGGCACACACAAGCTTCAAACTGAAACATTACACCAGAGCTAGAATGCCTCCCAGAAACTCCCTACCACTCTTTCCATTTCTACTCAAACATGGAAATAACAGGAACAAGGCAACAGGGCATTTCACATTTTATTTGGGTGGGTTTTTTTGGAGTCTGAAGACCATATTTCAGAGACAGAAATCTGTAGACATTAGGTGACTACTTTGGTGTTTGCTTATGTAAATCAAATAGGTCTGGATTTTAGCATAAGTACAACATATCGACGAAGAAACCACGGACTAACTGTACCTATTGGCAAACCAACAATCCACAAGTCCAGAACAAAAAAGAACTCTAAATTTAGACAAGCACAGGAATAACCAGAAACCCACTCTCAGGAAAGCAAATGATCAAAAGACCCCAGACTTGTTTTGCTACCAAGTTTGTCTCAAGAACAAAAGAGAGATCACATTGGGATCAAATTAGGTGAGTAAAGTTTTTGAGGACTTGGTAGAAAATTTAAAGTAAATAGTTGTCACCATCATTGCAGGATACATGAAGTTCCATCTGTTGTTGGCCGATGCATTCAGTAAAGGGCAAAATAAGAAGCTTAAGTAAATTTTAACTACTCACGTGTTCAAAACATGCAAATTATATTTGAAAGTATAATAGCTACTAGGTATGCAATAGATCAGAATACACACCCGGTATCTCCTAATCCGTGAAGAAAAATGACCTGAGGGAAATAAAACAGCAAGAGAAAAAAAAAAGAAAAAAAGAAAAAAGAAAGAAGAAAGAAGAAAAGGAAGAAAGGAAAAAAGAAAAGAAAAGAAAAAGAAAAAGACAACAAAGGTAGCGGTTTAGGATCACTAAAAAACCAAACGCACCTCGCCCACGAGCCCCAGGCGCCCACCCAAGGTCAGGCACAGTTCGGAGCACGGCACCACTTTCTCCCAAGAAAACTCCGCTTCGCTCACTTCCCCTCCCCGGCCTCGCCGCCATCAGCGGCCGCTCCCG
>VZRL01001642.1:117543-130883 GCA_013397895.1 Origma solitaria | reverse complement strand
CCCGCGCCCGCCGCGCCAACAAAGCGAGGCGGCGGCGTTCCCCGCCCGGGCCCCCGCCCGCACTCACGGCGGCCGTCGCCTTCCTGGCGGCCGGGACGATGGCAGGGAGAGGAGCCGACATGTTGTTGCCGCACATACACCGGGCTGCGGGGCGGCCGGCGGGACTCGGGCCAGCGGCGAGGAGGCGGCGCGGGAGGGCGGCGGGAGCCGGGTGGGAGGAGCGCGGGCGGGCGGCTTGCGCTGCGCTCCAAGGCCCGGGGGGAAAAAGGAAATTACGGTATTCTTAAATAGGTAAAATACAAAAGGCTAAGTCACGGCAAGGCAGGAAAACCAGCACCAATATAGCAAACAGCACTGTTAGACGGGGCTTATCTGTCCTCATCGGATCAGATGCCTTTACCACCGAATTAAATCTCTTGGCTTACAGCTCATAAGTCACTGATTCTTACTCATCTTGAAATGTGTTAGGCTATTCAGGCACTCTGGTTGAAGTTACTGGATCATTCCAGTCCATTCCAAATACTTAGACCAACTCTGAATATGTATGGGAAACACATTTCTATCAAAATGGAATAGTTTGTTCTTTGTCTTCTATTCCATACATCTTTGTCAGATATTTACTCCCAGAAAATCAATATGCTCATTGTATTTGCCGGGTGCTATTTGGCTGGCTTGGATGCTTTTTGGCAGTTCCAACAGCTGAATGCACACTATATTTCTTTCACATCCTTCCCACTGCTGTGTTCCATACCAAACAGGGATGATTTTTCACAAAGCTTTTGCTCATCAACATTACCAGCACTGGCTGCATAAAATTTGTTGCAGATGCCTTTATGCCAACTGTGTAACACCAAACATGCATCCTTAGGCTGCTTTGATGCATAGTATTTATGCCAGGGTGTCCTTGTTATTGCTAAAATTGGATTATTTTCACAGGTAACTTTCTGTGTTTTGATTTGTCTCTAATTTAGCATGTGTTCCTGCCTCATGTACTGTACCCAATTCAAGTCTGTTAAGAATACACAGTTTGTGTATAAAAAATTCTTCAAAGATTAGGACCTTCACAATATGTCAGATGCTTAAGAATGCCAAACGTGACTCCTACTATAGTTCATCTTTTTGGGACATGAACCAAATTTTGCTTTCCCTCTCTACTCTGCTATTTACCATGTAAATATCACTTCCATAAGGTGAGCTGCTGAACCTTCAGCCTAAGAAGTCAATAGTCTGCTCATAAACAGAACAAGCTTTTAATATTTTAGCCAGTATAGCTGGAATGATCTTACTTGAATTCCCAGTTGCTGCTAGCATGGCCCCATGGGCACTGGAGAAATGTGAACTCTGCATGGATTGGGCATGGGGCAGTCTGCTGGTTACAGACAAGTGTTCAAGAAACTGAACTTCAGGAATCCTGAAGGAATTGCTGAAAACATCTGAACTGTGAACCTTACAAAGACTGGTACATTGGCTGTCTCTTTGGAGTTAGATATCTATCATAGGTGTGAAACTTTTCTACCCTATTTGGCATTTCTGTTTAAAGCAGTGAGAGCTTTACAGGACAAAACATGGTCTAAATTATGTACTTTTACCTGCCCTAGGGGTCAAAATGGGCTTAGATAAAATGGTTGTTCATACCAGCATCTTGTGTATTGTTACATTGTAATTTCTCCAAATTTTTTTGAAGGGGATAAGAAGCTATACAGGTTTCATACTGAAACTCATGATTTCTGCAGCATGATTTCCCTTTTACCCCCATTTACTCTCAGGACTAGTAGAGCTGCTGCCTGATCTCTTCTCCAATCTGAAGCAGATATTCAACATGGAAGAAGGCACCGGTCAAACAGAAGTTTCAGGATGGAAAGCAGGATATTACACCAAGGAGTATCCGCTGACTTTCACAACAGAAACTGGCCTTTCTTCTCTGTACCTCCTCAATGGCAGCTTTCACAATTCACTTCACTGCACTATGCCTGCACCCTGGACATCCTTCCCACCAGAACAATATACCGATGGAAACTGCTGTATGGTTTTCCAGTTGGTACACATTTAAATTTAAAAGATTGAAATAACACATGTGATCAAGTACTGCAGCAGTACTAGAAAAGTCTCTATGCCAGCCTTTGCTGTGGTAATTTTCTTCACAGTGGCTGGTGTGAGGCTGTGTTTGGATTTATGCTGAATGCAGTGATGATCTATAGAGATGTTTTGGTTATTACTGAGCAGAGCTTACACAGAGCCAAGGCCTTTTCTGCTTTTCGTGCTGCCACACTGGTGAGGAGGCTGGGGGTGCATGGGAGGGTGGGAGGAGACACAGCCAGGACAGGTGACCCCAACTGACCAAGGGATATTCCAGATCATATGGCACCATGCTCTGCATGTAAAGCCCAGAAAGAGGAGGAGGAGGGGAGGGATATTTGGAGTGATGGGTTTGTCTGCCCAAGTAACCATTACACATGATGGGGCCCTGCTCTCCTGGAGATGGCTGAACACCTGCCTGCCCATGGATAACACTGAATTAATTCCTTGTTTTGCTTTGCTTGGGTGCGCACCTTTTGCTTTCCCTATTAATCTGTCTTTATCTCAACCCATGAGTTTTCTACCTTTTATCCTTCCAGCTCTCTCCCCGATCCCAGTGGTGGGGAGGGAGTGCGTGGCTGTGTGAGGCTCGGTTGATGTCTGGCCTTAAAGCACGGCACTTTCCAACCGTCTCGGCCATTTCCATACCTGTGCTTGCGGCGCCCGCACTGACACGGGGCGCAGCACGTTCAGCTGAGCCAGGCTCGCTGCACCACCGGCCAGGCGGGTTTAGATGCAGCCTGACGGTTTTAAAGGCTTGGCTTTGAAAGGTTGGCTGCGGTCTGTGTGATAGAACAGCAGGTGCTGGAAAACGAAACGTAGCGAGGGCCCTCTGCCCAACCCTCGGAACTCTGACCTCAGGCGCCGTTAAAAACCTGCCCCCCCACCGGCGGCGGCTGCGCGACACTGCTGGGAAGGCGCGGGGGGTGCGGTTTACGGCCCTGCCGTAAAGCGCTCCTGCCAGGCGCGATCGCCGCCGGCGCCCTTGGGAAGGGAGCGGCCATGAGCGGGAGCGGCGCGAACCGGGCCCTGGAGCTGCTGCGCTCGCTGCCCAGGGTCAGCCTGGCCAACCTGAGGCCCAACCCCGGCTCCAAAAAGCGAGTGAGTGCCTGCAGCTTGCCGGATGGGCCCTGGCAGCGGGACTGGGCCCCGGCAGCGGGCGCGCACTGTCGCGGTGTGGTTTTCCTCCAGAAAGACATCATCGTGGCAGGACCAGGAGAGCGGTCTGGCCAGAATAGGCGTGGAAAGGCAAAGGAGTGGACGGCACTGCTGTGTGTGTTGGCCCGGTGCTTGCCCTTTGTGTGCCTTGTTGCCGATGTGTGTGCCCATCCCCAAAGAGAAGTGGCAGATGACTGGTGCTGGTTGAACCTCAGGGCCATTGCTGGGGCTGGAGGGGAATAGTAAAAGGAATTTAATACCGAATGTTTATGGGATGGAGTTATATGTGTGGAAAGGGAAGTTTAGAACGCTTACAAAGGAAAGGAATGTGGTGCTAGCTAGCATTCTTGTTGCTATATCTTGAAAGCAAAACTGTTACCTGTCTCCTTATAAAGCGGGAAAGAAATTAAGAAACCAGGGAGAAACCCTCCTGGTTTGGGGGGAATATTAGTGAACAGGGGGTTGAGGTTCAAGGACTGAACCATAGAAATAGAGAAGGGAACAGCAAGCTGCACTCTCCTAAAAGTGCTCAAGACTCCCTAGAGCTACTAAATAGTATAGAATTCAAGTGCAGTTCTGTGCAAGACTCGACCACCCCACCAAAGAAAGCTGACTTGTCCCCAGGCTTTGTGGTGCCAGCCTAAAGCTGTGCTCTGCAAAAATCACATTAACTGCTTTTTTATTTTTCCCCTTAGAAAAGATCTATCGCTTTAATTTTTCCTCAAGAATCAACATTTTGGTCAGTTGTTTTTGTCTCTGAAATCTTACATTTCATAGATTACTTGTCTCTGAAATAGTTGACTAAATGTATCATTGATTGTTTTGAAGGAAAGAAGACGTGGCCGTGGAAGATATGGAGGTAGGAAGTGTGGCCGAGGTCACAAAGGAGAAAGACAAAGAGGGAATCGCCCCCGATTAGGCTTTGAGGGTGGTCAAACTCCATTTTACTTGGCTATACCAAAATACGGATTTAATGAGGGACATAGGTAAGTTTCTTCACATTTACTGGAAAATTAATCATTGTCTGCTTTTCTTGATCTTTCTTCTGAAGCAAGAATATAATATCCCAAAACAGGCCTAACTGAAAGAGTTAGGCCTCCCCAATTCCTCTCAGTTTATTAGCTACTTTACCAGATGAATCTCCCATTTCTTGTGAAATTATTCTTTTAATTAATTCACTTAGTTTTTACACATCTGCTTATTTGCCCTCTTTATAATCACTCGTGTAGCAGGCTATCCCCTTCCTCATCCAGCTGAATGTCTTTCCCCTCTGAGACCACTCCTCCATACCTACTTGTTTTTCTCTTTGACTCATAGCCTACTGAACTGACTGGGAACAGTCTCAGGGACTGGAGTGTGGATATTAGGCATGGAAGTGTAATCCAAAGCCTTGCTTTGTTGTTTCTCCTCACTGTATTCACCAGAAGCTCTGATCTGCTGCCAGCCAAACAATTCTGCTTCTCTCCATGGTTCTACCCTTTCAGCCCTGTGACACTGTTGTCTTTGTATGCCTGTGCCCCACCTGTTCCACCTAGGATCCTAACAAGCTCCTTAATAGCAAATCTGCTGTATGAGGCATTAAGTTACATTTCACCATTGTTCTCCTTGGGCATACTGCCTTGTTTAAGACTTTTGTCCTTTTTTCACATTGCACTTGTGCAATATGCATATTCCACCTTCTTAATGTTTAAGATTATTCTCCTAACGTGTCTTTTCTCCATTCACTGTTCTTACCTGGAGAGATGTGTGTCAGTGTTTTCCAAATTTCCTTCACTTATATTGACAATTAAAAAATTCTGATTAAATTTTTTTCATTTGTTTGGGTTTTTTTAAAGCTGGGTTTGTTTCATAAAGCAGCATTTGTGTTACCTGGGTCAGTAACCATTTTGTTGCTTTTAGATCTGGTCTTGAAAACTTCTGTATTGTAATGGTGTTAGAGGCAGTAGTAACAAACACCTGCTACAGTAAGCAGACAGTTCAAGAATGAAAAGACAAATGTGTATTTGTTTGTGAATTGTTAGACTTTATTTCATGTTCCATTTAGTGATACAACTTCATCAAATAACTGAGCACTTTTATATTTCCATTCTTTACGCGTGCGGTAGAACTTACAGACCTGTCCCAGATGTTAAACAGTTTTCTCTGAGTCTTAATAATTTTGAAATGTGACTCAAATTCTATTTCCAGGTACTGTTAGTCCCTCCTGTTTGCTTAAATTATTATAAGAGTAAACAAAAAACACTTTCAATAGCTGAAGGCAGAGTGTAGATCCACAGTCATATGAAGGGAATGCTGCAGAATGCAGACAGTCTGCTTCTTATGTTAATAGTGGTCACAAGTTCACGAATAACCAACAGCAAAAATCCAACCTCCTGCAGTGGCAAGAAATTATTAGGATCTGGCTGTTTTTAACAGCATCTGACAGCATGTGAAAACCAGAAAAGTACTCTGTATGTTGTTTGCAAAATTTTGGTGTCAGGCTACTGTAAATGTTTCTATGGTGGCCACTGCAAGTGCACCCAAGCAACGCTTCGGGGCAAGGGGAGCACACTGAGCAATGTCTCTGCCTGTTTATCTTCATCTCACTCCTTCTGCCTCCACTTCTTGAACTTTTGCTCTGTAAGGGACTGTCTGACAGCACAAATTCTGTTACTTGTCTTTTGTACATGGCTTGCCACTAACAGAGATCAGCTGCTTCCCTGTTTTTCAGCCACCACTCACAGACTTCTGATAGCAGCCGTCAAACAGATCACAGGAATAAGTTTTGAGCATCAGCATAAATGGTGTGCATAGACAGGAATAGACACTGGCATTGGAAAACTCTGCTAGGGATTGGTTTGTACAGGAAAATTAGAACTTCAGAAAACACAAAAGTAGGTTCTGCTGAAGCCAATAGCTGTTGCCAAGAGATTCCAGCTCCCTTTTGGGGATGTGGGTTAATGTGTATTTTCTCAATATTTCTCTTTCTTGGTGGTGTTTTGTGGGAGATTTCTTTCAGTACTTCTGAGACATTGTGTACAGTTGTAATGGACTAAAAAGATCTTGTTGGATGTAAGCTGTGCAGGATCATGTTAAGGGTTCGGCTGATAGTTTTTGACTAAATTTGTATGGGAGAAGAGGAGATGTTTGTTTTTTTGACTGTCTATCAGTGAAACATCCAAGCTGAATTCACTTTGAAGGTGGTAGTTATTTACAGTCTTGTTGGTTTCCCAAGAAATGCTGACATGGTAATGGCTTAGTGTTTTTTTGGTTTAGGAGTAGGTACAAACCAAAATACCTCAGTTGACCAGTTGCTACTAAAACTTCAATTTTGCTAATTTCTCATTAGATTTTTTGGTTGTTTTTTTTTTTTTTTCCTCTCTCTTTCTTTCCCTAGCCTCAGACGTCAGTACCAACCTCTCAGTCTTCAGAGGCTGCAGTACCTGATTGATTTGGGCAGAGTTGACCCCACGCAGCCGATTGACTTAACGCAGCTCACTAATGCCAGAGGTGTGACAGTGCAGCCTCTCAAGAGGGATTATGGTGTCCAGCTGGTGGAGGAGGTATGCAGACAACACACTCTGGTCCAGATTTCAGATTGTCATTCCCACGTTTTGGAACATCTTTGATTCTCCAAATCAGTTTGCTGTGGGATTTTTATGGATCATGAAACCACTAGAGGGCACTGTATGTCAGCAAAAAAATAAGCTACTCAGGAGGATGTTTTCAAGCCCGAGGGGCTGCAAAAATGAGAGTTAAGGAGCACATAACAAAAGGCTGAAGAAGTATTGTACAGCAGAAAACTAAAATGAACTGAAAGAAATGTATGAGTATTTTGGGAATGGAAATGGTTTTTTATTCAACCCAAGTGACTGAGACCAATTTGGTTACCTATCTTGGTGGAGGGAACAGACAGTTAATAATATTTTGCAGGATTTAATGTTTCTTCCAAGTTTTCAGAGAAGAGTAAATGTATGTCTTAAAATACTCATTTTAATGTTACTGTAATATGTGTTGAAATTTACAGGGTGCTGATATTTTTGCAGCAAAAGTAAATATTGAAGTGCAGAGGGCATCTGAATTAGCAATTGCTGCCATAGAAAAAAATGGAGGCGTAGTAACAACGTCTTTCTATGACCCAAGGAGCTTGGGTAAGAACTTACTTTAATTTCTTCCTTTTTCTTTTTTTTTTTGAATATGCAAAAATTAAAATTATCCAAATCAAAGTTTCAAACACAGTTCTTAGTAGAGAGTCATCAACTGATAAATGCTTCAAAAACAGTTACATGTATATTTATAGAATCATAGAATACTTTGGATTGGGAGGGACCTTAAACATCATCTTGTTCCAGCCCCCAGTAATGAATGATAATGCATCCTCAATTTTGCTTTTTTTAAAGCCCTTCACCTGTTTAGTCCTCCCAGTGTTAGTAGTTGTATACCAATTAACCAGTTAAGGAAATCTGAATAGCTTTGTAAATAGAGGAACTAAAAATATTGTTTCTCTGAATTTTTGTCTTCTCTTTCCGATGTTTAATAGCACTAAGAGAACTCAGGAAAAAATAGATTTAAAAAACACTGTGGATGTTTATATTTTTAATTTAAAATGCTTTTCCACTTAAAGTGAGGAAGTAAGTTACAGAAGCTCAGAGTCATTCCAGTTAAAATGGCTATTGTTTTCAGAACACTTTCACTGAAGAATGAGGCTTTGCTTTGCTTGAGGCTGCATCCTGCCTAACATTCATTCATGCAGTTTTTATTGACAATAATGCAGCTTTCATGTGTGAATAAGGTTGAGAAGAAGAGGAATAGACATTTTTAGTGTGCAAAATATGTTACCCTGGAGTGATACAAGTTTTGGGGTTTTTTTCCAGTCCAGAAAATAATAAAAATAATAAGGTTAAAAGGTTCTGGAATATAATTTGCCAAAATCATTAAAATTTGAGGAAGAGAGGATAGTCCCACAAAGGACTAAATAGGTGCAGGTACCATTTATACTTCATTAAACTACCTTTAGAAACACTAAATTTGACATTTTTTGGTACACTGTGTAAATAGCAATGCAAATGCATTGCTTTAGACCTGGAAATAGTCCTTTAAATAAATGGCAGCATCTAGCTTATTTATGGTTATGTTTCCCAAGCAGGCATTCTAAATGTATTAGAAGTAGCAACTCCTCCAGACTGGCACTATAAATACCATTTAAAGCAAAGTTGTTTGTTTGGTTAAGTGAAACTTGCAAACCACTATCATTCTGAACAAGAATGTTCTTGAGATTTGATTCTTTGCTTGATACTTTTTTATATGAATGTAGGAATTAATTTGGTACAAAATAAGAAGGTCTCATTTAATGTCTTTAAATCTGTATTATGAAGTGCAGTCACTAATCTTCTCTCATGTTCTCCCATAGAGATTTTATGTAAGCCAGTGTTGTTTTTCCTGCGTGGCAAACCTATCCCAAAGCGAATGCTCCCTCCTGAGGACCTCGTCCGTTACTACACAGATCCCAGGAATCGGGGGTACCTGGCAGATCCCTCTAAGGTTGCAGAAGCCAGGCTGGAACTTGCCAAAAAATATGGCTACGTCTTACCAGACATAACTAAGGATGAACTCTTTAAGATGTTAAGTGCACGCAAGGATCCTAGACAGATATTTTTTGGTCTTGCCCCAGGATGGATTGTTAACCTGGCAGACAAGAAAATTTTAAAACCAACTGATGAGAGTCTGTTGAAATACTATAGCTCATGAATTCTGGACTGGGGACAACTGCAGGTGTACAGGAAACATCTGGGTATGAAATAATGGATAGAAGTGGTGTGTAGTTGTTTGTTTTTAAGACTCCTATTATACTAGACAAAACATAAATTTTTCTTCATGTAATCTTCTGGTGTAGCTCTCAACTTTTTTATTGTCGTAATAGAGTGTATCAAAAGTCTTAACATTTGAAAACAATGTGGAGTCTGACATAAATTGTAGGTCTGGGCACTTTCTCTTCCAATGGTCTGCCAGTTATTTTTTCAGACAAAAGGTTTCGGTGTTGCATTTATTTCAGAGGATAATTGCAAAGAGTAATTTGACCTAGTAATTAGTTTATATTTTCCGCTCTCAATTTAAAATCGGAAGTATGACTGTACAGAACTAAAATTAGTTTTATAGTCATATTGCATAAAATTATAAGTTCAGCTTGAATAGCTCTAAGAGGTATTTTTGGTTGGGGAAAAATAAAAACAACCAGAAATTGCAAAGTACTAAATATTTAATTAACCTCTTCAATTCAGTAGCCATGTTTTGGATTTTGCCATTGCCATCAATAGCACTAGAGAGAGATCTTGATTTTTATTTCTTCATATGCAATTGAGGAAGAGAGGGTATGCAGTTTAAAATAACTGCCTAAATTTTGGGGGTGGGGGGAAGATAGCTATCTTAATTCAATGGCTTTTATTATTCAAACAATTTCAAACTCGTCCTGACACAAATGTAATCTCATTAATAAAAATACATAGCAGAATCCAGAGTCAATGAACAACAGTGACAGCAGATTATGAAGGATGGGGATGTGATGGGTGAAGTACACAGTTAGGATTCAGTTTTCAGCTTGATTGCAGATTGTATGTGTGACAGTGAACAAATGAATTTAAATGTTGCAAAAAGTTATGAACTGATTGTTTTTATGGGAAACAGTATTTTAATCACACCAATTTGACTAAGTCTTGAAACAAGCAAAAGTTTCTTTCATCAGTCTTTCCAGAATACTATGCAAGAGTATTGGAGGTTTCATGTGGAAGTTTTGAGTATTGGGTGTTTGGGATGATGAACCAGACACTAAAGAAGGATGAGAGAGGAGACCAAGATAGTATATCAGAATGTGTTCTGAGTCCTCGGAAGTTACTGAGCTGCTTCATAATTACATGGTTTAAGGGAAGCTGAATTTGGCTTTAAAATCATCATAATTTGATTATAAGAATGCAGGAAACAGTCCAGGAGACCAGAACACAAGAAGTTATCTTGCTTTCCAATTTTCATGTGCCCTTGGAAATGCTACTTACAGCGTTTCCTGTAGCTGCCAAACCATCCCATGTTATAGGGAAGGTCTTCTGTGTGCTAGAATCTCCTCTTTCTCCTGTATAACACCTGTGTTTTGCTGATATGTCTCAGTGGGGGAGGATTTAAGAAAAATCTTCTTTCAGATAATAAAAAGAAGCGGATGAGTTTTTGTTGGTGTTTGTCAACTGGTCCAGATTTTTTCCCTTGCTCAACAATCTGCCTTGTCAATTAATATGAGCATCTGTAATCACAGAACAAAATAAAACAAGTCTTCTCATTCTGATTAAATAATCTGAAATCAAGAGATTAAGAACAGAAAGTCACTAAATTTTGACAACTTACTTTTCAACTTCTGTTGTTCCTTGTTAATGTGTGTTAAATGCTATCAGTAGTGGTTGTTCTCCTGACTTGGGATTTAAGTATAGGAGAAACAGCAAAACAACAGCAATATAAAATTGGATTATGAATAGCAGGAATTTGGTTTTAGTGGCATTAACATTCATATTTTATAAGGTGCTCAACACGTTTTTGGCACGTTAAGAATAATACTGTGTGCCAGAAAAAGTACTGTTGGTGTTAACTTGAATGTGAAGTAAATAACTTTCTCACTTTAGATGTATCCTGTTCTGCATCCTGATGATTGTTGGTTTGGACCCTTAAATGACAAGCAATACTTTTTTCTTTTTCTTTTTTTTTTCTAGTTTTTGTTATTACAATAACTTTACAATAACAATATTACTACTGCCTCCATTTGGGAAGGAGTTGGAGAGGGGGAAGAGTATTTATTGCCTTCCCTTATTTGTGCCATAATGTTTCTGTTTTTATGAATCAATTCACAATTGTATTTTGTGGAGGTGGTGGTACTCAACAGGAAAGCTACTTAACTGGAAGTGAAGAAGGAAGTTAGTCATATTAGTGAAGACCAGAAGACAAAAGTGTTTATGTATCATTGTGTATTTTGGGGAGGAGAGGACGGGGGAAGGCAAGTTTGTTTCCATTTCTGCTCTTTGTACTAAGATGAACAAATTGCTCTCAGCAATTTTTTTTCTAAATCAACTTCTTTGATACACACACGCGTGCACACGCTGGTTTCTGTAGGTTTCTAAATGGTTTTCAGGTGAAAGGGTAACTTGGATAAAATGATAACAGTGAAAGAAAGAATGAAAACAGGAAACAGATGTCTGGTGACGTCGAGGGATTGGATAGCACTTATTCAGTGAACGATGTCTTAGTCACAAGGCAGCTGTATCCTGGCTCTGATACTACAGCACTACAAATACCTTGGAGCCAAAACAGCCACGTTCCACAAAATCCGGTCATTCTACTTTATAAAGGTGATCTTTTATCATCTTATAATTGGAGAGGGCAAAAAGGGCTATATGTTCCTTTATTTAAAATATGCATTGCTTGTCTTTTTTTCTCACTTCTGTTAACAGTAGCCAGTATTTTATATCAGTTGCTTGAATTTTTATTTACTAGTGCAAAAAGTCACAAGGCTATAGAGGATTTCCTGTTCATTTTATCTCATCAGGAACACAAGTCTCCTAGCAACCAAATACAGAATTATCAAAAGCACAAGCAAGTTATTGACAAGGTTTCTAATAAATCCATAATAAACAGTGTCCCAAAGGACTGTTGTTTATATGTGAGGCTTACTGATGCAAGACTAAGCCAATGCTGGCATCTAATGCATTACTTAGCTATATGAGCCATGTTTTTATGTTCATAAGATAAAGGATTGCCTTGGATATCCTGTTTTGATAGGGGTTTTTCATGTGCAACAATGTGTGACATAGCAGAAGCACCCAATCTCCTGTAGCTGGAAAAGCATTGGGTAGCTGAGCAAAAGGAACTTTATTTATGTCACAAAATGCTGAAAGCGGCATCAATTTTTATCAGCAACATCATACTTCTGAATTAATACTTGATACAATTGATTAGAGATGTAAGACTGCAATCAAAATAAAGGCCTGTAAACAAGTGCATACCTTGTTTCATACTGTGATAATTAGAAATCACCTGTTTCTTAGGAGCAGGCTGTACTGACTGCAACCAGTCAATGCTATACTTACAGGTGGCTGAATGCAGACTCGAAGTGAATTAAAAAATACGTGTTTTCCCTTCTCTCGTATGTATGGCAATGATAACCTGGTTTCATTATACTTCATATAGAATATGTGTTTAACAGTCAAAAGTTGACTGTACGATCTACCGATTTCAAAAAAGAAATAAATTAGTAAATCAGTGGCTGCGATGTGAATCTTTGCTGGCAGTGTGCCAGCATTGTTTTGACATAGAAGTGTAATTGATGTTAGTCCTCCAGGAAGTCATATAAAAGTGATCAACTATGAAGATAGTTTCCCATTGCTATTTTATTATTTTCTAGTATTATTTCTGTTTTCCATTATTTTCTATATTAAAATTTTAAATGCCAATTCAAAACTGATTTTGCACTGTTGAACCCTTGCAAGTTCTGTAAGCAATTTGAAATTGTTGCACAAGTCCTGTATTTTAAATATTTAACTGCTATACTTATATATACCTAAAATAAGAAAGATGCACTGTCTATCCAAAATGTCCAGTTCAATATTCCATATGCAGCTTTATATTTTGAAATTTTCTGAAAGGTGATCAGACAGGAATAGTTTTACATAATTTACAGTCTGCGGTTCAGTTTATTGTTATGGTTTAGTCCAAGAAAAGAGAAGTCCAAGTGTGACAGAGTTCTTACTCATTAGAGGAAAATTATGAACTTTTTAAGCTCCTTAATTTCCCACCCACATGGCTCATCTTGGTCTTTTGTAGCAGAAATATACAGCATTGTCTAAAGAAGTATGGTTTCTCAGTGGAAGCAAACTGTTCTCACATCTATTCTGTCTCCTTTACTTAATATTCCCTCTGATGCATCTGCATCTTCCCAAGGTCTCTTCTCACCTTTCCCGTTGCAGTGGTGGGAACTACAGGACTCAATCATTCTCACAGTGTCATCCTGTCTGGCCCACTCTGGGTTTGAAAATCTGGTTGTTTTATGTGCTTCTGGAGCAGGAAAAGTGTTGATCATTCCTGCATCTGTTTATATGGGG
>VZRL01001642.1:0-117501 GCA_013397895.1 Origma solitaria | reverse complement strand
GGGAAAATGTTTTTCATCTTCTGCGTTTTTTTTTTGGGGGGGGGGGGGGGTTCGTGGCTCGAGTTTCCTGGACTGGTGTTGCTTTTGTTGTTAAAAATGTCAACAGCAATGTTGTTTACTTGTTAACCTTGTAGATGCCAAGACACATGCCGAGCAGCTTGGAGGGCCCTTTGAGCAATGGATTTGGTGTTTTATCAGCCAATGGACATCCTAGAAGAGTGCCTATGTACTTAATTCACAATTGCACACACTAGATACCAATATGAAAGGACAGGCAATGTTGTATTCAATGCACCAATGCCCAAATCTGTCTCTCCTTGCAGTTTTCTCCAGCCTCTCTAAGATTCATTCTGTCTCATAGTAGGGTTGTCCTGTTTGGGCTTTAGTCTATAAATCTGGGCATATAAGTCCATATTTAGCCTGAAAATGCCATTTATTATTCCTTGGGCAGGTAATGATAGCTAGAAGTTTGTGGACATAGAGCAATATATGAAAGATAATTTGATGTGTAAATTTATAGTAAACTAGTTCTCCAGGGGTTTTTGTGGTGCTGGAGTAGTTTTCTCCCAATGTAGAGTACCTTAAATTAAGAAAAATAAATTCACTTGATACCTGGCAAGGGAGATGCATTTTTAGTTGAGCGTAGCTGTGGTTCAGTGCTTCAAAAATTGGAATCCAAGTTCCCTATAAAGTTAGTATAGTGAGGTATTGTGTTAATTTCAAAAATAATGCAAGTCTAAATTTACATTGCTCAATGTATACAATACTTCAAATTCCTCTCATGGCAGTTTCACTACTTTTGTAGTAATGTGTTTGATATAGTCAGTATCTAGAGCCTAGAGAATTGCCATGTTCCGCTTGGAGCAGGCATCTGAGCAATTAAATGACACTCTAGACTCCACTGACTGTAACACGAGTTGTAACATAGCACTCTGGTATGCACCCAAAACTTAAGCATCTGGAGCTGAATCCCACTCTCTGCTTTCAGTGACCCAAGATGTTTGAAGTTAATGGTTAGAAGTTCTTAGGATTGACATAAACCATCAGTGTGGATTGCTTAGCTTGCCATTGGGAACTTGTGAGGCTTGATGTCTTAGGTTGTACTTGTCTTTGAAAATAAGCATGCTTTTTTAGCTACTTAGTGAAAAAAGCAAGTTAGAGGACATATTGGTGCCACAAGAGGTGCCATGCTGGCAATCAGGCAGTGTTATTTTAAAACTATTGGGGACAGCAGCTTCTCCAGGATACAGAAATTGGTGACATCCCCACCTGGCAGCCTCTTAATTTCAAGGTGGATGACTCCCAGTTCCCAGCCCTGCACTGATATTTCCACTCAAAATTTGTCTGCCTGTCTTCTTTGACCCTTGTGTCATACATTCCTGATGTTTGTGCTATTTCTAATGTATTTGTATCCTCTGTAAGCGAAGCATGGAAATTAGGCTCTCCTCCATTTGCAAAAGAAAAAATGGGAGAACAGGATGGTGCCTCTCTTGAGGTGTCTACTTGCAAGTGCTGCCTTGTAATGCTAGAGAAGGTGACTGAGATGCTTAAACAGAGATGTTGTCTCACTGCTATCTGAGAAGATGCACCCAGTGTGTCTGATAGGGGTCCCCCTACACCACTGCTGTAGTGATGTTTGTATAAAACACAGATTAGGTACTGATGTGCTTGGGTTTTGTGCACAGGCAGTCATTTATCTGTTCTTTTACTTTTTTTCATTTTTTTCTCCTTTTCTTGGCAAGCCCATCGTACTTATTGCAGCAGGCAGTCTGAGTATGGGCCATGTATGAAGCTTGAGACTGTTCCAGACAAAATATTATTCTACTGATTTGATGTTGGACTTGGCTGATGTGACAGTGCTGCCGCCCTGACTTCTAGGTAAAATGTCTGGGCTAGTTGTGACTTTGTTGTTGGGTTTTGTTGTCGTTTTTGGAAGGCTCCAACCCTTCCAAGTTCATCATTAAAGACAAGTGTTTATGGATGATCACGATGGAATTACCATGGTGAGGATGTGATTGTGTAGTAAAATTCTACCAGGGTCAGTTTTTTCTGCATTCATTTGTATGTTTCTGAGGGGGTTGAAGCACTGGGGTGCTCTGATTTTGTCCTTGATGTAGGGAAGCCTATCTGTCCATTAAGAGAACCTAAGAAGAAAATGGAAGGTAAAAAGCTGTCAAAGTAATTTTTACTGCATCTTCTGAAAACAGCATGTTTCCCGCTGCATGTTGTCCCAATTCCAGTTGTTGCTCTTGGCTGAGCTGGATGACTTTCCTTACAGCATGTTAGGAACCTGCAATGGCAGCAGACCACCATGGGCACTGACACGCAGCTATGGTACTGTAGCTGGCCAGGGCAAAAGAAAAGATAACTTTTGAGACTTGAGACCATGAGAATCAAGGTATGAAAATCTGCCTGAAAAGATTCCAAAGTCAGAAACGTATGTGTATTCTTCAGCACCACTGTAACTTCGCTGCATGTTTAATTACTCTTTGTTTTTGCTGACTGTACTGTTATGAACTGTAAGTATTCAAGAAACTATTTAAAGAACACATTTTAAGTTTTCTTTGTTGTCCTTAGAGTTTTCAGCTCTGCAGGAATCTTGTTTCCAAGCATTGTTCCTGTATCCAGCAAATCTAAGAAGTGGGAGCCAGCATTTTCATGTGATGGCATTATTCCAGAAGCTGGTGCTGTAGGATAAACAGTAAATACCGTGAGGCTTGCAAAACACTTACTCATTCATTGCTTATACCCTGCTGATATTTTCATTGTTAGAGAGCATAATTTCTCTGTTGTCTCTGCAGCTGACATCCAGTCATGTCTCCTCAGCATGACAGAAACCTGACATTGTTTCCAGCATCCAAACCTGAGGGCAGCAAATATTATACTACCAGGTACACAAGCATCCTGCACAAACATCCTTCTCTGCTCTTCTCCCCGAATTAGGAGGCTGCTGTGGCCACTTGTAGTGCTGAGAGTTGCCTCTGCTTGCTGGGGCCCGGGAGAAGGTCCAGTGTCCTCCCGGTAGAGGCAAGGCTGACACCTAGTGACCAGACGCATTTATTCCTACGGGAATTCACTCTGCTCTGGTTCAGTCACTGCTCACTCTTTTCTAGGTCTGGAAGGTTTAAACTTCAAAGTGTTCAAAGTGAATAGTCAATTTGCTTCATCATCACTTTTGGCCTTTGTTTTCATTGTTTCTAGTGCACTTTTCTGAAGATGGAGTTCAGCTAGCTTGCAGGCTTGTTCATGCCTAATATTGGAGAGGATTTTGGATGTAGTCTCCTGGGAGCTGTGCATGCCAGCTGCTCTGAGCAAACTGCGGTGGCTGATTGCAATCAACAGTAAGCTCAGAACATCATGTTTTTTGGCTTTTCCTTAAAAAATTCATGGCTGACTGCGATAATTGTATTATTTTTCTTCATCCTGCGTTAAAGAAAACAAAATCAAATGTAATGGGATGTCCTCGGAGTTGCAGAATTTTCTTCCTACAGATGTCTTCTGACCAGATGTAGTATCTTACAATTAGGCTGCCACCTGGAAAGCACTACCTGTTCCATCGTCGTTGCAGATCCTGCTGGAAATGCTCTGAGTTCTGGACCTTGGCAAACTGCATATTAAAGAGGAAGAGTAAAACCTTGCTAAAAGATTTTTCCAGAATGCTTCTGACTTTTTGTTGGTTATGTAGATTAGCATTTCAAGAGTATAACATATTGATGAGAATGGTTTGTGACTTTTACCCAAAGGAGAAGCCATATAAATTTAGAAAAACAGTCCCGCAACATGAACTAAAGGAGTCATCTCCTTGTGAGACTGTGACTCCAAAAGTAGACTGCAGAGGGTCTTAGTGGTTCGCCATGCTAATGGGTTTCAAACAAAGCCCTGTACTGAAGCCCTAAAAAAGCCTTCTTGGAGCAGTCCTTGGGACTGGAGGAATATTTTGTCTTTTAAACGTCTCTTGTCATTTAAATGAAGTATTGGCAATAAGGTTTATACAACATGACTGTTTGTTACTAGCACTAGACTACACAAAGGGTCAGAGCTCAGTGTTCTTGTGTGCCTGAAAGGAAACTTTGATTCTTCCTGAATGAAATAACTAGGAACTTGCACAAGCCCTGCGTTGTTGAACGGAAAAGGCAAGCGTTTTTTCCTTCAGATAATCTTTTATATCTCACTCAGAACTTTACGTATGGCTCTGATTCTGTATCTGTGGCATGTTTCTAATTAGCCCATGGAAGGATAAAGGTTCCGTATTTTAAAATCCACTGATTTTGCATCTGCTAGCTATTGTTGATAGGATGAGCCTCTGGAGAGAAGGCTAGCACATTCCCAAGGCAAATTCCCCTTCACAGTGCTGTGACACCAGGAATGAGAATAGCAAAACTGCCCAAACACATATATACAGTGAAATTCTTTTTCACTCTGTTTAAACTGATGCAATTCCATGTCTCAAAAAATAACCCAGTGCTGTTTGCCTGAAGCGAAAGTTATGTTTTCTCACATGTGCTTGCAGCTATTTTTGGTGTCTCTCACAAAGATGATTATAGGGTTGCTCATTTGCAGAGTCACTTTGAATAATTATTTTTAAAATTCACAAAACCTAACTTCTAAACTGAATTTTAATTAATTAATTAATCCAAACAAGAGCTACAGAACAGGTAAGCATGGCTTTGACCAGGGATAAGTAATAGACTTCAAATTATTAATTTGGAAAGAGAAATCTTGGGGACACTGAAGGCCTTGAATGTGATCCTTGAGTTTATAAGGAATACTGTATATAATGATTACCCTTCTTTTTTCTTTTTGCTTTTTTTGGTTTTGGTAGGTAATGGAAGTTTTGTTAATGGGTCAGCCTAAGCCAATTGTTTTCATTATTTCAGACCACAAGTGCAGGATTCCTGCCTTTGTTCAGAGCAAAGGGGAAAAATAAAGCTCTCTAGTATCAAAAAAGTAGGTGCAAAAAAAGCAGGGCATCTGTTAGAGCTCCATCTCTATGTACTGGTAGACGCCACTTCTGGAAAATCCTCAGTCTTTGTCACTCCTGTGCTCTTGCGCTGGCAGCAGAAGAACCCAAGGAGCAGGTGCCCAAGGGTAGATCTAGGTCCATATGTCTGCACCACAATAATGTGGTGTGGAGCTTCAGCAGTGAAGACGTGGAAACAGATGCAGGCGGAGCCAAGGTGTGCTGGTTTTGGTTGGGATAGAGTTAATTTTCTTCATAGTGGCTGGTATGAGCCTGGGCTTTGTATCTGTGCTGAACGCAGTGATGATAATACAGGGATGTTTTTGTTATTGCCTTATCTGCTTTTTGTGCTGCCACACTGGTGAGGAGGCTGGGGGTGCATGGGAGGGCGGAAGGAGACACAACCAGGACCGGTGACGCCAACTCACCAAAGGGATATTCCAGCTCACATGGCATCATTCTCAGTGTATAGTGTGGGGAAGAAGGAGGAAGGGGCGGGGACATTAGGAGTGATGGCATTTGTGACCCAAGTCACCATTACACGTGATGGGGCCCTCTCTCCTGGAGATGGCTTCACACCTGCCTGTCTGTGGGAAGCAGTGAGTCAATTCCTTGTTTTGCTTTGCTTCTGTGCATGGCCTTTGCTTTCCCTATTAATGTCTTTATCTCCACCCATGAGTTTTCTTTCACCCTTCCAATTCCCTTCCCAGTCCCGCTGGTTGGGGGAGTTAAGCAAAGGGCTGTGTGGGGCTTGGCTGCTGGCTGGGGTTAAACCATGACACAAGGGAAATCACTCAGAGCAATCCCCTATGCTCAAAACTCCCCCTGAAACCTATTTCATGTGGTGACTACAGTCCTCCAGCGATGTACCAGCCTGGAGATGGTGGCACTCACACACCCTGTGAGCCAGGCAGCTGCTCCCATGTTCTCTCCAGCACTGTGGTCCAGGCAGGGAGCAGCCCATGTCCCCCTGCCCCGGATCTCTGGGTTGAACTGCTTTGTGGCTGCATCAGGAGCTGAAGGGCTGGCCTGCCTGCTGGCCTAACGCAGGGTTTTGGAAGAGTTCTCCTCTGACAGAACTCACCTGCAAGGCCCTGCTATCAGCTGCCACATGGCAATGTGGGGAAAATTGTATCTCCTTCCCCTGTGCAATGTCAAACCCAGTCAGGACAGCCACTGGCCTAGCTCTGCATGCCCGTGAGAGCAGCTACCATCATACTAAAGCAGAGAATGCTCTTTCAGACTCACATGTCCTTGTGAGTACTCTGCATGCAGTCATGTAGGAAGCCACAAGTAAGGCAGGTAACTCTGTGGCTCTTCTGATTTTATTGTATCCAAAACTGCCATGGCTTTAGTGATAGTTCTGACTATCCAGACAGTCAGGCCACTTCCCTTTTATATAACAAGCTTTACCACCACTTCACTTGGATTTTGCCCGTATTTTATTGATAATGCCACTGAATTCATCATACACTTGCAAATATGAAGTACAACAGCATTTCCTAATTTCGTTCACAGCCAAAGTTGCACTTAAATAAAAGTTAAAGCTCCGTATATCTATTTGATCTTAGTTTTTCTTCTTGTGACTCCAGATGTGTCCCCACTGCACATTCCCTTGTATTTTATACTGCTGTGTTCTGAAAATACCAATTGATGAAACCTTGGGTAGAAGATTTTACAGTGTTGAGATTGTTTGTTGGGTTTTTGGTTTTCTTTAGAAAAAACCACCAGGAAATACGTAATTCAACACTGAAAAACTGTTTTTTATCTCTATCCACTAAAACTCTTTAGCAGAAGAAGTCAGCCTATAGTGTAATTGACTCCTTTTTGAAACAGGAATTTTTGAAAACTGCTAATTCCACTTTCCTATAAATGCTTATCAACTAGTCCAAATAAAGACATCATGGTGAAGTACAGGCTCATGTATTGAGCTATACTATACAGTGTTTCTTAAATAATGGTGGAACTCTTGTGGTCATTGGAGAATGAATGAATTTCTTTTTGTATATCTTACCAACTTATTCAGATTATTAACATGAACAGAAAATGCTCATTAAAATAAATAGGTCAAAGGTCTGTTATGAAGGGAAAAGTTATGACATGGGGAGAAATGAGAGAAATATCTGAATCCCACAGGACACAGGTCATCCTGACTCACGACACATTTCTGTCCTGATTAACCCTTCTGTACTAATTTGTTCATATTAGATTACATTACATATCTTTGAGGTTTTTTCACATCCAATCTGAAAACAAATGTGTCCCTTATTTACTATGAAAATACTGTAGTTGGTTTCCCCTTGACTGATAACCAAAATCCAATCAGCAAGCTACTCCCTGGCTACTACTTTGTTTTGGTGGAAATCATAGTATACATAAACCACTGATTTCATCAAACTGTGGCCTGGTGGCTGAAATATACATCATCATTATATACATCATCCTTGTATATAACCTCACAGAGTTTTCAAGTAAAACTTTGACCGGGATGCCTGCAATTTACAGAATTTCTGGGAGGTTGATAACTAGTATTCCATTGCTCACAAAGTTTGGAAGGCACAGATAGAGCAAGAGCTGCCTGTGCTGGCATAGCCACTACTTCACTAGATAGCAGAGCTCTCTGCAGGCCCACCTGGGAAGCAGGGGAAATATGCTTTGGTGGTTAACATTAATGCCAGCTGACATTCCTAGAAGAAGATGGCTTCTTATAATATCCTCATACAGTCTGAAGCTGATTCCTTTAATCGGGTTCAGGGAATGCTGGAGTCAATTTTTCTTGTGTTTTAGTCTGATTTCCTAAGAAAAAAGTGTTGTGCAGTGGCACATAGTTACCTGTGTATCCATTTGGCTCCCTTGACATTTCTTTTGAAACCTCTCGAACTGTTGTGGGTCCGCTTTATGGAGGAGTAAAAGTGTTAAAGAGGGAAAGGTCCCACGAGTCCCATGAAGACAACGAGAAGACTGGGAGTGAAGTCTCACATGTCCCCCATAGACTGGGGCTTAAAAGTGTATTCTTTTCCTCTCACCAGACACCACCTTACCAGACAGCAAACATAGGCTCTGAGACTTCAGCTGGGGAATCCAGGCTTTAGCAGTGGTGCTGCTCATAAGCCATGGGTGTGAGCACATGTCTGCTGTTGGAAAGATATCCACTCTAAAGTACTGACCAGAGAGGGAAAGGATGAAATCAAATCCCCAAAATATCCTGTCAAAAGTAGAATAGAAACATTTTTCCCCCAAGTATTTTTCAGTCACGGCAGTCACAATACTGCTCATAACAGTCGTAAGAACTACTCTTTCAGTTGTGCTGTGATTTATACAAACTTAACTGCCCTTTAAGTTTGGAAAATTTAGAACTATAACCTTCTGCTTTCATATCAACAGGCCTAAAACTTTCAAAAATATTACAAGTGTATTTAACACAAATTCAGTTCTGTAAGTTGAATTTTTACATGCTGCTTTATTCCAGTTTTGCCTCCACTTACATGTTGCTATGTTTGTTTCTTTTTTCATTTGCCACTTCTAAACAAGAGAGGCATTTTGTTGGTCAGTGTCAGAACAGATAGATATAAAACACAAATCAACACAGAGAATAAAAGTTCTAAGTGGTAGCTGCTATCAGCATAGGAGAAGATTCTCTTAACAAGTTAATATCCTAAATTTCTGTGACATGAACATTTACCCTTCATCCTAACTTATGCCATGCACAACTTGGTGGTTACCTTTATTGATTACTCAGACAACCATAAAGAATAATATTTTGCTTAAACTGATGTAGATGCAGATGTAGACAATTTTCAAATTGCCTAAAAAATATCTTTCCTGCATTGCTAATAGTCTTCTTTGTGAGTGGAACCCTCTTCTTTTCCTCGCTGGCTGGAACTGGGAGAATGCACCTGCCCAAGTGAATTGGTGGGAAGCAGGAAGGGAACTGACTGAGCTGTGCATGGGGCTAGCAGGGATGATAGGTTTCACTGCTCAAGAAAGAGACTGGCTGGTAATTCCTGACATCTCCCAAGGGGATCTAGCTACCAAAATATGCTTATTGCTAAAATGCAAGCACCAATGAGGTGGAGCAGCCAGCTGCACTGTGATGGCTGGGGCTGAGCTGGATGTCTCCCACAGCCACAAGGGTCACGAGTAAGGAAGGTGGCAGCAGCAGTCTCCAACCTGCAGACTTGTTTTTCTTCACTGTAACGTTTGTGCCATTGGTGGATAAGGTGGTCAAGTGTGTTTCTTTCTGACACTGATTTACAAAATCTGTTGCTCTTGTTTAGAAATGGCAAGTGGAAAAATGTGCAGAGTGGGGACAGATACAAAGCCGCGTGAAAAGATTCAATTTACAGAACTGAATTTGAGTTTAATTCACTTGGAATAGCTTTGCCAGTCTTGGTGGTAATACGCAGAGCTTTGCAAGTACAGCAGCATCTGTCGCGATCAGCGGGGAGATGCACACAGAGTTACATAGAGAGAGGTACACCTATCACCTCCACTGCCTTACAACAAATGATAATCAAGGCTGAAGTGCGTTTCTTTGGTTTGTTTTTCCCCCAGACGAGCATGCAAACCCCGGGAAGGAGGAGAGCGGCGCAGCAGCCGCTGGGGGGAGGTGTTCCCCCGGGCTCCGAGCGCCGGCAGCGCCCGCGGGCTGCGCGTCCCGCTCGGCACCCGATTAAACCCCTCTGATCCGAGACCTCCCGTCTCGGCGCTGATCCGAAGCACGAACACTTCAAAAAGTGTTTTTCACCACAGAACAGCGAGCTGTTTAAAACGATGGGAAATGTCCCCCAGAAGTCTTTTTTTGTAATGAATTGCCCGTGAAAGCTTTTAACGCTTTCAGTCAAGCGTGGAGATTAATGAAGCAACAGCTTTGGGTGGAAGAAGAGTTTTGAAAGATAGTGGTTAGTAAATGGGAAAGCTGCCATTATATTGCCTTTACATTTCCTGCAATCCTTGAGGATATCTGTAAGTCAGCAAGGGTAAGATGAATACTCTCATTAAGCTGAAATAATGAAGTGGTGGTGAACCCTCTAAAATTGCCAGGAAGAAAAGTATTAGCAATACAAAAAGCAAAGGTCTCTTGTAAAGGCACCTTTTCTTTCTCTTAATAGATTTAAATGGTGATGGAAAGTATTCATTAAGCATGATGTGTTTGCACCAGATTTCAAGAGGCACCCTCCAAACAGCCCCACTGAGCTGCTTGTAAAGTTACTGTTTGGTGGGAGCAGATTTGTTCCTCGTGCTCTGCTCACAAATTAAAGAATTGGATGTATTCAGAGGCTTAGTCTTCTGGGTGGGAAAACAGCACCAAGCACTCAAATATTGGAAAAAGTGGCCTTGGGAAATCAGATACAGTACAAATACACAGCATTTTCATGTTCATTTCCATAACCAAAATGTTATGGAAACAGAATTTTGTGATGTGCAGCCCATGTTTGTAACATGATACACTAAATATCCTACAGAAGGGGATACTTTTCACCCTAAAATCAAGTAATGTACCATTCTGTGGACCCAACCACAGAGTGACAATTTGGAATGACAAAAAGTGGAAACAAAAAGTGGATGACAAAAAATGATATATATATCTAAGACCCCTCTCCAGTTTGACTGGATAGCCATAGGAAATATGATGTACTCTGCATTTGTGTGATGAACAATGCCTGAGACTTTTGCTATAGAGTTCAGTTAATACAGATTATTGTTTCAGAAGGCAGAAGTAATTCCTGAAATTTCTTTGAAAAGATCAATGGGAATAAAATGCTGAGCAGGATAATAAAGGACTTCTCAAGCTCTCCAACTATCTGATTAATTTCTTGTGCTTTTGAGGTAAAGCTACAAATCAGCACATGAAATATGGCCCAGGTTAGAAGACGAGTTCCCAGATATCAGTGAATCTGGTTTATGAACTAAGCTGAGTCTTACAGTTGAATTACTCTGCTCAGGTGTAGACACAAAAATAAAATCCTGTTTATTTCAGAACTGCCCTTGATGTTTCTCTTCAGATTTTGTGGTACTTTCTCAATGGATGGAGACTTAGAACAAAAGCACAAGGGCAGTTTCAACTCCCTCTGAATTTAAATCTTCCTCTATGCAGAGTCTCTTGCAATATAAAGAAATTCCCTACTGAGGCAATCTTCTACTTATTTATTTCAGGATCACAAGATCTGGTAGAGAATGTCCTAAACTTTCTTCGTAATTCCCAGTTTGACAAGCTATCCAGACCCAGAATAATCCTGGCCTCATACTTCTTCCTAGAGTCTCCTGCTGAGTGTAAAATATGGCTGTCTTGTGGTTTGAATAAGGCTTTTAATGTGCTATGGGATGTCACGGTCCACAGAAATGGAATACAGTGTTCTACTTGCTGAGAAACAGAAAAAAAGCTAACCAAACTGGTTTCTTCCTCCTGAGTACATAGTGACAGACTGGAAATCCAATCACTGAGACTAAAAATATCAGTCTTGATCACAAAAAAAAAACCAAACAAAAAACCAAAAAGACTTGACAGGTGGATTTAGTCTTCCTTCAGCACAAACATCTATTTACCACTAAAAGTTGGGTGAGTACACTGGTCTTGTTTCCCAGGGCATCATTAACAGACTGTGCGGTAAGGTGGATGTTATTTATTCAAATTATTCCCTCCAAGAGGGAATGGTCAGAACTCTCATGGAAATCATACTGATTTATAGTTTGTACATGTCTGGGGGAAAAAGAAAAGTTTATCTGATCATATAGGCACAGACTGCTCCGACCAGGCCAGGCAGTGATTTCTGTGCAAATGCCAATGAATGTAGAAGCACTTCAGGAGCAGCAAACAAGGAGTGTAGCATCAAACATCTCCAGTGTTGCTGCATATTCTTACAGATTTCTCACTGCCTTTTTCTCCTTCATTCTTCCTGATGCAAAAATTGCAGAGCCAAGTGACATGTGAGATGGGTAAGTTCTATCCAGCCCTTATGAAGACTCACCTGTGGAAATGGCCACCAGCTGGTGATGAGATTTCAGAAGCAAAATAAATCAGCATTGGTTTGGGTCAAATTTTGCCTGGTGGATTGGAAACCTCAGAAAGTGCATGGTGAAGGCCATGGCTGCAGGCTTTGCTCCTAAGTGCTCGAGCATGTAGAGAAGTTGGTAAGACAGCTTAGAGATACCTTCTGGAAATCTTTGCTCTCTCTCACTCCTCTACCAAGGTGGACCCTTACACAGTCCTGATTCTGAGGATATTACTTTTCAGCACTTCCCTGCTCCCAAGCCAACACTGAGCTGTAGTTTCTTCTAGGGTTTACAACACACTTTTTTACCATGTGGGACTTAACCAAGGCTAGTCTCCATTTTAATAGATGTATTTTCCACAGGAAATTAATGTATTGTTTCCCCAAAGCTATTTCAGTCTCTAAACTTCACTGCAATCTGCCCAGTTGCACGATATTTCAGCCAGCCAAACAAATCTAGTGCCCCTGACAGTCCTTTTAGTAGTGTTAGCCAAGGGAATTGTGTCAGGCTCAGATTTACTTCTTGGATCCTCCAAATGACAGTGCCCTGCAAGAGATCTGGTGGAAGAATATCCCTGTGATTTTTTTCCAAGCAACCCGGTATGGAGAGAGTACAGTGTTTTCCTAATAGCTGTGTTAGTTTTCTGACCACATGTGTGCCATGGTACCTAGAGGTGCCAGGATATATGGTATATATGGAAAATGTGTGTCATGGTACCTCTAGACACCAAGATTTATGGTATTTATGGACTGTATGTTTATATAGACACCAGTATATTGTCTTTGACTGTGGATTTGTGGATTTGTATATTTTTAAAAGTCTTTTCGTTCAATATTCTCAGGGTTTTTTAAATTAGCATGGGTATTTTGATTTCTCCCTATTCTCAGGAGGCATTAATAGAATGGCAGTGGGGTGCAGCTTCACTTTTACAGTGGCAAATGCTTGCAAAGAGCAACGATGCCTTTCCTGAGCCATTCTCTGTCGGGATGACAAGTCACTGGCGGCTGTCAGGTCTGTGTAGGAAATCTCCACAGCGGCGCTGAGAATGTTTATTGTAGGGAGAGAACTTTTGCCCTGTGAAGTCACCTCCTACTAGTCACCAGTAGGTTTCTGATATTCTATCACAGGAAATTCCTGGTGGACCACAAAAGCAATCCCCTGAGTCCAGCTGCTGGCAGGGAGCAGTGGTGCACCACACCGCCTGGCTGAGCCTCAGCCTCCAGAGTGGGGCAGAGCACCTGTGCCCTGCAAAATGCAAACTCTGTGCTCCTCAAACAATGTTAAAATGAACTATACAGAGGGGCAAAGGTCAAGAGAACCATTATTGTGTTGCATTTTATGCAAACAAAAAAAATGTATTAGAGGATGTGCTTTGTATTGTAACAAGGTACTGTAAGATTATATTTAGGCTTCATGTCTTTGAAGCCCTTGGTAACAAAACTGTATAATCACAGCTCTTGATGTTAATGAGGAAGTTATATTATAAGGTACCCTGTCTAACTGGGAACAGTGTAGGAAGAATTAATAACCTTTAGGAACGCGTATAAAATCAGCTCTCAAGACCTCCAGTGCTAGCTGTATCGGGTGAATATATATGCATTTCTACAAAGGAAAAAAGAAAGCAATTGACAATTACTTTTGTCACCTCTGAATGCAAGGGCATTGCTTCTCAGGTGCCAGTCCTTTTTCTTGCACAGCTTGGAGGGCACAGCCCTCATTAACAATCCATTTTCCTTCGCTCTTTTGCCAGGGTTTCAAGCATTCACTCACAGTAGCAAGCAAGACTGGATGAGCCTTTATCTGTGTGAGATAGTGCACAGCAGGGAAGCAACCTTGGAAAAGATGAGCACCATGTATGTGGCTGGATGCTGTGGGGCTGTTCGTCCTTTAACTAAAAGACATCAAACTCCTCCTTTCTTTATAAAGATAAGGATACTGTGGGAGCAAAACAGTGACCCCTGCTAGAAATGGATGACACACCTCCAGAGAGCTGTTATTAACCTCTAACCAGTGCCTAATTTCATCTGTCGGCAACCTCAGGATGTGTAAGGCTCCTGAAAAGAGCCATCTCTGGGGCTTCTAGGATTTTGATGCCACACTCCTTCTTTTCTTCTTCTGAAGTGCTTCCCTGTTCATTGACTTTTGCATCACCACACTGTGGCTGACCAGCCTCATCAGGGCAATCTGTGCCAGTGTGTGCAGGTGCAAGCAGCAAGGAGCCAGCACTTCTGGCTCCTTTAACCAGAGCCAGTGCAGCAGAACAAAATTATGCTTTAAGATGTTGTGTGGTTTGGGGTGTAGGCGGTGGTGCATTTTTTTTGAGTTAATGAGTGTGGCTGCCTCATCTGTTTTTGCAAAGAACATTGCTGGGAGGGGAAATCTCTGTGTGCCTGATAATGAGCACTGTGGCAACCTGCAGCAGCTGCACCAGACCTTTGTAATCCCAGAGCATCTTGTTTCTAGACCTAGGAGAAAGGCGTTATAGAGATGTTCTCCAAAGAGACCCATGTGATTCAGAGGCACATGCACTTTTAAAAAGTGACTTACTGAGATGTGATGGGCTGGGGAGGGCCTGTAAAGAAGTCAGATGGGCACTTTTGAAAACTGTACCCCTTCTTTTAAAAGAAAGGAAAACGTGAGGCAATCGCAGCTGATTCAGCATCCGGCAGTCTCAGCCAAGTAATATTTTACCTCTTCCCTTCCCTCCCCGCACAAAACTTCCAGGAAAACCTGCAAAGAAAAGGCATATGTGGGTAGGAGGAGACCTGCTTTTAATTTCTGTACCTCCTATTCAACACAATGCCACACAATGCACAGGATGCGAATATCCCAAGGCACCTTATACAATACAAGTAACAAAAGCACACACACATGCACCAGAAAAGGGGGAGCAGCAAGCATGACATGGTTGTAAAACAAAATGCAGGTAAAGCTGTCTGTAAGATGCTTATGTAAAGGGGATATTATGTGAAAAAAAACATCTTGAGAAAGGAGAGGGTGGGGGCTGAAGAAATGTTCAGGTGATCACAAGAATTTGATTTCCATTTCAGAGCGGAGTTTATCTGTTTTTCCTTATCATGTTGAAAGTAGTGGCCATATCTTCATTATCAACAGTGACTAGTCACTGATTGATCACTGACTGATCTTCATTATCAATCAGTGACTCCCCAGTGAAACACCCAGGGATGCTTCTGTGATGCCATCTATAGAGCGACCTGGAACCAACACTGAGTCATATAAAGGTTGTAATGATTGCAAGCAGCAAGCGCTGTGGTTGGAAATATATTATGGCTGTTCCCTGTTTTCCCTTCTTTTGATGCTGGAGAGAAAGTGTGTGTAGGAGCTGCTCACTCCCACAGACCCACCACCATCTGTTTAAAACAGATCATTCATGGGACACGACCACAACCACTCTTCTGGTCAAGTGATGGAAGGTATTTGGAGAAATACCCAACATTAAAGCTACTGTCAACACTAAATGAGTGCAGCAGAGCCTGACGAAAGAAATCTAAGTTTTCTTCAACTCTCTTGCTAATGCTTTGCTCCACATTTCCATTAGAAAGACTGTTGTGGATAAAGCACCTGGAACCTGGCCTGACCTGCTCCTGCTTGCAGGCTCATGCGCAAATTAGTGGTGAAGGAGCTCACAAAATCTGCAAACCTACAATCTACCAAAAAAAAATTCTACAAACTACAAAAAAAGCCCCTTATAGCCTTGAGATATTTGCAGCAAGAATGTATTCTGTGTTTTTGAACAGGAATAAAAACAAAACACTTTAAACAGAAAGTGAGAGATGAGATCCTACATACTTTCTTTATTAAATGCACCATTTTTAATATAAAGGGGTTTGCACATAGATAGAAAACACTAGACGATTTTTAGTCACAACAATGTTATCTGGAGCCTCAAAATCCAATGTGAACATACAGAGACAGAAAGGGGAAACTGCAAGAAATTTAAGTGGAGCATAGCCAAGAATCATTTCTCTCTATGGCATATGGTCACCAGAGTAACTTAGAATGCATTACTTCTGTGTTATAAAAAAAATGAAGTTGGCACTTTTTTTTTTACATTTGCATGTTGCTGGGCAGTTGCTATCAGTGTCATGTAAGTTTAGTGGCCAAATAGGATTATTTGCACCACCTTAGCTGCCTAATTCTGAATCCAAATAAAATGAGCAGTACAAAATTCTTCTTTAATAGAGGTTTGGTTAACACATCAAATCCATGCTTGGTGTAGCATTACTAGTAAATTTACCAGGAAGGAGGAAGAAGAACGGCAAAAATACCAAAGAAGTCTTTTTCACATTACGCAGTGAGACAAGGCAGAGATTTTATGTAATGACTCGTGAAATCATGATTGGAAAAACCAAATGGCTCGGACATATCTGCAGTCATGGTATGGCAACTGTGCCTTCTGTGGGGTGTAAAACTAACTGCTATCCTTTTTAAAACCACATCCAAGTTTTCTGTATAGTACATGTGCTTTCTATATAGTATTGTATACCACTACTCCTTGCATTGCACTCTAGCCTATGATTTTATTTTCCTAAAAAAATGGAAAAAAAGGGAAAAAAATTAGCGAAGATTATTTTGTACTAGGCAAGTAAATACATCTAAAAAATCTTTCATCTTTTATGTGTGTTTGTGCATTGTATCCAAACTTTTGTATTTTGATGAGAGATTAGATCAATAAAGAGCCTCTCCTTCAACAGGGTCCAGCTCAGCTTCCCGGTGAGCCCTCACCTGCAGATTGTGGGTTGAAGGCTTCCCCTTCCCACTCAGCTCTGCAGAACCTGGCTTTGGCTGGCATCTTGTAAATCCTGACCAGCTCAGGAAAAGGAGTCATTTGATGCTTGGACATTGGACTCAGTGGTGAAAGTGACCAAAATGAATCAGTAGGTTCGTTCCAGTAAGTGATTTCATTTTTCTTGTGTTTAAGAAACTTTACTTGGCTAAAAGCCAGTGACTTGCCTAGAAAGAGGCTTAACACAACTAATGTCTGCTCTGTGAAAACTAGCTTGTACTATAGCCCTTTATATGTTCTAATGTCTGTAAGTGTGCACTTCTAAATCTATCTTTTTATAGTAAAATAGCTCCCAAAGCTTATCCCATGGATACTCTGCTTATAGTTCTTGCAGAAGATAGAACTCTTATCTCTGCATAATGTCTGTTGATAGGTTTCTAGTCACCCAGAATTCAAATTCCTTTGTGGACAAGGGATTATAGGCAGAGTCGAGTTTTGGGGGGTCTTGTCTCCTCTATTGGAATTGGAAAAACTGAACAACAAATGATCTCTGATTACCACTAATCTTTTCTGCAGTTTAAAATTATTCCTATTCTGCACTGTTGAAACCAAGACCTTGTGGAGGGACTGAAGCCGCTGGATTTTGTGTATGTAAAATCATAAAGACTGAATCACCTCGAAGTAGCTCTGAGATATGAGCCCATGAATTCAAGGAGTATTTCAAGAGTATGTCATGACCAGCAGAGTTCTGGCTGCTCTGTAGAGGAGCCAGAACCTCTCACTCATGGGCTATAGTATCATTAAATTGCTTAAAGGAAAAATTACTTTTTAAAATAATTAATCCTGTTGTTTTCATTAGGTCTGTTTTTGAATGGCAAGACAACCTTGTTCTGCACCGAGTACAAGCTACATTGGATCTACTATGCTATCATTCCAAATTTCCTCCATCAGATTCCAGGGCAAAGGAAAAAGAACAAGCTTTAAAAAATGGAATAAAATAGACAAACCCCACATAATGGAAAGCTGACACTTTTAATTAATCTTGAGAGAAGAAAGGGTTTTCTATTGGGGCAATCTGCATAGAAAGGAGCAAGCTTCATGTGAGTAAAGGTACAAGGAGAATATTGCTGACATCTTTGGAGTATAATAAAGCATAACCTAATCAGGGGTGGCAACTTCACACAGCGAAACAGGTCCGGCACCCCAGTGTTTCTTTGGTGCAGCGGAACTCTGATGCTGTCCCTGATTAGACACAGTCTCACAACCCAGATGGACATTAATCACTGATATCGCCAACCTCAACCTGGCAAGGCAGTGGGAAATTTGTCCAACCCCCAAACACAAGTTTTGCAGTTAAGACTTCTCTTTCATTTTGGTTTGCTCTGGAACCACAAACATAAACATCTCAATTTTGTGGGTTGTTAACACGCAGAACCTGAACTGAAGATCAGAGCCATCTCCTTCCTCTACTTGTCTGCACTGGGTTCCACCAGAATCTCACCTAACAGTGATGACAGTGATAACAGTGAAATTTGCTTTCAACTATATGTAATAATGTCTTCAGAGCAGAAATGCCACTATGGCAGTATGTGACCCATATTCTGTTTTGACTCATGCTTGTATTTCCAACTAATAACCTAAAAAAAAACCAAGCGACCACAAACCCTTCTGTTTCTACCCAATCCGTGCTGTACAAACATATCAGACAAAATTACTTTAATCTAAAGCTGCTGGTAAAGAGTTATGGCTTCATGGTAAAGCACCTGGCTTCTGCTTAGGTACAATACACAACACACAGACTTCAGTGCTTGTGCTGGTTTATATTAAGGCAAATGAACAGTTGACCATATTACATCTGCATCTCCCAAGTGTAAAATTTATTTGAATAGCTATGTGTGAATTTGAATCCCCTTCCTAGTCTTGAATAATTAATTTTGGGAAGATAGGATAAGAGCCTCTAACTATGTCACTTGACTGCAGGTGGTGAGCGTGGGATATTCTGTTTTAAATACAGGTTTTGGCCAGGAAGCTTCATATCCAATGGACATTCTCATATTTATATAATTAGAAAAAAATCACAGTGTCTATCTGAGATTGTTTGGACAAGAATTGTACAGTATTGTCTCAGTGCAGCAGGAATGTCAGCTATGAAGAGAGGAATTCTTCACATCCCACCCATGGGAGCAAGAGGGAATCTCTGGCACATCCCTGTGTACAGTCCAGTGGCGAGACAGCTTTCAGTTGTTGGCCGTGGCACAAATTAAAAGTGAACTACAAAGCAGGGGGGAGCATGGGTGTGTTTTGCTTTGACTGTGCTGCAGTGCACAAAGGACACATTTTCCTTCTGATTTTTCCCTTCTCTGCTTGTGTTTCTTTGTTTGTTTTCTTAACATCAGGAATTTGTGTTTGTTTGTCCCTGGAAGACTCTGTGACTAAGCTGAACTAATAATAACACTGGAGGGAAAGATGAGAAATCAGATGGAAAGGATTTAGTGATAGGTGTGGTAGCTTTAGGTTAATGGTTTCACTCAGTCTTCAGGGTTTTACAACCTAAATGATTACATGATTTCTGCAACTGGGGCAGTGTCATCATTCCTCACAAGGCACAGCTCATAACCAAGCCACCTCTGTCTTTGTTAGCATTACATTGACAACTGGAATACTAAATTTCTTGGCCATATGCCTGTGGCGTGCGGGGGTGGCCAGTTCTGAATACTAGCAGCATTAGGTACCCTGTGATGGATCTATAAGCCATTTTTTATGCAAGCATTCTGGTGCTGGGCAAGAGAGTTGAGCTCTTTGTGTAGCTTTGTAAGGATCTACTTCCATCTTTAAAATTTTCGTAGTCAGGGGTGCTTGATTTTTCCCTCTCTGCTGCTTGCCCTGTACTAGAAATGCTGGATTACATTTCAGGAAGCTGCTGAGACCACCATATGCAGAGTAGTTCTTCCTCATTGAGTGTGCC
This sequence comes from Origma solitaria, assembly GCA_013397895.1. NCBI lineage: Eukaryota > Metazoa > Chordata > Aves > Passeriformes > Acanthizidae > Origma > Origma solitaria. The sequence continues at coordinate 97,836 of VZRL01001642.1, read as the reverse complement.
ACCACAACGCTTGAACCTTCTGTGAGGCACATCACTGCTTTGTGGGGGTTAGACACCATCTCCCCTTTCCTCTGTATTTATCCGGCTCCCGAAAAAGCATGGCCTCAAGCGTAATGTCCAGCTACAGGTCCTCGTTAGAAGCTGGGAGTGTTGGCATCCGTAGTGCCCCCACTAACACCTGCAGGGCTGAGCACAGGGCTGTGGGAATGGGCCCCGCACAAGGCAAAGGCTGAAAGGAGCCATGCACTCACACCCCATAACAGCTGGCCCCCAGCCCAGATGTGCTACAGCTGCAGGGTGCAGCATGCATCCACCTGCATGCTCTACTTGTTGGTTCTTTATGGAGATGTTGGAGTTCTGTTCCCTAGAACACAGGCTGCTTCCATGAGAAGGAGGTGTGGATATGTATGATCTGACAAGCAGCAGCCACCACCTCCAGGTTTCTGGGGGAAGAAAGCCTAGAGGGGTGACATTGGAGAGGAAACTCTTTCGGTATTTTCCTCCTTGTGGCTGTGGGTTTCTGAGTGCCATCAGATGAGCGGTCATGGGCTTCTCCTGCAGGCTGGTGCATTACTCCTGCTGGGAGAGTTTTGAAATAGTAGCTGGATAAAATGTGTGCAGCAGGAGAGCAGCAGGAGAAAGCAGTCCTGTTCTGGGTGCTGGATACCTTTCCAAAAGGAAGAGATTCCTTGGATGGACCCTGAGGCAGCTGACACTGGTGCATTATAGCCTGGGGTGAGCACCATTGTCTGTCGCACCACACAGGACAGAACAGCATCAGCGTTGAGGTAGAGGCATGGATTTGGCTCATGTGTGGGGTTTGGAGCCAGGCTCGGTGCCTGTGCCATGGGGATGTCTTCTGACATCTTTCTGTTCCTGCTTAGGACCTTCATGATTGCTTCACCCTTCGAATTATACACCAAGTGCTCAGGGCAGGGGTCTTTGCCACAGTGCCTGGTAAGAACATGGAAGATAAGAACAGCAACCTCCAAACACAGATTCAGAACTTTTTAGGTCTTTGTTTCAGGCCCCAGGTTTCCCTGATATTTGTGCTGTTAAACCCCTTTCCATGTGTTTCTCCGAGGAACTTTGAAGCCATAATGAAAATGGAGGCATTTTTTTCCATTTGATCCACCTTGTACACCAAAAGAGAAGAGACAAAAAGATGATACAAGCTCACTTCAAGTAACAAAAAAGAAAAAAAAAAAACAACCAAGAGGACTAATCAATTTATGTTGCCTTAGAAGTGATTATTAGACCTAATAATTAATTTTCTGTTTCTGTTCATGTGCCATTGATTGTAGGTCACAGCAGTATCCTTAGGGATAAATCTGACCAGGGAATCCTGAAAAACAGCCCACAGGAAGGATGGAAGGCTAAGGCATCCTTGGGTAAACAGTGGCTAGGCTGGCTCAGCAATTTAAAGAGCTAAGATTGATTAACACTTCTTTCCAATGCTACCTGTATGAAACATATAGATCTTTGCCATTTAATTTGATGTCCATTCATTTGCCATTAATTTAGTAGCAGATTTAAGCTTCTCCATGCCCAAGAACTGCCTTTATATTCTTTATATTCTGTTATTTTTCTACCTATGGTTTTTATGTACTTTTAAGTATAATGCATCCTATTTGAAATATTTTCTTAAACAGTGTTTTGAGGAAATTTACAGACCACCTGGAAAGTGAGGTATATCTAGATTGGAAAGAAATTCTTATTGTGAGTGTGGTGAGGCATTGGAACTGGTTGCCCAGAGAAGTTGTGGGTGCCATCCCTGGAAGTGTTCAATGCCAGATTGATTGGGACACTGAGTGATCTGGTCTGGTGGAAGTCATCCTTATCCATGGCAGAGCGGTTGGTAAGAGGTGGTCTCTGGGGTCCCTTCCAATCCGAACTATTCTATGTTTCTGTTATTTAAAAATCTGCATCTTTAACCCTCTGTTTGGGCTTTCTATGAGATTTTTTCAGAGTTTTAGTCATGACAATTTTCAGAATTTTCATAAAGAGCCCTGCTCTTTCTGAAGCTACTTGTTGGTCTCACCGACCTGGAATGAGCTGATTTGGGATCTTGATTATTCTACACATCTTCATTTTTATTTTGCTAATTTAATGTCTCATATAATGTAAGGCTCTGAATCTCAATGGTATCTCATGGACAGATTTTTTCTTTCCTGTACCTTGTTTTGACCTTAGATCTGGTAACTGTGGGTCACTACCTGTAATGAATAAATTGACAGTCCAGAGTATTGGCTGCCAGATTCCTTAAAAATCTAGGGCTAGAGTGATAAAGGACACACTTCCTAGTGTAATCTTGCTTTTCAGTGTTTAAAGTTTTCATTAGGTGTACCCAGTTATTTCTTTCAGGTACAGCACTATGCAGTTGAATACATATATTCTGGGACTACTAATTTAGCAAAAAAATATTTATTAGCAGCATCCAAAAAGAACTTATTCAATGGATGTGCATCTGTTTTGCGTGGTCACTGAATGAGAATGACCTTTGTCTATTGAAAACCAAAATATATCACTCTGCCATATCCCTTTAAATTCAGTTTGGTAGTTTCTCTCTTTATTCAGTTTGTAGCCATATTACCTCATCCCAAGCTGGCAAGGCTGGGCCACCTGGGAACTTGTGGGCGCTCCGGGAAGCGTTGGTGATTCAGCACAGCAGTTGGCATGCTGCCCTCTGAGTCTCCATGGAAAAATCCTTCACCACTGCACCTGGGCACCGTCTGTTGAAGGAGGCGGTGTCAGATGAGGAATAAAACCAATCCTTGGAAACTCCAGGGTGTTTTCTCCAGGTTGTTACACAGACCATGTTCTACCTAAGGAATATTTTAATGAAAATTTCTCTTGAACTGCTGAAATATAGACCAGCATGCTCCTCATAGCTTCAGTACATTCCATGTTCAGGAGATTCACAAATTAATAATAGTCCCATTTATGCATTAACTTGTAACACATTTGAGGGTTTAACACCATTCCTATAAGTGTTATTTAAGTTGTGAGGATATAGAAAGCAAAAATCTTCCTCTATCAGGAAAAGTGATTGAGCTAGATTAAATTAGTATGATAATAAACCTGAGCCAAAATTCCTCGTATTTAATTAAGACTAATGATTCAGATTTTTAAAAGTGACTCCTAACTGGGCTGCTGTGAACGGATAGCATTAATAGGTAAAGGCACTTCTTTTTGTCTGTATTCAGTAGTGAGTGTGTGCTAAAAACATGAATGGCCACAGCATATCCCATAGTGATTGTCATATCTTACTCTCCAGTTAGCTTTTGCAAATATTGTGGGTTTTGGAAAGTAGCTTTTGCTTGTTTTGCTAGCAAAGATTTTGGTTTCTTGACAAGTTCTGTCAAGAAGAGGGCATTTCTGGTCTAGCCGCAGCCACGTGCATCTCCTGCCACACGCCTCTGCCTTCCTTTATGGGCAGGCTGATGTAGGGCAAAGTGGTTGAGGGAAGAGGTAGGCAGGGGGTCATGGGCAGCCCAGAGGAGAGGCAGTCCTTACGGCCACCCAGATCCTTCCCTTCTCTGGGAAGTGCTGCTGTTGAGAGCTGGGGGGACAAGAAGGGCAGAAGTGAGCTGGGGGAATGGCTGAAGTTTGTTTGGCTGAAGTTTGTTTGGCTGAAGTTTGTTTGGCTGAAGTTAGTTTGGCTGAAGTTAGTTTGGCCTCCCTGGCTCAGCTCCCTCTCCATGGATGACTCCATGCCTGAGGTTGGAAAAGCCTTTGCCCAGGGATAGGCGCAGAACCACAGAGGAGCCAGTGACAGGGGCAGCCTCTGTGGAAGGGGGCACTATTCTCTGCATGGGCCAACAAAGGAAAGAAGAGGTCCTATCTCCTCCATACCTCCATTTTTCAGTATGTTTGTGAAGTCCACACATCCAAGAAGTGGCATATTACAACTCAAAAGCTAGAATAGAGAAAAAAAATTTAGACAAGTGAAATAAAATAAATTTTAACACATGGTAAAGCTGTTTCTAGTTTGAATTCAAGTTTTTTGAAGGATTTTCAGTTCTGCTGCGCAAATACAACGAACTGAGAGATTTAAAATATCTAAATGGGCATAGTCTGTGTGATCATGTATTTGAGGCAGATTCTTCTCACTTTTATCTGCTTATCTGAGCCTGATGACATCAGTGGAAATAATGCTCTGGACATTAATCCAAAGTTGCTCCTGACGCCTCTGTGTCATTGATAGATACAAGCACAGCTTCTGAATTGTAGGCTGATGGTCATATTGTGGATAATACACCTTTAACCTTACCTCTGCAGAAGGGGGTTGCTTTATTCTTTATTACTTGTCTCTATCCAGTCCGAGTTCACAGTGATAAATCTAGCTTATAAGGCACTTACAAAGATGGGTGTGGTGTGCTGATAGCATTCATGATTAAGTGCTTTCCTGTGTCAAATATAGCCTGTAATATACTACAAACAGGCAGTCGATTTTTATACAAACTGATCTGGCTGCTATCAGACTCTGACATTTTATACTAATACTTAAAATAAATCTAGAAACAGGAAAGAAAGTACAGAATTATTGTTTTAAGTTAACTGCGAGGGCTTATCTTCAAAGTGACAGAGTTTCTATTGTATTTAAAGAAACTGGTCAGTATACTGGCATAAAGGTTAGAAGTACGCATGAAGCTGGAGTTAAGTTCCAGCCTCAGTTTTCACTTTTGATATAGACCCTCTGAGATGCTTTTTGTTCTAACATGAAGATTTAAAAATACTTTTGCTTTATTTTTTTCCAAGCTCGCCAACTTTGCGTTAAAACCTACTCCTATTGAAAACACTGGGAGCTTTGCCATGCATTGTAAAAGGTCTGGGATGTGGCAGCATGTACTAAAATGTGTGATTTGTTGGACTCTTAGACAAGAGCTAGGGACATGTGAGCTACCATCATCAGTCTTTTCTTTCCACATTTTATCTCATGTAATTTTTGCATGTCTTTTCAAGTTCCCAGGGTTAATGGCTAAGAAAATACTAAGACTTGTACCCCTTTGAAAATGAAGAAGACAATTTTCTGTCTGCAAAGTTTATATACTTTGTTATATCTAAGGACTAGTGAGACACTTAACCCAAAACCTGAAAACAAAACTGACTGAGTACAAAATATTTTGATGAAGCTCATAAAATGGTCATCTGCTGAACAGAGGGCACAATTCACAGTCATCTTGAGGCTACTTTTACTGCCAGGCTGTTTCCATGACCTTGACTGAGACTCAGCTTGACAGTCATCTGTGCAACACACACCCATGGTCACACTAGGCTTGGCTCCAGATGTGCCGTGCTAAGGGAAAGGTGGATCACACTTACTGTGATGTGATCTGAGCTTCCTTTCCCACAGCCTGGACAGATCAGGTGTAGTGTTGCAGACCCTGGGAGATTTCTTGTGTCTGGCTCATCATAAGAACAACATGGGGCTTTGGAGTTCGAGCTCTACTTGGGCAAAAAGGCAATGGTATAGAATTCTGAATGAGGACCAGCAGAATGTAATTACCCATTGTGAGCCTGTTTTCAGGCCCGATGATAATTTTGTAGCATAGATGTGTCTTTTGCCATTCTGCCTAGAAGTGAAAATTACTGACTGCGACAGGTCAATGTCCGATTTTGAATATAAGGAAATGCGGTACTTTAACACAAAATGATGAAGAGATAAAAATTAGGAGCTTCTTTGAAATGTGAACATTTGAGGTCTTGAAAGAATGGAGTGTGGCACACTGCTTGTGACACATGTAGGATCCTAAAAAGTCCATTGAATTTATGCATAATGACTTTTTCTTACTACTGTTGCCATATGTTGTAACTCTTCTCATAGGCCCAAAACCCCTGAAACATCACAGGGAACAATTCAAACACAAGAGAAATCACATTATTAGAATTACTTGCATGTGCAAGGTTGCTCATAGGTTTGCATGTCCCTGCTTGTAGCAAGAAAATCCAACCTGCAACACTGTTTTGGCAGCTTGATTAGTCTTTTGGGTGGGCATTATCAGATGAAAATTATTTTTGTCTCCAACTGACTAGTCAGAAAATCAAACTATTTTTTTAAAAATTATTGTAACATTTTTTGAGTGAATACAGGTAAGTGGGGTTCTGTGTGTTTGTTGAGTGGCTGATGGAGGAGTAAAACTTTCCTAAGGCATGTGTAAAATTTTTTTAATAGAAATTAGAGCATACATTCCACCAGTTTAATTACCCAACAAGTGAAATATTGTTACTCCAGCCTATGACTTTCTGAGTTGTCTGAATAACTAGATGTATGGCTCTTTATTTCTCTCAAGTAAAATAATTTTTAGCTAAAAGAGAGGAGAATATTTTTAGTGCAAGTCCATTTGTTCCTTCTTGACCCATGTTTTAATTCAGGTTAGCAGTAGGATTTGTGTGTAATTGGTCATTTTACTACAGCAACAATTCCGTCCTCAAAGGTAGAAACTTTTTCCCAAGAAACAGTATTACAACTGTTGCAAAAATCACACTCCTGTTGCTGGAGTGTGGAAGTTTGGTGAGTCCTTTTAACAGGCTGTGTTTAACACACTGCAGTGGCAAGGGGTGAGGCAAAATTGAAGGAAAAAATGCCTGACTGACAGCACCCCACCCAGATAAAGCCACTGCTTAGAGAAACTTGGGAATGTCTCAATGCAAGTGCTGTGCCAGAAACACACGCTCTGCTGCATCCAGGAGTGATTTGCAATCACCCAGCTCTGAAAGAGGTCAGCAGTAGCAGCAGCCTGCAGGCTTGTTCTCTCCTCTCGACACAGGAAAGGCTCATGCCCCTCCTGAACCTGATTTAGCTCCTTTTTCTTGCAACCTCTACCTTATTTATAGAACCATGGAATAATTTAGATTGGAAAGGACCCCGAAGGTCATCCAGTCCCACCCTTTGCTCCTGACAGGGCTGATGTAAAAGCCAGAGCAGGGGTTATTCATGGCCTTGCCTCATCAAATTTTGAAAGTGTCTGAGGGTGGAGATTCCCCCACCTCTCTAGCTGGGATTAACTACTCTTACCAGATTCTTTTTCTTCTTACCCTTTCTGAGAATTTCCCTGTGCACAGGTTGTGGCCATTGCCTATTGCCCGTTTGCTGCACACCTCTGAGACAAGTTTAACTCCATCTTGCCTGTAGGACCCCTTTAAGCAGCTGAAGATCACAGTCATATTTCTCTCCACCCCCAGCCTTTCCATCTCCAGACTGGGCAAAATTGGTTTCCTCAGGCCTCCTTGCATGCCATGCTCCACAGCCTTTGTGCTCCTCCTGGACTTGGTCTAGCACATTAGTGCCTTTTCCTGGGGACCCCACGGGTGGAGACGGCAGAGCACCCCAAATGTGGACTCGCTGGAAGGGCACAGCTGCTGGCTGCTCTCTGCTGAGGCAGCCCGGCATGTTTTAGCTTTCCTTGCCTCAAGGGCGCACTGCTCACTCATCTCCAGCAAGTTCTGCGCCTCAGGTCCTGCTCTGAGAGCTGCTTGCCCTCCCAGGCAATCCTCAGTTTGCATTGCTGCAGGGTCTTCTTCCGTCCCATGGGAAAGACCTTGCATCTGTTCTGCAGAACATTATGAATTTGCTGCCAGCCAGAAAGGATATATGGTGCATACCAGCAAATCCAACCTTCTTTTCTCCATGAGAAGATCTTTCCTGTCTGTCTGTCTCTGAGTTTTAACTGTGTGACTTTTGCCAGAAGCCCGTGGGCAAGGGACTAGCCTGCGTCCCTTAGCTTTGGCTCTGCACCACAGAATTTCTGTGGTTTGTCATGCTTTTTACTGCCTCTGAGTGGTGTCAGCTAGGATTTATCAGGTCCTTCACAGACCTTAGTAGGTCTAACTCCCTCCCTAACACACTCCTCTGTGTTAGGCCAAAAAGCAGCAGAGAGGACTGCAAGTGATTGTCTCACTGGCCAAGATGAAGGAAAAAAACAATGAAGAGAAAAGACACAGACCTAATTAAGCTATTTTCAAGCCTGCAGAGAAAGTATTCAATAATTAGGGAAAATTTAAAAAAGAAAAATGAAAAAAGAAAAACCCAACAAAAACCTGAGGAATTATCATGAATGAATTGGCGTACAAGAAATTAGTGTATGAGACATTGCCACCAGAAGGTATCGGTTAGTTCCTCCTGACCTTTCTGCTATGGAAATGTCAATGTCCCATCCCTGGAAGTGTTCAAGGCCAAGTTGGATGGGGTTTTGAGCAACCTGGTTTAGTGGAAGGTGTCCCTGCCCATGGCAGCGGGAGTTGGAACTAGATGATATTAAAGGTGCCTTTCAGTCGAAACCATTTTATGATTCTATGAAGCTATGAAATGTGTCATAAACAGGACCCTATTTCAGCTCTTGAAAGTGTGAAAGAGTGTGATAGCAGCTTTTGCTCCTTCTACTGGAAAACAAGAGAAATTTCTGGCCTGATGTACATAAGAAATTCGGAAACATTCATTATCTGGGAGTATGTTCTTTTTATCACAGGTGGCAGAAAAACGACCTCAGAGGACTGAATTTTGTACAGAATTCCACATCTCCTATTCTGGTGATAGTATTCAGGAGAATGCTGAAGGAGTCTATTGAGAAGGCAGAACTTTGAGGAAAACCAGGACATTTGCACACCTGATGGAAGTTCTGCCAGGCTTGTCCCAGGTGAATAGATAGTGGTGAGCCACAGACTGTGTATCAAACAGCTGAATATATAGTCCACAATCTCTTAAAAACTTAATTTAGGGCCTAAACTTTTAAGCAAATCTTATATAATTTGTGTTAAACTCTTAGTTTTCACTTGAAATCCCAAAATGGTCCCTTGCTATTTCTTCACATGTGATTATGTATATTTTCTATGCAGTATTCTCAAACAATATTTGAGATTTTTTGAAGGCTTTAAAAAAAGGTGAATTGTCATCTCTTGTGTCAGTAACACACGATCACTATCCTAATTAGAAAAGGACTGATATTCATATTAAAATCTGTGAGAGCTCTGCTGTAACATTCAGCTGGGACAAATTCAGTGCCTAAATTTTAACTAAACTTTTGCATGGTCAAATAAGAGTGCTGAACATAATTGCAATGGTTCCCTCCATCATAATGATTTGAATAACCATGTGTTTGTCCTGTAGAATGGAAATACCTTGGAGCAGGAGACAAACATGCACCAAATCCAGATGTCTTTTTTCATGGCACTGTGAGGAGGAAACTAGAGAAAGCTTCAGTGCCTGACTACGGACAGACCACCATAGCACCAAATTTGGATTGAAATTGAAAATGTAGTTTCTGACAGCAGCAAAGATGGTCAAAGGCATTGACAGGGCTCAGGGGTCAGACTCAGAGGTGACAGACTGATCTAATTTCTGAGATTTGACAAAACCAACACATCTAGTTTAAAAAACAAAGCAAAACAAAAACTTATGTGAGGAAAAAAAGATGGCTTGGAGTGTCTGAAAGGCCTTTGCCAGATGCTCTCACTCAGCAGCGCAGTTCTCACTGTTCTGGATCACTTCTTTGCTGTTTATCTTGAGTAAAGCCCTCTGTAATTAAGTTAATACTGATTTAATCATGACAATCATAGCTGGTAGATATCCAGGGAAATGATAACAAATATTAAGTAGCGTGCAGATCACATCTATGACAAGAGATTTAAGAATAAAAGAACACTGCAGGGGTAGGTCATACTGCAGTTTTCATTTTGAAACTGCTGTTGAAAAAAAACAAAACAAGCCAGAAATCTAGGGCTGCTTCTTCTGCAAGATTACAAATGATTTGTGTAATATACTCGGGCTAGTTTGTTAACACAATCCCATGAAGTGGTGAGGGTTTGACAGCCACATTATTACATCGCAGCTTGGCTGAGAGGTTGTGGGAGACGCACTCATTGTGTTTTAGGTAATTTGTGTTCATTAGCAAGTGCAAAGTCATCAAAGCCATGTTTTCCTTCTGCTGAGTGAAGCTGCAGTTCTCTCACCTGGACCCAGCATCATTCAGATATGCAGCAAGGTTGTCCCATCTAACACCTCATCTTCTAAAGAAAATGAGTTGGGATCATGAGGCATTAGGCACAACTCCGCTGTTTCCTCAGGTTTTCTAATGAGCTGGCGAGCTGTCTGCCCAAGAGCAGCAGTGGATTGGAGGAGACTCGGGGCCAGGTGGTGGAGTCACTACCTGCAGTGCCACTACAATACCTCATCAGGCTTAGGTCTCCATCCTTAGACTGGAGCTTGCTTAGATAAGGTAGCCAGCGCTAGCAGAGGAAAACCCTTTAGCATGATTCATGTGTTACCTGAAACAATGTCACAGCACCGTTTCAGATTAGAAAATGTAATTACCCTGATCAGTTGTTTACAAAGAAATTGTTTGAAGCTTTCCAAAGGCATTGTTTGCCATCAGGGCAGTATCACTTCCATTGTGTGTTTTGTGTACTGGCCTGATAGATAATGATGGGAGCTCCCAGAAAATGACTCTCCCTCAGAGCATCAAAGTTTTAGAAGTGTTTGTAACCCAGCTACAGAATCTCATGCAAGATGCAAAATCCAACAGCCTTTAAATCCATGACTATTAAGGTCATTATGTTTTAATTTGAAAATTGGACACTCTGTTTTTCAAAGATTTATGGCCTTATCCTGAACGCACTGAAGTCAATGAAGTTTTGTCCTTGGCTTCATTTGGACCAGGACACAGTTCTTGTGATGTAATGTTTGATCCCCAAGCAATGGATTCAAGAAATAACTAGATCTGAGTAGTTATCGAGATCACTTAGAGCTAATCAGATAAAAACTCTACAATTTTAAGGGAAAGAATGAGAGTGCCAGAAATTCAGGGCGACTGAATGCCATGGGAAGACATAGTGGAAAGCATTTCTGTGCTGACAAAATTTAAATCACAGCCAGAACCATTCTAAGCTGGCCCAAGCAGGAAAACCCATGGCTGACTTGCAAAGCTGAGCAGCTCTGAAAGACTGCCATTTAATTTTAAATTGCAGTTCAAAACTGGTGCTGAGCTTAAATGTTAATTCACCCTGTGGTCAGTATAAGAGCCAAATCCCTCACCAGTTATAATCTGGAAGTAAAATCTGTTTGGAAACATTTGAATGCTGGGGATTTCTGTGTTTGAACATAGACAGATTCTGACTTTTTTCTTTTTTCCCCCCTTCTTCACATTAATGTAAGGCTGCTGGGAGTGAGGATAGGGGGAATTGGCAGTAACTCTGCTAGACTGATTTTCTCAAATGGTAAATTTTTCTAAATGACAGGAGCTTTGTAAATTAATTAACTAAACACAGTGACAAGAGCACTAGAACATAAAAGTGAAGAAAACATCCTTAACCGTAATTGTGCTTTAACATGGATGATTTCACAACTATGTGACCACATTCTGCCCTGACTTATAGTGCTTTACAGACATGCCTTTTCAACTTCATCCTATCCTTGTGCAGACAGACCTTGGCTGCCCTTAGTCTCTAAAGATGCTTGAAAACAGCAAGTCTAGCACATGCAAGATTTTGTGATATTTAATTCACTAGTTTTCAGCTGTTACAGAGGAGCTTCAAGTATGTGTAAAATGTATAGGCTTTGACTGAAGGGACAATTTTATTGTGAGCGATATACTGAATGCAGTGTGTGCTGCTCAGAAACGCAGCTGAGCTGAGATAGCTCAAACTGCCAGCAAACTGCAAGTGAGCTGATTTGCTATCCAGTGACAAAACTGGATTGCAATGTTTCCTCTTGTGGTGCTGGTGGCTAATTGCACGCCCTGCATCAATATGATGTGATGCAAGGATGGACCAGAGATTCGTATTTGTAAAATCTGGGATTCAAACCTGAAAATAACTAGCCTGAGAGACAAGTCCAGAGAAATCTTCCTGTCAAACTTGCTGCATGGCATTTATTAGTGATTACTTTTCAAGGGTGAGGGACATTTATTTCACCTTTGCCAGCAAAAGAAGCCATAGTCTTAGTTTTCTTTGGAACCTACCAGATTCCCTGTTCCTGTACAGAGGTCTAGAGAGCTGCCAGAGCCACAAAAGCATCCCCCGTAACATCTCTAAGCAGTGGTTTCAAAGATCTCCTCCCCTTACATACACGCTTTACCCCCCTTCACTCTGCCTTCCTCCTCCTCCTCCAATGTGCCCCCAAGAGATCCTTGCTGGAGGCTGTGGCAGAAAGAAAATACATATTCTTATTTTAATTACCCCTAATGGTTGGCAGAGCTACTGATGTCCCACCATTAGTGCTTGTGTCAGAGATCTGCCCCACAAACACGGCTCTTGTCGGAATTAATAACAATTAAATATTGGCTGCAATTCATGACACTGCTTTTACAAATCCAGAGCTAGGTCTCACCTTCTCTGCAGCAGGGGTGTGGAGATCTCTCAGCTGGCACTTCTGCACCATGATGCCACTCTGATGTTGATTGTCTCATCAGCCTTCCACTCATTTTTGGTAATCAGATCACAGCATTTTCACATACTTTAGTTGTCAGTAGGGAAGCAGTTCTTGTCCCCCTGTGCTCATGACAGCATTGCATAAAGCCACTTCCTACACATGGCATAATGAACTGGAATTTCTCCTCCTACAGAAGGCCATATCCTCCCTCCAGCTGTACACACAGAATCGAGACTTGTCAATGCAAGCTAAACCATGGCCTTACACAGTGCTTTTACTCCTGGTCTCTGTTGGAAATAGCCATCCAGGTGGAATAATTAATGAAATCCAGATTTTGTTTTTCATGTGTGCAGTAGCTTTCCAGTATTCCAAAAGGAAGATTTCTTTGGAAGGGGGCAGAATAAAATTCTTGAAGAATTGAACCCATTGTTCTGAGCTATTTCTCCCACTCCCAGAACAGCATAGAGACAGCCAATAGACCACATACAGGTACGAGTGTAGCAGGAATATCCAAGTGCTTGCAGCACTGGAAGACACTGAAAATGTGAAGGGGTCTGCAAAACTGGTATTTAATGCACTGATCTTTGGAGCCTTCACAATGAGCATTGTTAGATATAGGATCTGCTGAACAATGAGTCCTTGATAGGACATAATACCTATTCAGAAGCTCAGCTTTGCACACTTGCTCTTAAAACATCCTTAGCTCAACTTAAATTTACCTTTGTTGCACACAATGCACATGTGACAGACAGTTGCATTCATTCATCTGCTTTATTTAGATCTTTGACAGGCTTACCTACTCTGCTGTAAAGCACAGATTCTTATGGGTTCCTGAATCAATGCTGTTGCTAATTAGTACCTTTTGAAATTGTCACTGTCAGATGTTTCAAGTGACACTGAAATAACATTGAGGTAAAGTTAGAAACCTGGAGGTCTGTGAGCGAAACCTGATTCTGCCTAGTTGCCTTCTGTGCTTACCTTATATTCCCTGCTTGGACAGTTTCTCCTTTCAAATAAGAAATGTAATTTACAGCACATACTGTACTTCATCTACCAGCCAGAAAAGACCCAAAGGTACTGCTTGTTTTTAGCAATCAGTTGAGCACCTCCTATTACCACAGGCTGGCAGCCAAACTGGCAGGTCTGGGAAAGGTATGGCAATCCAGGATGTAGTATCCTGACTGTACACAATGTACTCTGCCAGCCAAGCAGAGGCTTTCCATAGTGAGAGGCATTCCTCTAGCACAGCAGTAAATAGCAGAGGGAAAAATGGCAAAGATATTCACCAGAAACACTCTGTTCTGCTTTAGTTTCTTAACCAGGAACTGATTTGTAAATAAAGTTGTTTTTATAAACTGGCCTGCTCTTTCAAATTTTACCAGTGGCTCCTACAAATACCTGAACGAAAATGACCATTTGAGAATATGTAACCTTTTGAAATTGAAAAGAGGAAATTTCAGGGCTCCAAAACCCACAAAATTATGTTTGTGCATTTGCTCAGCTGATTTTAAAAGAGTTGTTAACTATTTCCAAGATCTAAAGAAAAATTTGAAAATAGTGGTGATGTTTGTATAAAATGTGTGCTTAAATTATAGCTGTTTATGGCAGTTTCTGGAGACTCTCAACTGGAAAAACATTTTCTGGAGGAAGTGCTGACATGCTGCAGCTCCAAAGAGCAAATCCATAGTGTGGCCAGACAGTCCCTTGTAGTACTTAAGGTTTTAATTAGAGGTAAACACTACTTAGCTCATCTGATACAAACTCTCCCTAGGAGCTAAGCCGTTCATGATTCAGATTTCTGTCTGCCACAGTAAAGTGCAATGTTAATGGGGGAAAGAAGGAGGAGAGGAAAGGAAAGACTGCTAAACATACAAGTTTATTCTTTTCCTTTGGACAAGGCTGGTTTTGCTTCCCTAAGAAGAGTTTGCGCACTAGTTGAAGCAGGAATGCCAAGCTAAGCTTTCAAAGAGGGGAACTTACACAGTAGAAGTAATTGTTGGTCTGTTTGGCCAAGTGAGCATCAGAATGATCTGAAAAGCTCTTCACGGTGATTGTAGTTTTGATCAAGTACAAGAGTGAGGAGGAAGTAATGCCTTTGCCTACATTCCTTGTTGAACGGTTAATAGAATGGATGAAAATTGAAAGTAGAAGCTGTGGAATCTCATGGAAGCAAATTTGTTACCTTTAAGACATAAGGAAATGAGAATCTTTGCTCAAAATTTGAGCAGAAGATATTTCACACACAGCACTTGGGAGCCCACTCATTGCTCACATTCACTGCTAATTTCGGTGCTGTGGTAGAGGGACAGACTGGCCCAAGTTTTACAGCTATTGCTGGACCTTTCGTAACTCCCACTCATCCCTCCCCTTCTGCAGCGCTTTGAAATGACATTGCATATTTATGGTTTTGATAGTGAAAAATATAGGCCTGCCTTTTAAATGGCCATCCCTTTCTGTCACCAGGCAGCTTTATTATCTGATTGCAGAGGGTGAAAATCACTGGCATGTAAATGAGGTGCTTGGGGAGGTGGCAGACGAAGGGGCTGTGGATTGACATGCACAGCCACCGAGGGAGAGCCAGCGTCAGACACCCTGACCTGTCTGCTTTGCTTGGAAGGCTCAAAACCAACGAATCATAAAATCATGAAGGTCCTCTTGCAAACCTCACAGGCTAAAGTCCACTACTAAACCCTGTCCTTAAATGCCACATTTACACATCTTTTAAGTACCTCTAGGGATGGTGCCTCAACAGCTACCCTGGGCAGCCTGTTCCAAAGCTGGGAAGAAATGTTTCCTAATATCCAATCCAAACCTCCCCTGGTGCAGCCTGAGGCCATTTCCTCTTGTCCTGTCTCTTGCTACTTGGGAAAAGAAACTTACACCCATGTCTCTACACCCTCCTTTTGGGTAGCTGTAGAGAGCAGTAAGGTCATGGTCTGTTCCCCCCTAACACCCTGGCTCCTTTTCTCCAGGCTAAACAACCCCAGCTCCATCAATCTCTCCCCACTGGACATTTTCTCTAGACCTATGATGAGCTTCATTAAAAAGGGCATGTTTTTCCTTTGGAGCCTGGCCACCTCTTTTTCCAAATCTAGGACATTATTTTAGAAAATTAAAACATCTTTTCTGCTAAATACTCATGTATCTTAAATGCCACTCTAACCTATTGTAGAAATAATACTATTTCATCTAATTAAGGATGAGGCTAAGTGCTAATGTCTGTTTATTTTTAGAGACCAAGTTAGCTGCATTAGAACTTGTCTTTTGTTTGCTTTGTTTACACAGTATTTTCAAACTGGTTTTCTAAAGGTTGAGGAGGAGAGTTATTGAGGCTTTGAGCATAAATCTCAGCCACTCTCTGTGCTGGGCTTTACCAGCTCTGTGGCACCTACTCACAGGGATGCCTTTATTATCACTACACCCATCTTTGCGTTCCAGTTTCCTGGTGCAAACCGGAAAAGAGGGAGCCAGAACTCACTGTGCCTGGATTTTACAATGCTTTCACTCTGCACTGGATATTAAAGGCAACTGGAAAAAAAGCCTGTTTGGATTATCAGAGCACAAGCCCACATAAACAACAACTTATCAGATATCTGTATTGTAAAAGAATCACTTGGTAGTACTGAGGAATATCACTAGAGACACATTATTCATGTGCTTTATGACTCATTGTTTTTCAGCTGTCATATTTGAAATGAAACCTTGAGTGTCTTGAATGATTTCTTCACCAAAACTGCCAAAGCTTTGGGGAGTTCTTTGGTTGAAAAGTCTAATTCAGGTGTATGTTATTTTTTAGGGATAGTTAAATAAATTCGCATACACTGAGGCTAATAGGACTGTCTGATTCATGGCTATAGCACCCTTGCAATTCTATCTGAGTACCTCACTGTGTTAATTAATTCTGTTAACCATCTCACACCTCTTTAGAAAATAAAGGTGGTTCTCCTGTATCATTTAAGGTAGCTGCTGTGTGGCACAGGGAAACCTGTCCATGGTCACACAAAATGTCTGGATCAGAAATCACAGTGTCAGTCATTTATGTTCTTGGTCATCTCCCTAATCAAGAACTTTTCCTAACAGGGAAATGCAAATTTTCCAGACTAAGTCCTCACTTCTGCTCTGTAGTTTGGCACACCCCGCACCTTTCTGACTGTTGTCCCTGCATATCTGTGTGTGACTGCTTGTGGATCCTGCTCCTGCACCTGCAGCCTCTCTTGTACCCTGCGCTGCCTTCCACTGGCAAAAATTCCTTGTGCCTTCAGCAACATTGCACCCTCTTCCCAAATCTCCACAGTGCAGCATGGTGGAGACATGAGATCCACAGACAGCCAGTTCTGTGCTTTCCTGGGGGGCAGTTCAGCTCAGAGTACACAGTCACAGCTACACCAGGGCTGCCAGAGCTGGCTCCAAGCTCCTCTGGTTGCTGAGCCTCTTGCTTATGCCAAAAATATTACAAGGAGTCACCCTTCCCAAAGAAATGTGGCTCTGAGGATGTGTTTTGATGTTCTTACTGTTCTGACCAGCCTGAGCATCCCCTGGGAAAATTGCTGGTCCCATGGGCCTGGGGCAGCTGCTGCCCTGCAATTTCCCAACACTTAAAAAGGTGCAGTGAGGAAAGGGAAGAAAGAGGTGAACGGAAGAGCAAATAATCTCATGCCAAACTCATGTGGTGAAGCATCCTGTGATCTAACTCCCCTGGCTACTCCACCGTGCACACTGCAGCAACATTGTGTGATGAAAATGCTGCAGAGCTGGAGAAGAGGAGAGCACTGGTGTGACAGAGCAGAGGGGAAGAGAAACAGCAAATTAAGAATGTAAATCAGGGGAGAGGCAAAATCAAGGTGGGAATGTTTCACTGCTGTGATCCATGGTCTTATTCAGTCCTCCTCATAAAAAACCCTATCCCATTTTGAGAACTCTTTCTGCACTGGGGGATGAAGAGCAAGATTGGCACCATGAGGATAAGGGTCAGGCCAGGCAGAGGCAACTGGGTTCTTGTTAATACTGTGAGTCAGTGTTGTATGGGCAAGGCCAGAATTTTGTCTGGGGAGAGTTTTCCTTCAGGGCAGGGAGCAAAGAAGAGCTGGCTTTATTGTTGGATTTTGCAAAACATGCAGAGCACGGAAAAGAGTTAGAGTGACCAGCATTAATTACTCCATGGTTAGCTTTGTGGCTGCTAGAAATCTCTATGGCACAATTAAATCTAAAGTATTAGAGTGAAGGGTAGGACAGAGAATGCTGTGGCTAAGATAATAAGCCTTGTACAAATTGTTTGGCTCTGGTTTTGGTTTTGGTTCTGGTTTTGGTTGTTGGTTTTTGTTTTTTTTTTTGCTAGGTCTTGTAAAAGCTGCAGGGTTTTTCTAACAGCAAGTTTAGACAGTAAATTGTGGAAATGCCTGTGGGACAATAGGCAAATCTGCTGCCTCAGTCCTAACAGTAAACATATTCTGTATGGTTTTATATTTCTATAGAACCAATTTCTCATTAATCAGAAACTCAATCTGTCTTTACATTTAGTCACTGCTCTAAGCAGATCATAGCCTGTCTCTGTAGGATCCCGCAACCTCTTTCGATTTTTAATTCCTATTATCCTGAGTTCAGAGTCCCCTTTTCAAAGCTATGCTTAACTTAGGCTTGTGACGTGATTGACACCCTCCACATTAAGAAATGTGAAGACTTTTGCTGCTGCTTTCAGCCTTTGCTGGCTTTGCGCACCACCTTCTGCTTCAGCCAGTTCTAGCCCCACTTTTATAGATCATTAAGCCCAACCCTGTCAGTGCTGGTTGTTTCAACACCAGTCTGCATCTTATCCATTTCAGGCATCTCTCTGGGTGCCTGCCCTCATCACAGACCTCCAGGTATTGTAAAATTCAGTGATAAAGCAATCTTTTCATCTCTTGTTGCACGCAACTCTAACTGTACCATAAGGTACAGCACAATGGGTAAGGTACAGCAAAAGAAATTTTTGTTTCTGCCAGAACTCAGCACTCATTCACCTTTTTTGGCTTAGTCTTCATCCTACTGTAACTCTGCATTTCTGATAATTAAATCAGCTCTGTCCTGGGCACAAACTCTAACCTCCAGGTGTGACTGTAGCCTGATTATGTTTATAAGGATGATGGCAGAGTTAGCAGAGCTGTATGCTTTGAAGTATGCATTTTGTATCATTGTTTATGCTGCAAGCTACACAGAGGCACTCTACAATGATTATGCCTTAACCCAGTGTCACAAAGATGAAGACAGCTCATTGCTGGATCCCACAAGCCCTGCGGTGCTAGGATGAAAGTTCTGTCAGACAAGTGAGAATAATTTAAGGCAAGTTTAAAAAAATAAAATTTTAAACTCTTGGATTCAAGATAGAAATGGGTAAAGTTTCTCACAATGTGGAAGATGTGTGTTTGTGCTAGGTCTTTTTAGATTCACAGCTCCTCTAGGTACTGATAGAGGAAGTTTTCTTCTTGTGGATAGATGCTGTAGGGCTATCATTAAATTATGGTTACTTTAAATGTTCTGTAAAAGAAGGCTAAAGGATTGAGATTGTTACCGAATACTGTGTCATTGGTCTTGGTAGGAAGAAATGGGGTGGACAACAAATAGAAGAGTTTTGTGATAGTCATGAGTTACATGGGCTTTGGGTTGGGTTTGGGTTTAGGTTTAGGATAACTCTGACAGTGGTAGCTTTACAGTTAGACAGATAAAGCTCTTAGAGATAAAGTGAAAACCAGAACCATTAACATATTTAAAGAACAAATATGTGCTGTTTTTATTTCTGCTATGGGAAAGATTTCTGAGATGCAAGGAGGCGGTACTGAGGATTAGGGTAAGGATTTTGGACAGGCAGAGGTAGATGTATTTCTGAATCATTCAAATCACTGCAAGGATGTGAGCTTTTTTCTAGTCATGACGAAAGTCTTCTGATTAGTGCTGGGGCAGGTATAAGTCACTGGGATAAGGTTGAAGGTTAGTGTATGCCTAAACACAGTTTTATTCTCCCTCCATTTGCCTGTGGACAGCAGCACATGAGCTTCCTGTTTGTGACTTTTCTAAAAATGAGTCTGAGTGGGAACAGTTCAGCTCTGAAGGGTCTTCAGGTTTTGAGGAAACTGGGGTCTCTCTTTGAACTATGTGGTTCGGCTCGTGTTCACCTGGAATTTGGAAATGTTAAATGTTGAGTGGGAAAATGTTAAATGTTGAGTGGGAAAATATCTACAATGCAGTGCCCTGCTTTAATGCTTGATTTTGACTTTTCAAGAGTAAGTGTTATAGCAGAGCTGTAGCTGTCTTTCCTGGTGCCGGTTTAAGTTGTGCTTATTTTGTTAGAAAACAGCTTAATTGCTCAGGGTGAAGAGTTAAAGTTTATTTTTATGCTGCTCTGTTTTTAGCTGCAGCTTGACATAACTGGCTAGTAGTGGAAGCCCCTTTGTATGAAACATCCCTTATCGTATTTGTCCCTTGAGCATATTGTGTGCCAAATTATCATTCCTAATAGGCTGGTTGACTTTCTGGACAGAGGAAACATCTTGATAAGTTTGCTAAATATGTTGTGTCAGAGAAAGTGTATTGCAGATCTTTCATCCTCTGCCTAAGGACGCACTTGGTTCAGCTCTGAAGTGCCAAATTCCCTAAGCTCACCTGTTGAGCTGCCTGTTATTCACAGAGTCTGATTATCCAACTGTGTGCACTTGGCTGCCATTTTTTTCAGAGACACTTACGCAGTGGCGTTTTGCAATGACGTCAATTCTTTTCCTGTCTGACCTAGAAGACTTCAGTGACTCAATGTTGGCTAAGCAGCCTAAAAGATTAAATCGAGGACACTAGCTTAATTACTTTAACAGTTCCTTTAAAGGATTTCCCAAGAATGAGAATCGTGACAAATTGTAGCTTAGGGGATTTTAGTGATTACTGAAACTGAAGCTAATGATGCAACCCATGATATGCTCTGCGTTCCTGTTGATATGCTGAAGATTTTTTTAAAGAATAAACAGCATTGGGAAGACTTTTGTGCTACAAATCCTAAATGCATGAATTTGTGAAATAAATCCTGCCAGCCCAACTGGAATACCTTACCCAAATAAGAGTTTCAGGATTTGGCCATAGTGGAATGTTTGCAAAATATATACACAACTTTCTTATGTCTAGTTATAGCAATTTGTGAAAAATTAAAAACAATTATCACTGTTAAATGTTCACACTTTTCATCTAAAATTATCTTCAGATCTTATTTTCATCTGCAGAATTTGGCTGTGCAATTCGGAGAAGCTGTATTTGCAGTTGGTACTAAAGTGAGTGCCCCTGCTTCTCCCCTTGCCAACAAGCATAATAAATCAGATTCTGATTTCTGCTACTCCTGATTAAATAAGAAGTAAGGCCTGTGACTTTCACCTTAGTTCTCAAGTACTTTACTGCTTTTAAAAAATACTTCACATTTACTATACCTGAGCAGAAAAACGGTGGGTTTTTTAGATTTCTCACACTAAGACATTCTCTACTGGTGTTATGTCACCAGGAAATAAAGTCAAAACGTTGCCTCATTTACAGTGAGGAATTTCTAAAATAACTTTAGAAATGGTTACAATTAGTGAATTTACTCTATATTTATAATGGAGCAAAATTGAGAGATTATTAGCAACTCATTTATCATTATGATTGGAAACTGTAATGTATCACAAGTTTGATATTTGCTAATTCTGCATTGGTTCTCACTATTGGCAATTTGCTCCAGCTTGCAGCTTCAGAACTGCAGGAGGAAGAAAATTTACTTTTGGAGAGCTGGGGAGAAAGGAGGCTGACTAAGTATGAAGGATTTTTGGTGTCTTTTATGCAATGCTTAAGATTTGCTCATCACCTCAGAAAAACCTTCTTCCTCCATAGAGAAGTTCTCCTGACTGCAACTGAACTGTTCTTCCTGTAGAACTGTTTGGCAGAAAAAGCTAAGGTAATTTCCTTAAAATACTTTACCGATGGTAAATTAGGATTGAGAATAATTAATAGTGGTTAAAACATCATATTGCTTGTAAGAGTGTTGCAGGTAGGAAGTCCTCAAATCCAGGGAACTCAGAGTAAGATGCACTGAAAGAGGATACCACATCCTTGAAGCTGAGGTAGCAAGATCCTCATCCACAAGTTGGGGGTGAAGAGGATACATTGAAAGATTTTTAGATTTCTGTGGCTACATTTCATGTAAAATTTTTAAGGTGTTTCGCCTTTTATTATTGGTAGGTACTCTATGTACTATTTAAAGCATAGTTTCCTAAGACATATAGTGACAAACGGAAAGTAGGATACTGGGTGGGATGCCTGACCATTATCTGCATGGCATGTCCATAAAAAGGCAAAGGAAGACCAGTAGTTTTGGTCTCTTTGGTTAAATTTAGTAGTTTGAAAGTATTCAATATTGAATTTATGATAACAAATCAGATACTGAAATTATTTACAATGGTTATAAAACCTAGATAGGTATGTTTTAGCTTGGTATCAACCTACCTCTCAAAACTGTCTGAGGAAAAGATATCTTTCAGAGTGTATTAGTTTGAAAAGTAGCCCCTCAAACCTGTAAAGAGAACAGCCTCTCCTCCCTTAGTTGGGGTCCCCCAGCTTGACCAGGTATTTTAAGAATATCCTCAAAAAACCCTAGAGTACTATGAAATACCCAACCTATTTACCTTTGATAAGAGCAACAAGAAATGCAAAGAGAATTGTTTGCTCTAGGGGAGAGGCAGAGCTGGATGATCTGAAGAGTTTTATGGCCAGCTGTGTGTGCAGAGCATCCTGAATTCCACAGTAGCCCCATTTGACAAGGATGGAGATTTCTTCTTTCCCAGCACTGAATACTTACTCCTACTGCCTGTAGCTTCTTTCATCCAGAGCAGCCACATTCAGCCCCCTCAGTAACATTTTTAGAAAGTATACCGTTTAGAGACTGTGGTGATCCCATTAATTCCATTATATCCAGGCATCTTGGATTTTTTTATTGTTTGGGGTGTTTTTGTGGTTAAATTACTTACTTTGAAAGAAATGAGTATGTTAAGGCATAAAATAAGTGCTAACCTTGGGTTTAACCTGCTTATGTTCAAAGTGATGGCGGGGGTGGAATTTCAAAGATACAGTCCTGAGACTCAAAGGAGTTCCCTTGGACTTCTGTGGGAACAGACGCAGAGGAAAAGAGCACTTTTGAATGGTTTAGTATCCCGGGAGCACACTAAAGTATAAAAACTAGCTTTGAGGAAATTGCTATGTCCTGAAACACAGTCATTATTTCAAAGCCAGTAACATGAAAGAGTCACAAGGAGATGGCCAAGTGCTAAGCCATGAAGGTAACGTGCACATGTCATCTTGGGGGAAAACAGATTTCGTCGGAAAATATCTTTGCCTTTCTTTCTGACTTGTCATACAGATGTGAAGTATAAACAAAGAGTAACCAGAAGGGACTTAAATCAGGAATAAACTGATGTATGACTCTTCATGAAATATTCCTATCTTCACAGCTATTGTGCTCTTTATCTAATTTTCCTGGCTATCTGATCAGAGCTGTTTATTTCACTGTTGAATTATTGCTGAAGTCTGAGAGGGCGCTGCTTTAAACAATGGAGCTGGTCAACAGTATTAGCAATTCATTTCCATAGTATCTAGTCTCATTTGGGTTTGCCCTTGGAGCTTTCTCTGATGCCAGATAACTTCTGTGGATATGTCCAGAAGAGCACCAGAGTTTAATGAAAGCAAGACACATACATTAGGAGGCTTTTATGTGATGGGTACACTTGATATTGCTTTAGAATATGTATTTGCTGCTGGTGAATGATGGCTGTCAAATTTGAACTATAAGGCTAATAGAGTCTTGATCTAGCTGAAGGTGTCCCTGCCCATGGCAGGGGGGTTGAACAAGCTGGCATCTAAAGGTGCCTTCTAACCCAAACTGTTCTGTGATTCTGTGAATAAAGAGAAACTTTCAATATCGGAGCGCCTCATGATTTTCTAGGCATTTTTTTGAATGGTTGTCTCCTGGTTCTAGCAGCAAGGAGTTGGCAATAGGGAGTTCTTGTCTGAAGCATCCTTTTTTATTGAGTTGCCTTCCCAAACTCCATCTCCAAAGCCTGTATTTACTAAACATTCTAAGGCAGTACTGCCGTGGTGACGGTGGAAGGGAGGTACAGACAGAGTTCCTTCTTCTTGACTTAGCAAAGATATGACTAAACAATGTCACTCTTACATAACTGAAATCCTGGACTATGTGAGGGTTAGGAAATTATTTAAAACATAGCTGTATTTCCACTTCCAACTTGTCACCATTGCATGTCTGATGGTGAGGCACCTGCATGCAAAAGGCTGACAGGGCTGAGGCTGCGTCTCCTTTTTTCGCCTGATCACAGTTATTACACAGCACGATGCTCAAGCTATTTTTTACTAACCTGGCAGATCTGGGTAATATTTCTAGTAATAACTAGTTGGTGCCTCATCATTACCACTCTGAAAAAATACGGACACTGCCAGTATGTGATCTGAGGCTTTAACCTGCTGCAGATGAAGTGCATAACAGACAGCACCAGGAATTGTAGAATAATGGAATAGTTTGGGGAAGGGACCTCAAAGTGCCAACCAGCCTGCCACGGGCAGGGACACCTTGCACTGGACCATGATATGTTCCAGGTTGTTCTCAGTGCTGATCAGACAAGCCTGGAGGTATTGTCAGCAGTTTTCCAGGTATCTGTGAGCTTGAAACAGGCTGTAAGAGAGTAGCAGACCCTTGAAAGTGCCTCTTTGTGGGTAGGGCTACATGGTACTGCTATTTTTATACCTTATTTTATCAAAGACAAGCCCACTGTGTTTTTCATGAGAATTTTAAGTGCAGATGGGCCAAGGCAGTTGCTAAATATACAGTCACTGCATGTAGTGGAGCAAGCGTCAACTGCTCAGGCCTCTGGAAGAGCCTTATAGGAATGCTGTTGGCCTTAGCTTGCATTCCTGGACAGCAGAGCAGGCTCTTAATCTGCTGTCCCTGCTAAGGGGATGTGTCACCAGCAGGGAGGTTTCCTCTGAAGGGAGCAGCAAACAAACTCCCAGAGAGAGGCTGAGCCCTGCCGGCAAGCTCAGCTCCCTGCCTGCAGTGCTGGGGAGACCCACTGGGACCTTGTTTGTTGTTTTATCTCTATTGATCTCACACCAGAGGCGGGCTAGGAGGTCCTGTTTCTCAGTTATTCTTAGGGATTTTGACACCTGTTATAATTATCCCCGTGGTCATTTGCAGGGGGTCTAAATTCAGCATCTTTGTGCATTGTTCTAGAAGGTAGTTTCGGCTGCTTCCCTGGACACATCCACATCTAGTGGAAATAGAGGGAAATTTCCATGTATGTGATGAGGCTTCATCCTGGTTAAGCTTGGAATAGTTTTTGCACCAATTCTTTCTGCAGGAAACTGTCAATGATAATCAGGGCTGATCTGCAATCAACCTCTCACGCTACCTACCCTGTGCTGTGCCCCACCTTCTCTAGTTTTGGACAAAATTTAGGGTTTAAATACTAACAGTAAAGGAGGTTTTACGGGTTTTCTTTGCAGATGGAGAGCTCTAAATTGATTTATAATAGCTTAATTTCTAAGTCTTATTCCTCAAAGAAGCCAAAATTCCTGAAGTTTGCATCAAGGACATTTCAAAGTGCTTAAATAAAAACAAAGTAGGTAGCTCCTGGTTCTTGTTTGCATGGAAGCAGAGTTATTTCTACACACTGTGAGCTAAGAGAGATGGGCACACTACCTATAAAATGACATCTTTGGGAATTACCAAGTAATATCACTTGTTTTTCATCCTGAACATTATACAGTACAAATAGGAAATAAAGTATTATTATTGGCAGTGAGAGACGACAAGCCTTGGTTTTTTGCTTGTACACAAATTGTTTCCATGTTTCATTAGCTTCTGGAGGTATTCTGCTTCTTTCCTCTCCTTGGGGACAAAAAGAGGAACTTGAGCACAAAGTGTAACCCCTTCCACACCATCCTCTTTCTGACTGCAGAAACCCTTGCAGAAATTTAAAGAACTACCATGATTTATCTGACTGTTGCTTTACTTTATATTCGTGCAGGATTTAGAAAAACATCAGACAGGATGGAGATAATTGCAAGTGAATAATTGCAAAGAATAGAAAGGGATAGATGGGTAATTACAAAGCTTCTCTTAGGGACAATATTGCTTGTCATTAAACTTGATGGACTGATTTTCTTTAGCATAAACAGGCAAATGTGCCTTCCTAAACACTTAAAGTTATTTCCTAAGAAATATACATTTTGTTTAGGCATAATTAACCCCTCCTGAAAAGAATAAACATCTGCTTGGAATAAAATCCTTGGCTGAATTGCTAAGAGTTACATGTGGATTACAGAAAGTCAACCACATAAAATTTTCAATCTCTCTGATTGAGATACAGGAAAAAAATGAACTTATGTGTTATTTTGATTTCAGAGGGGAGTGTTAATTTTCTTTCAGTAATACTACTTGTTTTGTGATGACTATTAAGATGGACTGACCTCAGGCTCCTACGTCTAAGCAGTCAAAAACATTTGAAGAATCTGAACTCAGAAGTAGATCAGTATTTTAAATCTGGCTCCTTTTGGACTGAAAGTGGATCCACTTTACTTTCAAGGCATTTCAGCTGCAGTGAGCACAACATAACAGCAAAGAAATATAAGACTTCCAAGGTACGTATACTCGTGCTTATGCTTGTGCTGATATTTGTTCAATCAGTTCTCTGTCTCTAAAACTGATAAAAATCCTGTCTCAGGCAATATCTTCCCCAGGGTAAGATTTGATTGGATTGCTTGGCCTCAGTATTCAATCTGTGCTCCTCACTGCATCCCTGCTGGGTTTCCCATACAATCTCACTAGGGCATGGGCATTGGGTGCCTTGCAGCCCAGCTCAGCGGGTTTGGTGGGCTGGGGGCTGGCTTGGAGTGGTGTGGGACACCCCATATTTGAGGCCCTCACAAGGCCCACATAAAACAGACTCACTGTGGATCAGGACCATGAGTAGGTGATTTCAATAGTAGTGTCCTTAAAAGCAAGAAGACTTTCACATTGTCTTGATAGCAGAATCATTATGGTGGATATCCTCATTCACATATATATCCAGTCCTTGTAAATCCTGCTAATAGGAAAAGGAAGCATTGCAGAACTGTTGTTTACAATAATAACCAAAGAAAAAGGTTAAAAAAAAACCCCACAAGAAGATAAAAATATACCATAGGGCAGATCTGTTGCCAAGCTGCCGTTGCGTGATGGAGTTTCCATCGACATTCCCTTGGCAGTGCTGACTTGTGAATAACGCACACATCCCCAGTGCCTGGCAACACCACTGCAAGGGCATGTGTATGTGCGTGCACAGCCTCATACCACGGCAGTCTGTGCACAAAGATAATTTTTTCCCCCTTCAGGGTCGCAAAGAGCAACTGTACAAAAGACTTTTTTTAATAGAATATGTTCTTATCTTTCGTAAAACATGGACCCACCCGACACTTGGACTGGTCTGTGGGCCCCACCCTTGCCCTTTTGTTTGGAGCCTGGGATCATATGATGAACTGGGTTAGTACGTTGCTGTTTATGTTCTTCAAACCTCATCTATTTTGTTTTACAAGAATATATCACACTGCTCCCGACTTACTTGTGCCATAGTAGGAGTATTAGTGGGTAGCAGGGAGTGGGGTCCAGAAAGGGGAAGGAGGATGTGACACATGTCATGAACTGCCAGTGTTTCCAGGCTTGGAGTTGGTGACAGCACAATGTTGGCATTTTAAAAAGTAAAAGGCTGGAGCCTGACCTCACAGTTCCAAAAATCAGGATCAATTGCACTGAAATCAGTGGCTCTTCAGAAGTCCTAAAATCATGTACATGAAATCAGATTCTTGCCTTAGAACCCTCAGGTTTTCAAAGAGTCTTATATGTTACAATCAGATGGCTTATGACATTTCAGCAGGTGCCTGGAGCAGGCAAAGTGTTGTGTCCTTTGCCTGTGTCTGATGCTTCTTTCTTTGATCCATTCACTTCACCAGCCAATGCTCAGTTCACAGTGGTGTTACTGTGGTGTTTCTGGAGCCCAAGGCCTGGCACTGGAGCTCTAACACAGACTCTGGATGTTATGCTATTGATCATGTTCTGGCATTTACCACTAGGCACTTTTCCCACAGGACAATGGGCTACTAAATCAATCCAGTCAGACTCAGTGCCAGACACATGGGCACTGATGCAGGGGCTCCGTGGAGCCAGCTGTCACAGAGGAAGACCTGGGAGGAACCTTGTCTCCAGAGATACAGCCCTGTCTGTCACCAAGGACAAATCAGCCAACCCCACCACCCTGAAGGAGAAGGGCTTTGTGCTTTGGCTCAGAAGACAGAGGAAGGCAATGAGGTAAGGGATGACCTCCCTTGCCCTCTGGCCTCTCTTGGCTGGAGTGAAGGGGAATGAGGAAGGCAAGGCTTTTGCCCAGCCTGGGAACGGGGTCCAGACCCTGACATTGCTGTGTCACAGCACAGAACTTACAGAATTCTTCAGCTGGGCAGAAAGGTCCATGTGAGGGACAGAGAGCACTGGAAAGGAAGCTGCTGGGTCAGCACTGACGTTCACATTGGGCTGATTTTTTCTGCTGGTTTGTGAGTCTTCCTTGTGGTCGTTCACATCCAAGTCATGTTTCAAACAATGTCATACAGCATGGTGTGTTGACTGGGATGACACCTTGGCATGAAAACCCTCCTTACTTCCTGCCACCCTCCCCTGCCACTTAGCCATGACACAGATCATCACACAGTTTTCCTGGGAGTACATGGGATCCCGGGGCAAGAGGGTGGCTGTAGGGAAGGTGGGACACCGAGAAACTATTGGCCTGAGTGCAGATCCATGAGGCCAGTGGTGGTTGATGGGGAGGGAACCTGTAATCTCAGCCTCTTCACTCCATGGTACAGGACCGGAAAGCCTTGAGCAGCGGTTTTGGAATCAGGGATTTTAGAGGTTCCTCTGGCATAAATGAGGTGTTGTACTGTGGAAGATGCTGTACCCAAACCTTAGACCTCAGAAGTGTAGAGTCCTCTGCTGCAGTATATTGGAGCTTGAACCAAGGACCTAACAGAGCACTAGTACCCCTGGCTCTAAATCTGTGTGTAGAAGTGGCTGGAGAGTTCCACTTGGTGCCTGCCTTGGGTTTGGTGAAAGCTTTTCGAAGTACAAACAGTGCACATGAAGCATTTTATACTCTAAAAGATCTCCAGCCACTTCTAGCAGAGACATGAGTCTGGTCCTACCACAAAAGGATTTGTAGAGTAAAATGAAATTATTTACCAGAGAGGTACAAAACTGTAAACTAAGTATTGCTGTGTCAGTCCTGTGGTTACCTGTTTCGGAGGGCATCCTTTCAACATTTGTTTCACACTTGATTTTGGGCTGGCAGGATAGCCACGTTAGCAGTGTGCTTCCAGGTATTCATCTGGGTGGGGTGTAGAGCTGGACACCTTCCAAAATTCTGCTCAGTGCTGTATTAACACCCTGAAATCCAACTTGTGAGTGCTATGAAATGGGGGAAAATAAGGATTGAAAGGGTGGAGAGGGAGAGAGAGAGAGAGAGAGAGAGAGAGAGAGAAACCTCTTTTATTTGAATCTTTTAACTGCAATAAAATTCCAAGTGAGGTTTCTGTATCTTGTGTAAACCCAGACTTCATATAGTCTTATGATTTAGAGTTTACTGCAGCTGAGGCAAATAGGGCTCATGGAAGAGGATGTGATGCTTGCAGAGTAAAGACTTTGGGAGTCTTCAGGCATGAGTAAAATAAAAGATGATAAAGCAAAACTTACTTTGAGAATATTGAGCCTGCCCTACACACTTCTTCGTATATTTATTTATTTATTTATTCCCTTTTGGCTCTTTCATGTTACCATACAGAAATCATCTGCATCTGCCTATTGTATTGGACATACAGTTCCTTTATCCCAGTACGTCTATACTCAATAGGACTGTGTAAAAAACACACTGTGTCTGGAGCAGAAAGACTGGGGTTTATTTTACTAAGGGAAAATTCCTGTATATGTCTCCTTATTCACATTTTCTTTCTCGCAAGAAATGGCAATGAGAAACAAGAAGCATGCAAAAAAAGAATCCATCCATTTAGAAAAGAACCAGCTATTTGCAGAGCTGAACTATGAAAAGCCAAACTCTGCCTATTTAGTATCATGTGGAGCAGTGGAGAGTTTCTAGACATTGTTAGGGAAGCAGTGTGAAAAGAACCACCCCCCCCGCCTAGGTACAACCCACTTTCCAGAACAGATGTGCTTCAGAGGGATGAGAGTTTCTGCTAGCCTGGCTGACACACTAGGGATTACACTGGATATTTGAAGCAGGAACTCTAGAACTAACAATAGAAACATGCACACTGTAACAAGTGTTACACCCTTGGTGCTGTGCACATCAGCACATCTACAGAGCCTGTTTTACTGCAAAGTGCCTGCATGGACTCTTTTCCAGTGCAAGGAGCTGGGCTTGGACTACCTGGCAATAAACATGCCCAGTACATTGGACACAGAGCAGAAGAGAGGGGAATGTAAATGGGTAAAATTCAGGGATTTTCTGTGTGTGGATTTTTCTGTGAAGCAGATTGTTATTGGTCTGCTGTTAGCTTGTTATAAAGGTACTCTCTATTTAGGATCTGTTCAAGTATTCTGAAGAGTAATTGCATTTTTTAATAACTTTACCACAAGCATTTCTTTCTTTCATAAGGCGGGTTTACATTTGTCAAGCCACTTAAAAATGAGTGTCAGAGGAAGAAGGTCTAAACTTGCTCATGAGCAACACAGATGTCATACATAAAGGTTTGCTTCTGCAATTTTTTTCCTAAAATTTCTCTTCATGTTTTCATAATTCTGTTTGAAGTTATGTGTGGAACATATTTTATAAAGGAAAAAAATAAAGCATGCAAGGGGCCAGCGTCTGGTTATCTTCTCATTTTGACACTTCAGTGCTTTTCTCACAGAACTGTCATTCTGGCCCTGTCCTGCTACAATACCATATGCAGATTATATCTATCACTAATCACAGACTGAGTACTGGTTTATATTTTGTCACTAAATATTTACAGACAAACTGTAGCGGTTCAGAAACTGCCTTGGAAGGAGCTTGGCTGTTTGGTCAGAGACAATTGCCCCATTAGATGGAGAGTGGTGTCTTCCAGCAGGATCATGAGCCAAGGACTTGAAGCAGGAGAATGGCTGGGGTAAGATTTTGGGGGAGCAGAGATAGGTAAACACCAGTTGCTTCACAGATAACACCACCTTCTGGCAAGTTGCTCACAGACATGGGCATGGGGCTGAAAGCGAATGAGTTAACACATTCAGAGGAGTCACCGGCCCTCAGCAGGAAGTTATTATCCTTCAGCTGAGGAACAGTAGCTGTGTGTGTTCTGCTCTATTGTGGTGTTGAGGACAATGGGTTGGTTTAAATCATCTTAAAGCATGCTATTTTGAAAACTTGTTTCTGTAGGGGCAAGGTCAGTTTTTGCACCATCTTTTCAAGGAAATCTAGATTTTTATAAATTTTTACCAGGCCTCTTTTGATATGACATGTCACTGAATACCATAGGTACTTTGGCTGGTTGGTCTCATTTGGAGGACTGCACCCCAAATGTGAGGCTTTCAAATGCAGGGTATTTTGAATTAACTTCACAGGCCTAGCTATACAGAATATTTTGTTTTAATGGGATTTTTAATTTTTGTATGACTCTAACATAGTTTACATGATTTCATAAGAAGTTATTAATAATGTCAATGAAGAAATTCACTTTTGAATAAAATTTAAAAACTACCCTGAGCATGCTTTCTAGTGAGAAGCATATGAAAACAGAGGTTTTGAATAGAGCTTTGCAGAATTATCACTAACTGCAGCAATAACTGCTAATGTTTGTATTCTTAATTGTTTTTTCCCATTCTGAGTTTTTGTAGTTTTAAACTTTTTTTCTTCTTTATCTCACATTTACTAGTAAATTTGCATGTGGCAAATCCTATCCCAATTCCTGTCCTCATTCATTGACCTATACAATGACTTAGTGTTTGGATTTTCTATCTTCTGGTCATGAATCATAATGGCATTCTAATATTAATATATTCCAGGAGACTTTACTATATAACCAAAACAGTCTTTTGCAGGGCTGCTCTACTGCACCTAACATCTGTAGGTATAAAGGGAAGAGAAACAAGGTCCTTAAAGTGCAAAAAGAGACATGAGACCACCAAATGAACCACATCCATCCATCCATCCATGCATCCATCCATCCATCTATCTATCCATCCATCCACCCATTTGCAGGGTGTACTTCTGTTTCTGTTGTCTACAAAAAGAGAGATTACAAACATTTCACAGGCTGCAGAAGGTGAAGGTTAGAAATCAATTGTCTGTGGCTCCTACCAAGAATTATAGAATAAAGGTTCTATGTAAAAATTAAAAATAAAAGAGGTACTCTTCTGGGTAGAAATGAGGTCTTGTTTGAACACATATATTTCTCTTCAGGTAATGAGATCTCTGGTCCTGGTTTTA
Source organism: Origma solitaria (assembly GCA_013397895.1). Lineage (NCBI taxonomy): Eukaryota > Metazoa > Chordata > Aves > Passeriformes > Acanthizidae > Origma > Origma solitaria. Next base: position 65,922 of record VZRL01001642.1, on the reverse strand, counting down.
AGAGATGAAACAGGACAAAATATAACATAGGCCAGGAAGTAATATTTTCAGTCTAGATTTGTTCAAATCATTGAGGCCAGCTAGGTAATATAGAGAGGAATTTTAGATTTGATCTTCCCATCTTAAAATGAAGAGCTTGATGGTTGAGAAAGACTTGTAGAAATCATCATTTGGGAGGACCCATTTGCATGACTGGTCAGACGTGGTTATTATTCTTTCAAAGATGGCAGAATGAGTCATATAACTCAGACTGAAAGGAGAGGACTGAACAATACTGTTCTTTTATTTTCCACTAAACCAAATACAAGCAGTTCTATGTCTCTCTCAGTTACTGCTATACCCAGTGATTGCTGCCTTCTCCCTGTTCTTGTGTGGCATTGAGTTTGACTAAAAGAGATGTCTTGACCTTTGGAAAGAACCCTTCTCCCATCCTGCCTTCAATCTTTCCCTTCCTTGCTGAGACGACGAAGGGTGAAGGTGGTAGTAGTTCTCTCCACTCTGCAGCTGGAGGAGCAGCACGTTTCCGGTACCAGTCCCATACAAGTATGGTTATTTTTCCTGTCATGTTTGTTGGGGCGCAGCTTTTGGTTTATTTTCCTTGCAGAAAGGCAGGAAAGCCAATCTAGAAAAACACCGCTCACATGTCATCGGTAATTACTTGGCCGTTGTGCCAGGCATTGGCTTGCTGACAGTTTCAAGACAGAGAGTGGGTGAGACCCAGCTGCAGCCAGCAAGAAAGAAAGAGGGAAAAAGATCTTAATCTGACATGGGCTTCACTTGCCCTCCCTTCTTTTCCCCTCTGTCTTTCGCTCTCCTTGGGGAGCCACAGCTATTACTTCACACAATAAGCTCTCCCCATTCTTCACAGGACTGCCAGTCCCTGGCCAGTGCAGCTTTCTGTCCAGTTTCTCCCACCCATTAAATGGAACATCTAAGGAAATCACTTAGCCTTGGGAGGGAAATGCCTTGGGACAGAATAGATGTCTTGCTTCACCTCCAGGAAAAAAGATAAGTAGTTTTATCTGTAGAATTTGTGGGACTAACAACAGGACTTACATTTCTGCAGATGGTTTTCAACATCTATTTTTAAACAGGGGCAGTTTCTGAAATGACATCTGTAATTTACCTGATTTCTTAAAAACCATTTAGGTCATTGCCTGGAAGGCACGAACAGTGTTCAATTCAACAGCTCAGTATGCCAACCTCAAATAAGATATTGGATATAGAAAATAAGAATGCCTGTTACTGCTTAGGTGGGAGATATGGGGGAACAGAATATGATGCATGGAGAGTCACCAGACAGGACTCTTCTTTCCCAGACAGCACTGGAGAAATCCTGAACCAAGGTTTGCAAAGCAATTGCAAGATGTGTAAAAAGAGACCCTGTGCTGGTACAGGACAGGCCTGCAAACTGACCTTGTGCTATTGCCTCAGGTAAATGATGTCCCTTAACACAGTTAGGCTGTGAGATTTTCAATATTTTCAATAACTTTTTTTATGGCTACACTCAAACTTAAGCCAGAACCCAAGTGTCTTTAGCTGTAGTGTTGGTCAACTGCTGTATTCTTTGCTTTATTTCTTAAATTGTTACACTGTGGCGCTGAATTCTGCTTACAAGAAGTCAAAATGAAGGTGCTGGGGTGAACTTGCATGTGGCAGAAACTAATGCCATATCTATGGTCTCAAGAACATGACAAGGGCAGTAAAACCAACACAGTCAGCAAGTCTAAGCAGTGAGTGCATTCTAAAAAGACGCAAACTCTTACTCTTTCCCTTCTCAAATCATTTTCCAGCAAACCTATTCCAGAAAGCTGTACAGTGACCAAGAGAAGAATATTCACCCCAAATGCCCCAAATGCCCCTTATGAATGCAGGCTAAGACCTGGGAGAAATTTTTATGCATCTTCCCCTCCTTGCCTTGACTGGCACAGCTATGAAAAGATACACTGATGTACTGCTGAATGGCTGTTCCCACCCTTTTCCTTCTCTTCACTCAAATTCTTCACTCCCACAGACTTCTGCACAGCAGAAATCTTGTCTCGTACCTGAAACCAATGACAACATCATATTGTTGGTTATTACAACATCCTCAGGTTATTACAGAGCATGTACTTAGGGAAGAACTTGAAAAATTTGCCAAGAACTTGATTTTAATGCACAGATTGCCACTTCACTTCTTCAGTCTGCTCAATGACATCTTGCTGATTGGATTCCTTCTGCAAATACAGAGGCTATGTTCAAATAGTGTCCTCTGAAATATGTTACAGCGTTGGCGTTTTTCTCTTTAGCACAGAGATGGAAACTTCATTGATGTTGTTTCAATTTAAAAATTAATCACTTCTGTTTTTAGGAAAAAATCTAAATAATTCAGGTGATTTTACAACAAGGTGTGAGAACATCAGACAGCATCAGTTCATTGGTGCTCTTCTATGTGACAGAAACAAGAGTATGTTTCTTTGTGGTCTGTGCTGAAAACTGAGTTCAAGCTGAGAAACTTTTTTCTCTCTGGCTAAACCAGCACCAAATTCTCTAGCACTTGCCAACACAAATTTAGAATGTATTGATTGGCTTAAAAATCAAGAATGTAATAGGGAGATACTCTCCACTCTGTGCAAGCTATGCCTGAGTTCAACAACGAGGAGATCTGGGGATCCAGGGTGGTTAACCTGTGAATTAATCCTGTGCAGACATAATCAATAAAACTAAGAGTTAGGTACTTGACTATTGATCAGCAGTGCTTTGGTTTAAGAATCCTGTATTAACCAGTGAAAAAATGTGCTGCACTGTTTTGTCTTTTAACCCCTGGGTTTTTAAAATGTTCTTAAAAGAAAGGACTTTTTGTGGGTGGACAGATCTTCATGTGCTCTGTGCAGTGTTGTGTTTCAGCCATGAATTGTAGGAAAAATTATAAGGCTGAGTGAATATTGACATGGGAAAGACTTTTAAGGCTTAATGAAAAGGAGATGCAAATTTGCAGCTGGTATTCAGTAGCAAGGGGGACTCAGAAAATCTCTGTTAATTTTAGGCAAGTGATATAGCTGATAATGTAGATCTGTTGCTATCAAACTGCTATCAGTATCATGTCAGTGCATATCTGTCTCAGTATTTATAACCTGCTAACAGCAGGGAAGTGATGTGGTCTAATGACCTGAGGACAGGACTGGAAGCCAAGAGGAAGTGGGGAAAGGAAACTGCACGGAAGAATAACTTCTCTGAACAGGATGTCTGGTCCTGCTGCAGCCCAAATTTTGTCGTATTTTTCTTTGGATTTCAGTACATCTTGGAGGGCCAGTCTCCTGATTCATTAGGTGTGTTTGCAAACTACAAAATTACATGACTGACCATGGTATTAAGTGGTCAGAACTGGTCCCTTCATCATGTCACCTGGAGTAATGTTAAGTGCCTCAACTTGGGAGAGCACTGGGGTCACAAAGTCACTTTCATTACAGCTCTTCAAATCCTTAGTGTTTGAGATGCTTGATGAGTTTAACGTTTTGAGAACTTTAATGGAGCAACATACTAAAAAGATTCCTTTGGCTAGGGTGTGTGTCAGGTAAAGGTGAAACTGGACAAACAGATCATGAAAGGTCATTCCTATCCGCTAGAAAGAGCAGCATGGAAGAAGGTACGGATATGTTTGTGAGACAAGAATGAGAAAAAAACATTATGTGAAGGAAAGATTGATGTCACAATGAAAACATTTGTAGTGATGTTGTTAACAGATGTAGGAAGATGTGAATAATTTTTTTTATTGTTCTTTAATTTAAATTCCTGTTGTTTTCCTTACAGTGCCAGTAATGTCTTAGCCTTCCTTGTCCTTGTCCTGCACAGGATCCTCACAGAAGAGATGCTTTGTGCTACATCTGACTTGTATGCTGCAATACCTGTGTTTGTTGCACTCTGGAATATGTTTCTGACCACTTGCCAGGCATGGGTGGAATGAGGCAAAGAAATCCTTTTTGGAGGGTGAGGGTTAGGACAGAGACTGGCGCTGGTAAGCATGAGCATGGAACATTCTTTGTCACCATTTTTTGTGAGTTTGTAAATAAAATAGGGTTCCTAATTAAAGCAACCACTAAACCGTTTAACTTGCATGACTAGAACTGACTCAGTAGATTGGCCCAGGTCTCACTGACCCTGGCAGAGTGACAGGGCTTGTATTTTATGTGGATGAAATGTTCAATAATTTCTCCAGAGCATTATGTGCAAATAGGCTTTTCTTCAACAGCAGGCATGCATGTCTTTTCCTTCCACCTTCCTGCTTATCAGTCAGCAGATCTTAGCTAGACAATGTGAGAAATCATTACTTTCTCTCATCTTTTTGTTCCTACATGTTGAAAAAGGGATCAGACATTTACAAAACACATGATTGTATTTTTCTACAAGGGATGAAAACTTTGCCAAATGCTACCCCTTTAGAGGAAATTTAGAGGTCTAAGGGGAAACTCTTCCACATGTATGCACTGTGAGCAGTTGAGACTTCTTTCGTTCTTATTTAAAGCATTTGGTCCTCACTCCCTTTCAGAGACAGGATTCTGTGTGGATGTTTGAGAGACAGTTCAGCCCCTAATAATTTGAATTAAATACCAGTTTAACCTTAAAACCTAAAAAGAGCAAGCAAAAAGGGAAAACAAATAAACACCATGTTGTTGCTGAGCTTGGCAACCCATCTTTATCCTCTCTATGTTCTGGACTTTATAAATGGTATGGGGAGTTCACACAGCATTTCCTTGCAAGTTCATCAAAATCACATTACAAACACCACAATGAGCAGCTTTAGAAGAGCAAGAAATTCTGTGTGCTTTCTTCATTGATTGAGATCCAGAGATCCCATGGAAGTTCTTCAAAACACTACATGTTTTAGTTGAGATCCTCATTCCTTAGTCCTGTAACTGTGCTAGAATGAATAGGGAAAGGGTGAACAAAAAGTCAGAAAGAAAAGGAGAGAGAGTACAGAAATGTGAGGGCGAGCTTTTACTTCACTATTAAGAAAAGGTCAAAGATGGAAGGAGAGACATCAAGTAAGGGAAGTGATGGGCTACTTGTAATAGGAAGCAATTAATGATGTTTTGGTTTGTTCATTCATTGTAGTTTTATCTGCTGTCTTTCTGATGTGAATGCTTAGGTTCTCTTTGTTTCACCGAGGAACTGAATACTGGGTACTTCAGGTACAAATGTGCTAAACTTCAAGGCTAAAAACAGCACAATTCCTTACGGTGTTTAAGCATAACTGCATGTTCTTTTGAGGGTAGCATAGAAGGCAAAGTTGGCTGAAGGACATTAACCTATTTCTATAAGCCTCAGACTCGTGGTTTAAATTGAGAGGAAGGAAGATTCACTGGCTGAAGAAGCTCCTATTCAGTCTCATGATATGAGAAATGCCCTGCAGGATCTGAGTATGGTCTGTGCCCACAGTCTGACTCCAAGGGGACAAGAGGAGATGCTGTCTGGGGAGACGCCTGCAAGCCCAACCACGTCCTGTGGTTCTTTCCTCTTACACCTCCCAAGCCACAGTGGTTTCATGAAAGGTGTCAGGCGTGATGTCTCTGCCTGTTCCCTCCAGAACCTGTTTATGGAGCAGTTCCCTATGAATTTGACTAACCCCTTTTCAAACCTGCTGCCATTGACTGCCTCAGCTGCCTCACATGGCAGCAAATTCACAAAGTTTACTGCCTGCTGTGCAAATAAATATTTAACCTCTTTTAAATCCATTTATAACAGTTTCAATAAATTTCCTCTCATTCTGCTGCTGCAGAACTGGTGATTAACCATTTCAGCTTTGTCACATGCACCTTATTCACTGTCTTTGTGATGACCTTTGATTACATTCCCCTCAGCTTTTCCTCTCCAGACTTAAGAGAAACAATTTTTTTCTTCAGTCTCTCCTTGTAGGACAATCCAGTTTTTAATCTAATCTACTTGCACTATAGCAGCAGCTATTAGGTCTAGTCTCAAGGTGAGTTTCATAAGAGGATAGCTAGTAGATACTAATAATTATTCTGGCAATGAAAACATTGCTTAAATGTCTGTCTGTGTCCCAAGCCTGCAGTCCCTCGTCTTACAAAGGTAATATCTGGAGGCTGGTGGACTGTCTGAGTCAATTGATTTCTGTTAGGGTTCACAGTAGCTACCAGTTCCTAAAAAGGGAATTATTCTTGTTGTTGTTTTCTACTGTTTTTTGCAGGTAGAGCCAGTGCAAAGACACCTATTTTTTGTACTTCAAGCATGTCTTTACATTTTTTTAAAAATCACCTCGAAATTCTAGTTGAGGAAGTAGATGGTACAAAAGGAGAATGTGATAAAGGTTTCATGCCAGGCCCATGGTTTATATCACGGAGCACAGCTTTTGTCCTAGTATCCCCAGCTTACAGTAATTGAAGGTCTTCAATATATTTGACAGATAGCCCTGTGCTTGTATGGAGTTATAAGCCAATCATTAAACAGCTTAGGCATTAAAATTCTCTTACCATTATCAAATAACAGCTTAATAAACAGGGCTACTCTCCCTCTCTTCAACTTCAGGCCTCTCAAATGGTCCTGTTTTCTGCAAACAAGACAAAACAAGGAAATGAGCTATCATCCCTGCCTTTCAGTGCAGCACGTCCGCGGTCCTCTTGACAGGTAAATCTTGTGAATGTGTTCACCATGGCTGTGATGTTATTGTTTCACATTCCTCTTATAACAGCATGTGATCACAAGTGAACATGAGATACTTGGGAGCAGTACAATGAAGACCCTGTTTGTTTGCTGCTGTACTCTCAGAGAGAATATTTTAGCACCTGATAGCACTGCATAGATTAGGCTTGAGAGGATGTCCATTCCTGACTGAAACAATAGTAATCTACATTTTTTCTATTGATGTCTTCTCCTTGCAACTCTGCACCTGATTCACTTCTAATCAAGAAGGCATTGTATTGGTGCTGCCTATATAACCAGGATGGTGAGGGGATTGCGGATTAGCTTCGCTTTCATCTCCTAAACTTTTTAGAGAAACAGCAAGCTAAATTAGGGTGAGGATGCATTCTAAAGGCTTTGAAGTACTTTGTTAGTAAACAGAATGTATCGGTGCCTCCCTAGAAAATATCATGCCTTTCATTAATGTATCTCCTGAACTAAATCTATTGCTTTTTATTAACTAGGTGATTCCTGAGCACAAAATAACTTATTTCAAAGAATGAAGAATTTTTAATGTTATATGCATGGAAAGACAAGTTCTCTGAAATGTCACCTGGAAAATGTTTTTGATCTGTGAAATGTGTGTCTTTTTTGAAAAAAAAAACCAACAAAAAAAACCCAAACAAAACTCTAAGTCATGTCTATGGTTTATTTCTTAAAAAACATAAATATGTCCATAACAGCATCTGTTCTAGGTCAGACCAAGGTCTGCTTAACACAGTATCCAATTTCTGGCAGTGACCGAAAGCAAATGCCTAAGGGAAACTCTAAGAACAGGGCAAACGTATATCTTGTTTTCCTGAATGCTCTCCCAGCTTTCAAACAGTTGAAGCTCTGGGATTTCCTGAGCTAGATATGGTTTCTATGTAGGTAGTAACCCTTTATGAATTTCTCTTCCTCAGGCTTTCTCAGGTTGCTCTTGAACTGGTGTAAATGGCTTCCATGCAGAGAGACTATTCAATTTCAACACATTTAAAGAGTTTGTTGACTCAAAAATTAGTCTTCTTTTTCCCCAGTTATGGCTTAATAATCTAACGTTATTAAATTCCTTTATAAACCTTGTGTGTCTCATAGCCTTACTGCCATATGCTACTACAAATAAGACTACATATTAGAATGTCTTTCCTAATTATATTTAAAGCTGCTCATACTATCTATTTAATAGCAGGAAGAACTTTCACCCTCTCCAGTTTTAGGCACCCAATTAAGGTTTCTTACTTAACTACTTAATCTCCTTAATCTCTCATTTTATTCGGGAAGAGAGCTTCTGATCCAGAATCATGTAAATTAGAAATGCAATGCAGTGCTTGAAATTTTCCTCTGGAGCAGCCACTCTACTTCTGCAAAGGGAAGAGCAGCTGAAGAGAGCAGCTGAAGGACTTCAGCGTGCTTGGTGAGAACACTTTCACACAGGACAAGAAGACACAATGGCTTGACTAAAATGAACTATGTATTTTACAACCAAAAAGGAGAGGCAATTTTAGATAAGATGAAAAATCCGGAAAGGTTTAGACAAGGGCACGCCAAGAATAATATTATTGTGCTTATAAAACATAAAATGAAATTTCTGGAGACCTCAAGAGATCAAAATCTTTTTTTGAAAACTTTTATATTTAAAGCTATTACATAAAGTAGCAGAGAGAAAAGTTAAAAAAAACCCAAACACATGAAGAAGCACATATTTTCACTGTCTTCTCTACAGCATTCTCAGATTAAGGATGTCAGAGGAAAACTTTATAGAGGGAATATTTTATATTAGGGCAACTAAAGAATTAGAAAAAACAGTCAATCTTTCAAACATGTGAAATTTTCAAGAGAAATCCCATATATGCCTGGTGTATTTTTAGCTTTCTGGCTGTATCAACTGATCTATTTATTAGCCTAGTTTTAGCAGAGGAACTATTTTTCTCTACAGAGCTGTATGATACTGTTTCCCTTTCTCCAGCTCTTTCCTGTCTCACCTGTCTGTTTTCTAATCACTATGCTCTGGTTAACTAAGATCATTCTTTCCAGTAACAGTGGACCTAATGCCCAGCCTGTGTTGTGGACTGGAGACTGAGAAAGTCCCTGAGAATGTGCTGCAAGGAAAAAAGGAAATCTACTTCATCCAAAACTTCCGAAGCTTAATAGTTCTTGCAAACCCAGAGATTATTTGTGTCTCAAACTGAGACTAAAGTAAGTGACTAAATCAAGGGAATTTCTGTCTGCATCAAGGACCCTTAGAGCAGATGCCTACCCTTACATGACTGAATTTTGGTGAGATGACTCCTGCCCTTTAAGTGCAGGCACCTAGCCTTAGTGACCCTGGGGGTCTGTAGTGGTCCTGTGTTTCTTTGTTCTTAATAAAAAATGTCACAGAGTCACAGAATGGCCTGCATTGGAAGGGACCCTAAAGATTTCCTATTTCCAAACCCCCTGCTATGGGCAGGGACACCTTCCACTAGTTCAGGGTGCTCAGAGCCCCATCCAACTTGGCCTTAAAAACTTTCAGGTTTGAGGCACCCACAACTTCTCTACAACCTGTTCCAGTGCCTCACCACCCTCACAGTAAAAAATTTCTTACTAATATCTAATCTAAATCTACTCTCTTTCAGTTTGAAGCCATACCCCCTTGTCCTGTCACTACATGCTTTTTTCCTGTAAGATCCCTTCAGATACTGGAAGGCCTCTATTAGGTCACCCTGAAGGTTTCCCCTCTTCAAGTTGAACAATTCCAGTTCTCTCAGCCTTTCCTTATAGGAGCTCCACCCCTCTGTTCAATGTGATATCCCTTCATTGGACTTGTTCCAACAGGTCCATAGCCTTCCTGTGTTGGAGACCCCAGAGCTGGATGCAGAACTCAAAGTGGGATCTAACAAGTAGGGCAGAGTGGCAGTATCCCCTCCCTGGCCCTGCTGGCCACGCTGCTCTGGATGCAGCCCAGGACACAATTGTCTCTCTGAGCTGCCTGTGCACACGGCTGGGTCACCTCCAGGCTCTCCTCCACCAGCACCCCCAAGTCCTTCTCGCAGGGCTGCCCTCATCCTGTTCATCCCCAGCCTGTGTTGAGGCCAGGGGTTGCTCTGACCCAGGTGCAGCACCAGCACTCGGTCTTGTTAAACCTCATGAGATGCCCATGGCCACTTCTCCAGCTTGTGAAACTAAATTCCTAGTTAGATCAAGCAGAGCTAGGCAACCTAGCCTGAAGTTTGAAGTTTTATAGTAAGTGTTGAAAATTCATCTGGTAAGAAAACAATTTATTTTTTCTTTAGATAAAATTGCTTCTTTGACACATAGAAGCTAGGACTACTTGACAAAACCATCTAGTGTTTAGAGCATATTTGAATGTACCTTTATGGTCAGTGTTCATAGCAAAAAGACAAGTGAACTCATTGCTGTTAAAAAGGTGTCCTTTAGGGGCAGTCATATACCAACATTCTATTCTAACAGAAATAGTAAGAAGTATCTGCATGTACTAGCAATGCATTTTGAGAAAACAGCTGCATGGAATAGATGCCAGTGAATCTTGCTCAAAACAGCGTGGTGATTTCTAATTCTTATTTAGATCCTCTTCTTAATCAATCTCTGATTTACTAATGACATTATGCATCTGTACAGTAGGCACCAGCCTTTATGCTTAAAGGCCATATTTAAATTAAAACTGTAAAAGTTTGGCAATTAATCATCTTTTAGAAGTCAATATCTACTCTTCAGAGGTAATATTTGTATAACTTTTTTAACAGAAGCAGTGTCTGTACAGGTATTTCAAGAATTTGAAGCTCCAGGTTTTGAAAAGACAACCAACTTCATGGATATACTACTAAAAATTATACTCCGTTTTCAATTCACAAGAGAGAGTTTTTGATAACATTTCTTCCTTTGTTGCTCATCCTCTTTCCCTAAAAGCGCTAATGATTTGAGTCAGACATGCTGAAGGATAATACTTTTGTAGGACAGACCTGCTGATCTGGAACATGTATTATTAATCCCAAATTTCAAAGGACAGAAACAGCTGGCGGTGATCTTGTCATTCACACCTGGTGAATCTAATACAAAATGTCCAGTCATACTTGCATTCAAATTATGTATGAATATGTTGCTCTCAGATTGGACAATGGAACATTTTTCCTCAAAAGACTTAAATTTCATTTATAACTTCTGATATATTCTGATAATGCCATTTGTTTTTACTAAAAGGAACCAGTACACTGACCACTATTGCTACCACTGTTAACACAGAAAGAAAGCCTCAGGAGGTTACAGATATAATTTTATACAAAGAGTGAACTTGGCTGGGCACCTTCTGAGCCCTTTGGTTTTAAAACTAAAGTGCAGAACTTCACTCTTCAGGTCAGGTTTCTTGCTGAAGTGTGATTGCCAGAAGTTTTATACTCTTTTGGAAACATAAGTTCATTTTCCTGTTATTCTGGGGCTGAATTGCCACCTGAGCCAGGAAAGAAATTATTTCTAGGATGGAAATACAGCTGAAGTTGTTGATAATCAAGATGTTCAGCTGTTTTATTATGGCAGGCAGCCAAGGACTAAAAGACTGCTGCAGAAAAAAAAAAGTTAACAAATTTACATAGCTAGAGAGAAGAAAGAAGAAACCTTCCAAACACCTTATAATACATTATAATTTTACTATTTCTACAGAATATACTGTCCAGCATTTCCTTTCATATACTGTAGGGCTTTCTTTGGGTGGAGGCCAGTTTCTTTAGGAGATATGCACAAAATCTTTTTTCAAGCACCCTCCCTGTGTGACTCTCAGAAGGAATCTATTCTATAGGGAACCAAGGGAGGCTGTCACCAAAAACCTAATTCAAAACCTGAAGCAAGTTACACAGACACGTGCGCGCACACACACACACACATACACATATATATATACATACATATATATATATATGGTTCCTGTAAATTTGGAAATTTGGACTGATCTGTAGGTCTAACTATGAAGCATATAATAGCAAAAAACATATCCGGCCTGGGGGAAAAATTTTCATTTTGTGTAAGAGAGGAAATTTGGAAATATATTATTAAATTCGGAAAAACAAAACAAGTATTACTCAAGTCTTTATTTATATTTGTATGGTATTTTTTTTTCTTAAATAAAATATAAAACTACTTAATCCTTCTATTTTAAAAATACAGTACTGATATTCATGTAAAAAGTTTTAATATCCACAAATCTGTATGTTCTGTCAGAAGTGACAAAAATTCTGAACAGCTGTTGATACAAATTAGTGGGACATAAAATTTTTATTGGGTCACAAAAACCAACATAACTCATTAAATAGTGTCAGTATCTCTTTATAGATAATTTATATAAAGCAGATAGTGTGACAGCTAAATACATACCAAATCCCAGGGGCTTGAAAGATTTCTGAACTCTGCTGCTTCCAAACAAAAGGCAACTTTATGCTGACAGAAGTTAGGAAAGGACTTTCACTTGTGTGTATTATGCTATAAATTAATCTTTCAGGGTTTCTTAAGCTCTCTTCTCAGACCATAATGCCTGCTTTTTCATGAGTACTGCCAGCCTGGTGCAGGTAGACTGTTGATTTACTTCAGTTTGTCCCTACTGCAAATTTAAAAATGCATTGTATGATGCATTATCTGACTTGCTTCTTTTATACTTGGCATGTTAGGAAGATATGGAGGAGCTAAATGTTTCACTTCCATTAATGAAATCCCCTTATACCAGGCATTAGAGCCACTGAAGTACAACCTGCTCATCTTGGCAACTGTTTGTGTAGTATTTGGGAATGGTATCATTCACCTTACATTTTTGTATTTTTAATGAGGTCACTTCATTTACATGGCAAAACACCACATATGTGAGTTTTAAGACATTGTAAAATGAAATTTTTTAGAGTACAGAAATAAAATCCTTGTCCATCTTATCTGATAGTTATTTAAGTTGTAGGAGGCCAGATATCTATTATCATAATGATTTGCAGTACCATTCTCATGATTTTATTCACAGAATATCCTGAGTTGGAAGGGACTCACAAGGATCATCGAAATCCCTGCACAGGGCACTACAAGAGTCTCATCCCATGTGCCTGAGAGCATTGTCTCACTGCTTCCCTGTGGAGCCTGTTCCAGTGCCCAGCCACCCTCTGGGTGAAGAACCTTTTTTTAATATCCAGCCTAAACCTCCCCTGACACAGCTTCAGGCCATTCCCTCAGGTCATGTCACTGGTCAGGAGAGAGAAGAGATCAGTGTCTGCCCCTCACAAGGAAGCTGTGACTGCAATGAGGTCTCCCCTCAGTCTCCTTCCGGCTGAACAGACCCAGTGACCTCAGCCACTCGTCATATGGCTTCCTTCCCCATCCTTCCCCATCTTTGTAGCTCCCCTTCGGACACTTTCTAATACCTTTAGATCTTTCTCGTGTTGTGGGTGTATGTCTAATCCTCTTCTTTTAAGCAAAGTTTCTAGTGTGTTGGCTAGCATTGCCTGACAAGAGAATAGTGAGACTGGACTCCTATTACACTATTCTGAACAGTTTCACGATTCCTGTATTGAAACAACTCCATGCAGAAAAACTAAGTCAGAACCAAAGCTTGTCCAGCTAAGACATTGCCATAGACATACCAGTGAATGAATCAACTGCAGAGTTCAGGGTCCTACATTGCCCATTCCAGCTCTCTGTCAGATTACCAACCCCAGGGTTGAATGATTATGTACATACATGTGTACCACAAGACCAGAATAAAATCAGCCATTTTGTTTAGAGCCATATTTGCCAGCAGTTTAGTCTTGATCATCTATTGAAGTATCAATATTCTGCCTCTCTAATCCTATAGTAGCACTCTGGCACAAAGGCACAGACAAACACCAATAATATCTTGCATCAACAGTAATTTTTTAAGTGCCAATTCATTAGTACTGTTGGAGCAGCAGAACTGGTTGCTGGTGTTCAAAATGCAGCCTTCAGGTATCAAGTTATAGCATCCATTTGTTTACAACTTCTCCAAAATTAGTCTAATGAAAATTATACAATTTATTGACCTTGGTTGCAGTTTCTGGCTTGAGTATTTTGTGCTGTTTTAACAGCTGAGTTTACACTGTTAATGCCCAGAAAAAAAAAAAAAAAGGTGAAGAAATTCTATCTGGGAGTACTGTTAAGAGAGAGAAATAAGACAGTCCTGTAATATTTTCTTTTTTTACTACAGCATATAATGCTCTATTAAGATGCGCTTTTTTAGTGTGCTTCTTAAGAAGGAAATGTTTTTCTCCATATATTTTATCTCAAACTTCTACGTAAATTTTCTATTCAATGCCTTCAAATGAATAAAAATGTATTAGTGGAGTAAACTTTTATGTTTAATGGCAGGGGGTAAGAAAAGGAGAGGGTGGAAATCAATCTTTCCTGAAAACATAATACAGCAATAAAGGATAACCATGCTGGAGCACTGTTGGCTGCTTTATGATTTTTTTCTCAGTTCAAACAAAGCTGTATTCAAAACAAGGATAAACATATCAATGCTAATTTTATATAAGACTCTTCCTTGTATAGTAATTTCACCTATTCTATTCATATAGCAAAGAGCAGGATTTCTTTGATCTCTTCCTGCCATCGATGTTTTGCCATTTAGGCTTCTACTTTATGTCTTTTGTTCTGGTATATATTTGCTAAAACTGATAGATCATTCTGTTTATAATCTACATAACTGTCTGTATTTCTGCCAGATGCCAGCTACTGTTCTTTCCTGTTAAAGTTCTCAGGAATATATCCCAGTAAATAACTCAATACCAAATGACAACAAAAAAAAAGTGATGATGTCTTGTGTTCCCATGTGAAAATCTCAGTACGAATGGAAAATATTTAAGCTTCACTCATAATTATGTACTAAGCAAATAACGAAAATAAGGTGACTTCTGTGGAATAGGATTTCTCTCAAGATGGTCACACCGGTACCATGAGGAAGATTAGTTGTTCTGCTGTACTCATGATCATGAGATATGATCCACACATCTGCTATTGCTAATTGGAATGAGAGATTATACTTCCATGCCTGTCTGGGTTATTTGTTTAGTTCCCTGCTTGCTTAAACACCCCAGGAAGGTGTGACTGACAGCTGCTTTCTGCCAAGAGGTTGCAACCATCACATTCTTCAGTCTTCTACACTCAGTACTACCTTATGGTTCCCAAATCTCTATTTTTGCCTTTAAAAGCATAGGAAGGCAGACTACTTTTGTTGGGGTGAAACTAGGGTATGAATGACAAAAAGATATCTGTGACTTCACTGGAAGGATCCAAGGAAATTTTCCAAATTAAACTGTCCTCTGCTTATTTGACATTTATTAGTGCTTATCACCATATCATTCAGCTCTTTTCAAGTTTTGCAAAAAAAACCCAAAAACCCTAGAAAAAATGATCCCTTTTTCTAGTACCTGTCTGCCCTTTTGGTGGCCTGTTTCTGATGGACAGTGATTCATCATACCTGCTGATGGACATGGGACCATCAAACTTGGGAGTGTGTGGGGTGTGTGTGTGTGTTTTCAACATTTACCTAAAATTAAGTCTGCTTAGAACATTACTATCAAGCAGAATAGTGTGACCTGTTTTTCCAAATGTTGGTGGTTATCTGTGATCTGCACCAGATGTCTAGGAAGATATAATTGTAATTTTAAGTTATTAAGTGAGTGGAGAGGGTGTGTGACATGTCTGATACTGAAATGATACCTAACAACTTCATTTTCACTTCCTCATGGAAAGTTTGTGAATGCTATTAGTTATTTTGCTAGTCAGTACCCAGTATATCAACATCCTTGCACTTTTCTCAAGCATTGAATTTCACTTTGCTTACAAACACAAAGCAATCTGGTGACAAAAGCATTTAAGAACAGATTAGGAAGACCTTTTGCTTAGAAGTAGCCAGCAGCCACAGAAGATGGTGTTACACAAAGTGAGATGGAGAAATGCCTGGAGGAATTTTGTGGCTTCAGATCATTATCTGGTAAGTCTCCTGAAAGCTCCTTAGAATTCCAAACCAAATTCTAATGGGAAACAACATGCCCACTAAATTTTTCACCTTACAGTTTTACACCCCTCATTAAGCCAACTCCAGCCTTCAAGCAGGAGGAAAAGGGGCTTCATCTTTTCAGTAAACTGGTGTAGGAGCACTCCAGGAGTGGAAAACCTTTCAGCATTTTGTTCTTTCTGGAAAGGCTCAGATTTATGGGCTGTGGAAGATTTAGCTTTGGTGGGTTTGCAAAAACAGAGGTGAGCACGTGTGGCAGGGTAGCAGAAGGGATGTGTGCCTGCACCTCAGCCTTTTAGCTCCTGTGGTGTGTGTCAGCCTTGTCAGCTGTTTCAGTGAGATGATATAAACTGGAATTGCCAGAGTGAGTACCCAGAGAGGAGAGGCAAACTGTTGCCATATCTTAAATTGTTGCCACCGTATGCTTGAGAACCCCTCCGACAGTCTCTAGCAGGGGAAGGATAGTGTTTGATCTAGCTGGTCTGATTTTAAAAATTTTTAGTTGAGATTTCTTCTGGTTCTGTAAATTAGATAAGGCATATTTTTCAAACCAGTTCTGTAACAGCACACAAGAGGGAGTAGGTAAATAGCTGTATCTGGTCTGAAAACTGTTTTTTTACAGTAGAAATTCAATAGCTATGATTCAAAGCAAGAAAATAATCTTATATTTGACTTTTAAGAAGTCAACAAACAGGAATAAGAAGATCAGGGGAGAGCCCATAGAACTTAATTATTGGAGTTCAGAAGTTACAAAATGAAGCTTATTTCCTTTTTTATAAATTTATTTTTTAAGATATTTCTAAAGTAGCCCCCAAACAGCATCATATTGTTACTTTTTTTACAAGGTTAGATAATTTGTCCTCCAGCTTAGTCATCTGAATTTCATATCCCTGTATCACTTTCAGTCAGGTATTACAGACAATGTACAGAGGTAGTGTTGCTGGGTGTAATCTTATGAAAAATATCTTTTAGCTGTCTACTTGGAAAGACAAACATGTTTGTGAACCACAATACTGAGAACTGTCTGCTTGGCAAATTAGACATATATTGGGTTTGTCCAACCCATGTCTCTGTCTCTACGCTAGGACTCTGCTACCTGGAGAAAAGTACCTGTAGAGGGCAAGTAAAGCAGTCAGATTTAATTTATAGGAAGAAAAATTAGGCTAACTTGATGCCTTTGAACATACCACTTACTGTACACAAAATATTGTTCTTTTCATGATGTATTAGAATTAAGTGTATATAGCTGCTGCATGCATAGGGAGCTGTATGCATAGTAAATGATAGTTGGCAAAGCTTTTTAAAGGCCTTGTTAGCTCTGACTTGCAGGATTTGTGGATATACTTTCAGTTCATTTATTTTTGGCTTGCTCTTAATCTGTACTTTGATGTTCAAGTAAGTGTAAAAATTCATTTTGAGCTCTAGGTGAACCAACCCAATTTTACCTCTGTTCCAATTTAATAAAAATCTCTAGATCATGCCAGAAACTGTCCTAGTTTTGCTCAAAACCTGATCTAAAATTGGGCCAGATTTTGTCAGGCTCCACTAACTCTCCCATTATGGAAGTGCCACACAATAACATTGCACAAGTTTGCTGTTAATGGCAGCAAAAACACAAGTATCATGCCACGAACCAAATTCTTCTCTCTTATTTCTGTATGAAAATGGTTGTGGTCATGGAATCATATGATTATAAACCTTGTGGAATTTAGCTCTATATTTTCACTTCCCTAAGGAGTTTAGCAACTAAATAGGAGTTCATAAGTTAAAGCTACTGGGCCAGAGCCCAGTCTGATTTTTCTGCCCCAACAGTAATTATTCAATGCAGGACAGGTCTCACTGACCTTGGCAGCACAGGTAGGTAATATGTTTTCAAAAAATTGATCTTCTTTATACCTTTCTCCAGCGCGAATAAGCTTTGTCTCTTAAAAGGTATTAAATGATCCAGTTTTCGAGATGTATTTTCAGTTTTCTTGAGTAATGATTTTTTTCAATGTTCCTATTGAACTGGTCTCTTTTTTTTCTGTAGGTTGGATTAGCTTCTTGGTTTTTCTTCCATAATTCAAGAGAGTGCAGTTGAACAATCCCACCAGTTAATTGGGAATGAGTTCCTGAGCACAGAGTTGGGCGCAGATCCCAAAGCACGTGCACAAGTTTACTACTGTGAGTAATTGTAATTTTAGACAGGTTTTTGGAGCTGGTGCTGTTTTTGATATCTTGTTTTCATTAAATGCATTGGGCACTGGCTTGCACCCTTTATGTTTTGGATGGCTTTGTACAATAGTAAATTTCCTGGCTTCCATTTAACTGTACAAGCATAAAATAGCAGCAACGAAATTAAAGTCTCTCTGTGCCTGAAGGTCATAGAACCACTGGGATGTAGCCATATATTTTTACATTAACTGACTTTAAGACTTAGTGAGGAACATTTGGGCAGAACACTCTTTTGTTTGCTTGTTTTTTTCTCTGAAAATGATGATTTTTAAAATCAGAGGAACAGGCAAAATCCTGTAAAATTCTCAGTGGAACCAAGAAAGACACTAACACTCTCTAGGCTACTTGATATTCCCTGAACAAGAAAAGAAGAATAACAAACAAGATCTAGGACAAATATTAAGCAGTCTCATTCATCATCATGGTTCCTGGCTCTGGTATGGATGTGTCCTGTCCTTCATGGCTGTCCTACCAGATATTCAAAGATCATCTCTTCCAGCATCAGTGGTTTTTTAGAGATAACATCTCTCAACTACCAGAAGTCAGATTGCCTGGTTTCCTCCAACATGCTCCCCTCCCCAATAGAAGCAAACACCAGAGCAAGAACTTCAACATCAGTAGCTGAAATAGGAAATGGATGAACGCTCAAGTAGGCAAGAGACTCTCCTGCTGCTCTGATTTTCAAAGGTTGTAAAATGTTTTTATTTCATCACAGCATGGAACAGGAAGAAAATATAAATTCCCTCATTTCATAGGATGGGAAAATGACTTGTCAGCCCAGTTTAGCTGGACTCACTACCCTACTTAGAAAATCTTTGGTGCTGTAATACAGAGTAACAACCCTGGACTTCCCGGTCTAGGTGGCTCTTTTAAAAGCCAAATTTTGTTAGACCTTTCCCTTAAGTTGCTTCCTGAGCTATTTCCCATTGGCAGTATATCGGGAAGCAGGTGATGTTGGTGATGTTTGGACACATACCAGTGCAAACTAAATGCCTTGGATCCAGCTCTGGCATGATGGAGCAAAACCAGCGTTAAAGTTATTTCCGTTGGTGTGCCCAGGGCAAGATTAATTTGCTATAAACAAACCGGTCTGCACCCCAGAAGAAATGTTTATGTGAAATAGTACTTTCCCTGTTACCTTCCCCTCCTTCCCTCTTCCCCTTACAAAGCTGCTAGAAGCAAAAGACAAACACAGCAAACAGAGAATTTCCCCCCCCATAAGTTTAAAGGGACAGGAGGTGGGATTTTACACTTGGAGCTGTTCATCTTTGGAAAAGTGCGCAGCTGTTACACAGCCTAAATACAAGAGGCTCTGCTGCTCCCTTTGCTGTTTGGTCCCCTCTCAGGCCTGATAGTGTTTCCTTCCTGACCTCTCATGCCTTCCTGCCTCGAGCCTTATCACTGCAAAAAACTTGACACTGTACTGGCAGTGCCACTTGGAATGCATTTAAATTCAGCAAATGGAAATACCCTTACCTTTACATTTGCAAACAGCTATCATCTGCAGATCACTCAGTAATTTCCTACTGATACCTGTTTTTTTCTTTTAGATATGTAATTTGAAATAGAGAAAAGAAGGAGAAAAAAAAAAACCCACACAAAGGAAAAGGGTAAAGCAAAGTTTTTCTGTTTCTTTTAGGTTCACTTTTCTGCAATCTGAGAATCCATCCTTTAGGATGATGAAATCAACATTGCAATTATTTTAACAGCCATGTATCAGTTTAGAGGAGTTGAGGAATGTATCTCCTTGGTGTAAACACTTTATAGGGAGAATATTGCAGAAATTCAGTATGTAAAAGAAATTAAGGTAATGCATCAAAATCTGATGTAATTGCATCCCCAGTGAAACAATAGAATTCTCTGCTTACAACATTGTTTTTACCCAGATGCTTTCATAGGAACTAAAAAATGCAATACCACAAGCAATACCTCATATGACTGTAGGGATGTAAAAAAATTATTCCACTGACTTTAGCTGACCAGACCCAGCAGTGCAGACTTGAATAACTATTTTAAATTAAAATACTGAATTTGATAAAGAGAAGAATGTAGTCCCACTCATACTCGGGCGAATTAGCCTCAAAGCCATGAGGAACAAGTTAGCAACATCTAAATGCAGGAATAATCTTTGGTTCACATACTTTTAAGGACAAAAATGTTTTTTACTGAATTTCTCATGTGCATAGAGACCAGTTTATTATCATATTTTAGGGTCAGAGGAGACTATAAATAATCACTAATCCAAGCTTTGGCATTCACAAATCTTAAACATCATCAACTTTCAGTTTGATAACCATTGTAAAAACCTCAGGATAACACCATGTCAAATACTCGTAGGGGTAAATTAGGGAAGCATTTCAGTTATGCTGAATTCCATCAGTTTCCAGTCATCGCAACATTTTATGGTTTTCCTGGTACAATAAAGCACTGCCTATTATTCAAAAGCATATTCCTCTTGCACATACTTGTTGTCCAAATACTTCACAGTCTCTTTGAAAAGTTCAATAGATTCTTTATTTAACCCCTTTCTTTGAGGTCTATTATCCAACTTCAAATTATTCTCTTACTTTTAAAAATTATGTCCAAATCTTTAATGTATTTTTTCTGAAATGTTTACATCACTACCAAACATAATATTTGAATAGTTGATACTGTATAATGAGGTGATATTATGATTTTATTCTTACTTAATACTCCCTGTTATTTGCAGATTTCTGTGTTGCCTTGCAAGCCTGTATTTCAAATAAGGTAGGCTCAGTTATAAAATCCCAAATGGGGAATTAATATTCAATACATTTTAGATCTGTAGTATTATTTTGTTAATCTAATCTAGGATTTTCAATGTCAAAGAACTAATATTTCTGTTTATTTCTATTAGGAAATAAGGGGATTGACTCTACTAAAACCAAATGTAGCAGACTATAAATGTGTTAGGTAAAAATGAAAGAAAAATTTCTTCAACAAAATTTTGCATCAAATTCTCTAAGATCATCTATTTAAATTTTAAGGGTATATTAGAACATATCAATATGTTTTGAGTCCAAAATTTAATCAGATTTAATTTTTTATTGTCTTGACATCACTCAAGGAAAAGAATCAGAAAACACTTATAAAGGACAAGAACATGGATTATTAAATAATTGTTTTAAAATTAGCTGAATTCTTTAAATCAATTTCTCATTAAATCATTTTATTATTTGTAAAATAAATCTTATCAGATATTTGGTAACATTTTTTCCTGAGCTTTAATTTTGCTGGATAAAAAATATCTATTTTTAGATTATATGTACCTCATGCCATTCTTATCCTTGTACAAATTGTTTATAACACATATTCAGCTGAATAATTAAGAGATTTCAGTAAATTATTCTACATGGAAATCCTCCTATCACACAGTTTTTTGATTTTGGAAACACACACACATACATATATACATGTATGTAAATGTCATTTAATCTCTTTCTGCTCTCTTTTTCCATATTACCTTCTGATAATATTAGTTAATAAATACCTTTAGGGAACAACTGTATTTTCCCACATTTGTTAAATGTGCCGTGAGACTTGTGAATGTTTTTGAAATATTAATATTTTGTGGTAATAAGCGACAACGAGTGGATTTATTTCACAGCCTAAGCATTGGGGTGCAATCTCCCAACGTATGTGATGAAGCAAATTGAACTGGCACCTCAACCTCCCTTCAGTTCAAAAAAGAAAGGATTCCTGAGTGGGAGTTCCCTGACCAATCTTTCCTTAGCAGAAACAGATAACAATACTTTAGAGTCATAACCTCATCCAGTTTAGGCACAACCTCCTTCCTGATTAGTCAGTTGGAATATTGTAATCAATGATGTCATGGTAATGATGAGAGAAGAGTACCTGTGTGAAAACACCCAGAAAAATGGTCAATCCAGGGACTGGATTCTCTAAAATCAAACTTTTGACTAAACAAGGTTGTTTCTTTTCAACTAATTTTGCAAATAAGCTGCTGAAATCTTTAAAAAAAGGAATGCGCCCCACATATCTAAGAAAAATGGTATTGAGTGGCTAAAAATCTTCCATGCTTTCTTAAATAAGCCTATCTGTAAAATGTCAAAGCTTGAAGTTTTCCAGGAACTCTTGCATCAGCTTGAGGGATAAGACTAGACAGAACAAGCACCATTTAAATGGAATCTCATTTATTTCCACCCTTGTTAAGCCTAATTCCTAAGTGATCCTTATTCATGCCACACACACTTGCTGACCAAAGTTTCTGGATTTTGGTTTTGGTAATATAACATGAATGTCTTGCAAGGTTTGATCCAAAAAAAGAGATACCATAATCTTTTTAAACAATCTAAAGAGTAATATAAAAAGAAAACATTTATACTCTCTGCTGAGGCTTGGTATTCAGCACATCTGTCCCATCACTGTGCCCTGCTCTATATTCCAGTTGTGAGTTTTAGACTGTAATTGTATTCTGACCTCTGGATCCCAAAGTCGGATCAAGCATGAGAAGAGAGACTATGTGGTTGGTCTTCCTCCAGGTTTTTCCCAGATGAATTGATAAAAAGGGATGTAAAATGAGGAATTTAAGACTATCCATGCACTGGCCAAGGAAGATGAATCTGCATGTGGGCAAATATATTGTTCTCCACCAAAAAAATCCATTAAAACCAAACAAAAAAAATTTCTTTTTTTACAGGCATTTTTTTATACATGCCATTTGTTTAATCAGCAAAAAGCCACCATACTCAGCAGAAGTTATGCTGACAAGAGAACTATGCCATGAGATTCTCTGTTCTTATCTATTCAGCTAGTTACGTAGTACCCACCACTAAAATATCTGATAGCTACATTGTCGTGCCTGGATTTTATTTTCATTAAATTCTCATGAGGCAGGGAAATAATCCCCATTTTAGAGAAAAAACAGTGATTCACTGATTTTCTATTAAAGGTTAGTACAATGAAGTATCATTTTTTGAGAAGGTAATATTAAAGGGATTGTCAACCTAAACCACATTATGAACCACGGTAGTTACTGGCAGTTGCTGAAATTAGACTACCTTACATACCTTGCTATATGGGAGTGCTTTTAAAAAATCTGACTCCTGTTACAAGTACTGAAGAATTCTGAAATTTGATAATTTTATCCTGTAATATATGATAGAATGGTACCTGCTTAAGGAATAGTCTTTCTTGTGAGACCTTTCTTGTAAAACTAGAATAATGGTTATAATTAAAAGATTGGTTTTTGTACAAATATCTGTGTATTAACTCCTTGGGCACAATCAAAACTTGTAAAACAAGGTAATCATCACATTTGCAAAAGCTAGATAAGGCAAAAGGATTTTGAGCTGTTCTAAAGAGAGCACTTCATGAGACAGTAGCTATTTAGGACAGTTTATGTCATAGGGAACAGGACTGAAATTAATGTGGATTTTTATCATGTCTTACTGTATTTCCCTCCAGATACTTAGTAGTAGTCTAATAATGCTGTGCCAGAATTCCATGAGTTTATTAATATTCCCTACACATTGTGTTTGTTTCTGTTTTTAAAGTTATTGCCAGATTATAGCCTGTCTGTGCCTGATAGTGGTTGTGTTTGTATATGAGCACAGGGTCATCTGATAATAAATTGTAGCACTGCGCGATAAGCAATGTTTAAAATGGGTACAAGCCAGAAACCTATGGCTCCCAGTATACTTTTAGAAAGTCCCATCAACAAAAGAAAGAGTTCAAGGTATTTCGGAAAAGGTCATTGATTACAACCAACTTCATGATCGTTCTGGATGTGTTCCTTCCTGCAGAGACATAACTACATTTGTTTTACAGTCAAACTTATTTTCAGCTTTGGGCAAGGACAATTGCTTTCAAATCTGATTTTTGACTCACATGTACCAGTTTAAGAAAGCTGTTAGCTCTGAGTCAGTGAAGTAGCAGTAATGGCCATGGGATCTCCTTTGGACTCCTCAAATTTAAATTTATAGAATAGTGTTGTGAGTAGCTGAAAAGCTTTTACCTTGCAGAACGCTGACCTTGGTTTCTTCCAGGAACTATTTATTATACTGGAGTATCTTCCAGCACAGGGACTTTTCCCTGTGTTTTACTGCAGGAGTTCATGCAGCTGTGTCATTTCCCTTTTTTACTTTCAGCTGAAGCACAGCATTTTCTGTGAATATCACTACAGCTGTAATCCAAGTGAACCTGTGGTCTCTTTTGGATCCTATGAGAATTGGATAGCCTTTGCCCTCTGCTTTCTTTCGAGCTATTTTGCATGTAGTGGTGACAAGTATTTTGAACCTAACCCAAAAGGACATATGTTGTCATATTTCCTTGGTATTACAAGCTAGTACAAAAGAGAAATGTTTTTCTTAAGTGTGTCTTTTATCTGAAGCATGCATTTATCTGTAAGGCTGTGGTCTTAACAATAGGTAGTGGGTGCCTCAGGCTTGTAATATTTGGCTTGCAATAAATCCCTGTCTGTGGTCAATCTCTTAGTGTTGTATCATGACTATAGTCCTAGATAGGAGTGAAGTAGTGTCCAATGTGAACTGCACTAATCAAAACAATATTTCAGGTGCTTTCAGAGACTTTATGTTCACTGTGAGTCTTCCTCGTGTTCGCGTGTCCTCAGCTACCCTGGTACAGTCCCTGTGCACAGCCAGTGAGGACTGAGACAATCATTTGCCCAAATGCATCTTCATTAAGACCTCAGTGTTTTGTTTCTTCTTTTTTTTTTTTTTTTTTTTAACATGCACATTAGAAGTCAGTCTGTTTATTAGCAACTTTACTACTACACTGTTTGAAAAAAGGTGTTGACAAATGTTTTTGATAGTCAGTGGGGAAATCCTGTCATGGTATGGAAATTTAGTTGATCCAGAAAAAGGATATAAGACAGAGTTCTTTGCTTTTCTTTTAAAATGACAACAGTTTCCACAGATACAAATCTTTTCATCTTCCTTTTAGTTAATTTTAGTATGACTATAGGAAAAAAGAATTGTGATTTTGTTTTCTCAGTTCTTTAATGTACGAAATATGACTAGTGACTTTAATAAGATTCTGTTTATTTTTTAAAAACTCACAGCCACCAAGTCTTTTCCAGGTTTTTAGTGGGTTGGTTGGTTGTTTTTTGGTTTCTTGTTTCACTGGTTTTTAAAAATTTTACTTCTTTCAGGAGGTTGGGATGACAAAAGTACCAACAGATTCTTGTCTGAAGAAAAACACACTGTTGTGTATTTCACTGTTTGGAAACAGATCGTGCCTTGTCCTGAGTGCCATGCAGTGTCGCAAAAATTCCAGTGCTCTTTTCACTGCTCCAATGGAGTGATGACCAAAGAAATTGCCCAAATCAGAAGAAATATAGGGAGCCACAACACAACTGGAAAGAGGACGGAAATGCCAGTAGAGGTAATGCCCACATTTGTGTCTACAGTGGCAAGCAGACCTAGCCTCTGGTCTGAAAGGAATAATCTGTCCTCCTTACAAAGCAAAGCAAATCTCATCCTCCCAAAACAACCAGGAAGATCTACGCAAGTGGTGTAATTCAGGGTCTCTTAGAGCCAAGGGGAGGACTCACACTGACTTCGGGACCGTAATGAGACACAAACTACTTTGAAATCATTAAACCATTAGTATTGTATATTCTGTTGGGTTTGTTTAACATTTGCTTATATTAACGTTTTGCTTATGTGTTTCAGTGTTAAACTACTCCATATCAGGACTAGTTGCTACAGTTTCCTCTGCAAGCTCCTTTTTTTTCTTCATTTCTTTCAAAATAACGTGACATCTTTCCAACATAAACATCGAAGGGAAATAGATGAGTGAGTACGTAATCACAAAACTATCTCAGGCAGCAGGCTTCTGAAATGTGTTAAAATCCCAATCGCAACATGCTTGTGCTTCTGCCAGTGCCTGATGGATATCCTTGCCATTTATCCTCTCTTCTGACCTCTTCCCTTGGAATACTTGAAATATAATTAGCTTTTTTTCAAACATAGTTTCCTATAAAACATCTGCAGTCGTTGTGCAATTGTTCAAAAATAAGGTAATACATTGCACATAATATCCAAAAGGATTTTGTGCTAAGTTTTACCTTTGTTAACTGAAAGACAAGTGTGAAATAAAATAAACTTTACGTTCTTTTTTTTTTCTAATTGCAGGAAAAATCTCAGGAATTTCTATTGCTGTTTTTTTCCCCTGCATTTAAATATTTCTGACGCAAAAAAGGGGTACTGGATGCCAAATTTCTGAGTACCTAACTTGCCAGCAGTTGATGCCCAACATGTCTGGTCCCTCTTTTCACCCTCAGCACCCTCCAGCAGCCGGGCCACTGAGAGGTTCCTCTAAGCCGCAGCTCTCTGTAGGTGCAAATTGCTATGAGACAAGACTCTCTGTGGTGCAGGTGAATGCTCTAAAGGACATCAGAGCTCTTGGTAACTTCATGCATGCTCTACTTTATCTGTCAGGAAAACTTGTAAAACAGATTTCACAAGGATAGCTGCATAGACTAAATTTTCTTGCGAGTCATAAAACTACAAAGTAGGGTAATCAGGTTTAAACACCTGTAAACACCTGTAAATGGTACATTTTTCTGATTCAAATATGATGTACTTTTCGACAAAAATATCCGTGAAAAATTACATCAGTGTAATTTATGTGCTAACAAGGGATGAAAAGAAATTAATGGGACAGCAAAAGTGCACAAAAATTTTTACAATGTGGAAAATATGCAGGACAATCTAATTTTTTCCTTTCACTCTTCTCTCTCACATTCTCCTTTCTATGGCAAACCCTTCCTTCTTCCTGACTTCTATGTTGTCTTTGCAGTTGACCCATAAATTATAGAGCTGAGAAAAGCCTTTGTACTTCTTTCTTTCAAAGGGTGAAATTGTAGACCCTGTAACAGCTTTCACTTTTTGGAGACAGATATAGATACTCTTTGATTTTTCTTATTATACAATTTATTTTTTTATAAGGTTTCAAACACCTTGTGCCACAGTTTCACAGCTGGCTTGTGACACACATGTATCTCCACTTCAAATTTATTTCAAAGGGAGCACTGTAAGGCTGCAAGTTAAGCCGTTCCTTGAATTTCTTCTCGGAAAGACTTTTATCTCTGTCATTTGTGGCACGTACGTTTTGTAAATAAACTGGAGTTTTCACTTCCCTGCTTTGTTATTGGAAGCTATGATTTGGAACTGGAGCCATTCTGTCCCTCTGTGAAAAGACACTTGTTTATGTGTTGTCTAGAATATTGGGGCCTGCTTGCCAGAGGATGTACAGTAGATGTGACATCTCGGCACAGCCTATTTTGTCTGCCCTTGGCCTGATTTAAACAGTTGGGTTGAGAGACGGTTTTTTTTTCCCACAGCAGGTTTCTGCCCATAAAAAAGATAACATGAGTTTATGCTTTACAATCCAATGCTATAAATCTCCTGGTTTCAGTTGTGGATTTTCTACACAAAACTGATGTAACATCATTTGGCATTATGTCTTCCAAGAGTAAAATTATTATTCAATTGAAAGTTCTGTTTCTAAAGTCCATTTGATCCAAATTCTGTAATATATAGCATATTGAAAATGACGAACATCTTACTAGTTACTAGAAGCAAATAATAGTAGTAGCTTGGAAGTATTTTGTTTTGGTTGGAGCAGCCATTGCTAATCAGGCGACTTATGGAAAGATGACATTTTAATCCTGCAGGAATATGATCCTTGTCTCCTCCCTACTTGAGGCTGCTTAACATTTTGAGTGTGTTAATGAAATGTTGTGGAAACACAGACCTATCCTCTGAAATGACACTGCTAAAGTAACAGAATTAGTGAGGGACAGCTATTTCAGGTGTAACAGTTGTGAATGATTTGTCCTCTTCTATAGGCCTAACATTTATAGCATTATTGGGGTGAAAATGAAGGTTAGGAATCTTGCTCTGCTCTGCTCAGACCTCATGCCCTCCTCAGTCTGATCCTTTACTGAAGAAGCTTCAGCAGTCCAGAGCACAACTCTATAGAAGAGGGCTCTTAGAAAATGACATTCCAACTCCATCTGTGTTAGAGAACAAATGTTCTTCATGGCACAGAACAATCTGAACTTTGGTAACAACTGTGTTTTCTGTAAATGGTGAGAAGAGAGAGATTTAATGTTCAAGATACAATTCATCTGTCCCCAATACTCTTCAGTATAGTTTGCAAGACAACTGCAAAACTGTATTTTGCAGTAAAAGTCAAAATACTTTCGAATCTTCAAATCTTTAGAAGTGATGAGTAAAACAGCTGCATTATGGGATTCACACAAGAGTCCTTGGTGAAAACATGAGATTAATTAAAATTGTCTTTCTATAAAGCAATTATGACCTACTGAAGTGTAAACTTTTTGGAATAAAAACTCTTTGGTTTGTAACTGTGTTAGTTCTCTCACTCGGTCTCTCATCAGGTCTACTCAGTGTTGCTTCCTTATGGCTAGAGGTAATTATATAATGAAATCCCACGATGTCACTGTTTTTCAGGTTTTTTCTACCTTACTGGAAATTGATTTTCACATTGAATATTCTTCTTTCATCAGAGAAAACAGAAATACCTTATCAGTGCTTTGTTTTCTCTTTAACAATAGATCTCTAAACCCAACAATTTTTGATGATAATTACAAACAACCATATTTCACTAAAATCACTCAGGTTCTGTTGACCTGTTATTTAAAAAGCGCTGTTTTCATTTTGACATAACATTGAAACTGGGTCTTGTGCCATGAATCAGTGTTAAATCAGGAGAAGGCGTATTTTAAAGCGATAGGTATAATTTCCAAACACAGCCCTATTGTTCTAAATTAAATAATTATCAGAGGACATAACCTAGCACTCTTCAGTGTGACCTTGCTTGATAAACTCTCCCAAGATGGGTTTTGGTTTTTTTTAAATGGTGTTTCACCTGGAATAAGCATTGAGGAACACATTAAAAAAAAACCAAGGTAACTAATTCTAACATTTTCTCAGAGAGACTGTACTCAGGGCATTCCAAAACCAGAAGTGAAGGAGGGTCTTGCTTTTCTATATTTGAGAGGCAAATAATGATGAGAGAAGTGATGGCATACTCTTCTAACTCTAAAGATATGGGTCTGGAAAAGACAAGGCACATCCTTAGCTATATGCAACAGAATGACTTAATAACTTGTGTATCTAGATTTTTAGCATAGATTTTTGATGGTGTGCAATATCACACTTCAACTTGGTACAATGCTATGAAAAATGCTTTTAAACATTTTGACTGCCCCGATGGCGGGGAGCTACAACATTTTTTGTAAAAAAATTCGAATAGGATTACATCTTTATTGTTCCAATGAACAGCAGCTGATTGTCTCATTGAGAGACCAGA
The DNA here is from genome assembly GCA_013397895.1 of Origma solitaria. Lineage (NCBI taxonomy): Eukaryota > Metazoa > Chordata > Aves > Passeriformes > Acanthizidae > Origma > Origma solitaria. The sequence continues at coordinate 36,713 of VZRL01001642.1, read as the reverse complement.
ATGCTGATGGAAACTTGTGGTCATTAGACATAACCTGGCAAAATTGTTTTTTTATTAAAGCAAGGTGAAAAGATACTAAAAAAAAAAACCCAAAAAAACCCCCCCAAAAATCTTTTTGTTAAGTCTGACTAAAAAGTAAAATCTGTCTAGCTATTTGTTCGCTTTATTTTGTTGGGGCTTATTCAGTTTTTCTTTGCGATTTTAGAGTAAAGCTTCTAATTTCACATCGTATGAGCTTTAAGTCACAATGACTTTGAGTGTAGTTTGAATTCCGCAGTGCCCAAGACATGGCTGAAAATGGAAGTCAGGTTGTGAAGTAACTCAGATACTTTTGAAAATAAGACAACCTAACACTTCAAAAGTGAAATTCCAGTATGTTTATTATTGTCATTGTTGTCTGAGACTCAAGAATTAAACTCTGACACCAGAGTATCATCCAGTCAAAGTATCTGTAAAGCAATTCAGTTATCAGTTGAACACAAAATCACTGAGAATATTTTTATTCATGTAATACATGAAGGGAAAAAACAGTTGTGTTGCTCTGTGTTTTAAATGTGTTGCTCATGGGGTTTTTTTGATACTGGAAATGTCTTTGTGTGACTTCAGTTTAATCATAAAAAAAATATATCACAAATTAAAAAAAGTGTGGCATTCTCAATATTTTATAGCAAACAGGAAACTAAAGTGGCATGGACTTCATGCTTGCTGCTCCAAAGTGGAGAACTTTGCCACCTTTTTAATGGTGGTTGTATTTAAGATATTCTTCCAAGTTGTCAGGTATCGAAAATTTGTTGCATTTTGTTTTTTAAATTGCTATGCATTTTGCGTTTGGCTCAGGACCGCCGAATTCTAAGACTTTAGAAAGTGTTTTAGAAGTTCTGTTTATTTTGAAAACCTTTTTCTTGATCAAGCAAGCAGAATCAATATATGAGATGTTTTTAACATCCTGGAATGTAACTTTAAGAAATTGCAACAGCTACAAATCAAGAGCCAAATCCATGCCTTACACAAAATGTACCAGTGATAAATGAAGGTCTTACTGACCTAATAAAATGCCACAGATTGATATTCCTTTTGTTGAGCAGCCTGTAATTTCATTAATTTTATTGACAGTAATTATAACAAGTTGAATTTATGGTAGCCATAAAGAAAAGTTAGTCAACCACATGAAAATGTCAGCATGCTCACTTTGGTATGAGTAGACTGAAGATATTTTTTTTTGGGGGGTGGTGGCTGCTGATCTGCTGTCTTCATTCTGCAGTTGTGTTTGGTGGAAATTTGTAAAGTCTAAGGAATAATGCTTTCAGTGTCCCTCACACAGTTCTGTTTGTAAAATTGAAAAGATATTTTTGTAGCCTTGTGACTTTGGTTCTGTGGCAGCATTTCTTAAAATTGTTTAGAGAGCTCCTGATAGAACTGTGAATTGACACATCAAGCTGTCTATTCAGCTGGATTGGAAGTAAACTTTTAGTGAGGATTTTCTGTTCTTCTTTCTGTGTGTGTTAAAGTAAGAATATAATGAAACCATGCATTTTTTGAGCCAAGCAAATTGCCGGTTCACTGATTTGTTGGAGATTTGCCTGTGCTGAGAATGCAAGACCAGGCCTGTTTATATTAAACGTGTGCCAAAATTTCTGTGTATACCTGTGCAAAAATTAGCACTGGTTGTTACTGGTGGAGGAGTGTGCAAACAAGTAGGGGTAATGCTACCATAAATTTCCTTTCCTAGACAGAGGAGCACCTCCTGTACAGTGCACATGAAAATAGCAAATAGGACCATGTTTCTATTTCTTCAAAATGGGCATCTTTTCTAAATAAACTAATGTCCTTATTTAACACAAACTGGGAGGGGGGATTGTGTAGTCTCAGCTGAAATTAAGAAATTAGAGGTTTGTGCATTTTAATGAAAAATTAACTGGAGATAACACATACCAAAAAAATTAAATTTCATAAATTTTCCAATAGAAGATTGGCTCTGTATTAGAGATGCTACTGGGTAGTAAAATATTTTCAAAATTCATCAGATCTCAGAGCACCTCCTGAAAAAATATAGGCAGATACATGAAAGTTGAAAATAAACTCTATAAGGTCAGTGAAATCAATAAAATATTTTTGGTGAGAAGATTTTAAAAAAAAATTTCTAGAAGAGAAGTACTTTTAAGAATAAAACGTTTACAGTACAATGTCTTAAATATAGAAGAAAAGGATGATTGCCCACTACATGCCAGGGAGCTGGTTGTGCTGATGCTCAGTTATGAGAAAAAAGAATGAAAATATTTTAAAAGTATGCATAGGGCACCAAATTTTGGGAAACTTAAAAATCATAAAATCTTTGTTTAGCTTCCATATCTTTTCCTCCAGGACAAAACAAGTCTTTCTTGCTGATTACATTGGACGGATTGGTTGAACTTGTCTTTCCCCTGTCCTGTGCTCCCAGCTTGGAGGACCATATTCTAGAGGAGAATTCAGATACAAACATGAAGGTTATATTTGGGTCTTTCTGAAAAAGCTTTTAATTTCTATTTTAACTTGATGAAGAGAAAAAAAAATTCATTTAATGTCTCATTGCAGTAGCTATTCTCTTCTAGCTTCATCTCTCTAGTTCAGCTGAAATACATCAGCCTTGAACCTTCCTTGGTGCAGCACTACAGATATGGTGACAGAGATATAGACAAGTGCTGATTTAGTAACTCTTATTTTCTAAGCTTGGTAGTATCAAATCTTAACAAGACTCTCCTCAGACAGACTTCTTGCTGGTGGGCTGTCTTCACTGTTTCTGCAGTTTAAGAAATAAAAATTAAATTAATAGTATTAACTGTAACTGCATGACAGGTTCTCTTTAATCACAATCTTCAATACTATGATGTAGCACATTTGGAAGCCATGAAGTTATATAGATAGGATAGAATATTGGGTTTGTACATGCATTTTAAAATTTTCTGGACTCCTAAGATGGTTCTATTTATTCAAATATGCAGCTGTTACTCCCAATCAAATACTTGCTATGAACAGAATTACAAATATTTTAGAAAATGGGTGTGTCATCAATATGGTCCATCCTGCACAAGCTGATCCTCTGAACAGTGAAATATATCTAAAGATAAAAAACTGATTGCTATAACTTGTTTCATAAAATCAAACAAAATATTGTCCATAACCAAAACATTAAATATGCTGTGAGTGGTCTCCATGGGGCAATTTTATCTGGAAATACCATTTCGAGGCATGTACTGCATCAGGGTGTGACCTGTTCATAGACTACAAAATGAGTGTTAGTTCATATGTATCTGCAACTTATTCTTTTTTGTTGTTGTTGCTGTCTAAGGAGCTACCCCAGTGCAGTTGAAAACTATTTTAAAGGATGGTATTCAGTTTATAACTGGCTAGTTAATTAATGCATATAATTCAAAGTGTGGAAAAAAGAAATGTGTTTTAAAAAGAACTAGTTACCCCTGGAATCTTGTACATTTAGTGTACAAGAAGAGTAAATTGTCACTGCTGTGTTATAGGTGCTGTTTAGAGCAATAGAAAACTTGGAGTTGTGCCTCTGAAACTTTTTCAGTTAAACCTGAATTACTTTATTTCCTTACATTGTAAAGCTGTAATGTCTATCAGCAAGAATGTGAGCCAGCCTCCCCCTCGCCTGATTCCTTTGTGCAGATAAGGTATTTGGAAGTTGGTAGCTGTGCAGTAGAATGTGCCTGTGGTGGGGCTCCTATAGAGCTGGACACACACCAGATATAAAAATATAGAAATGAAATCATCATCTGTTACAACTTTGATACTGCTTATTTCAGTTTGCATTAAGCAAAGATAGGGTCTGTGTGCATAGAATCACAGGAAGCAGGAAATAGGCATCCTCTAAGTGGTTAATTTTGCCTGTAGGCATGCAAATATTTTATCATCACCTACATTTGCATTCTCGCCACTCCGCTTCTTTTAAAAAAATGTTGATTTCCCTTGTTCCACTCATCTTGTTAAGCTTTTGTGCTGTTGTTTCAATTTTTTATCAAATAGAACTACTTCTCACTAAAAATATCATCCTTCCCAAAAGTGATAGGGATGAATTTCTCTTTGCATACATTTCTATATTATATATTTAGCATGTCCTCTGTTTTAGTGAATCAGCACAGCTGCATCTTTCATTGTACTATGGGTTGCTTTTTCCAGGTACAGACTTCCTGGGAAGCACAGATGACCTGCAAGCCCCACTCCATGCACTGGCACCCAGAATTTCCCTGTACCTAGAATTTATAATTTCCAGGTATTGGCCACAGTGATGCAAAGATGACCAAGAGCAAGGCAGAACTGTATGCTTTTTCCTCCTGCCATCACACTACAACATTTTTTCAGTTTCTTCCCCTCATCTCCTCTCTTATGTGAGATTGAAAAGCAGAGGAAAGGCAGTGTCCTGATCCAGGACTCCAGGGTGGCTTTTGCTGATATTCAGATACCTTAAGACCAGCCTTTTCTTAAGTATCTTTGGTCTTGTGCAGCTGTTAAGATTGTTATAATGTTGTGTTTATTTCTGACAAGATACAGAATTTTGAACCAAAATATCTGAAAACATCTGCATATTCATTGTTGGCTAAAGCCTTTAAAGAAGAAATTGCCCTGTAGAACATATCTTTGAATGGCCAGAGAACCTGAAATTTTACTTTTCTGCTGGAATTTTCTGTTGGAATTTCTTCTTACATCCCATCACATTGATCATACTGAAACCAATCACACTTTGCACTTTGTCAGGCCTCAACCCAGGTGCCTTAATCTCCTGCTTTAAGAAATGGAAAAATTTCCTCTGAGTTTCTGGGTCATGGTGGGTGATTTGTTGTGTTTTATATTATTTGCTGGCTTAGTCAGAATATAACATAATTTCTGAAGCTGAGGTTTTCCCAAGTATCATCAGGAATTGCAACATTTATCTTAGTCATGTTGTAGTTTTATTATTTTATTAATACTAAATTATGATAATAAAGCAGCTATATTATTAGGCTGAGGGACTTGAAATTTCAGCTATTTGCAAGGAGGCAGAGAATTCCCACGCTCTATATCTCTTATACTTTTCATAAGCAGAAAATAACAAATTTCAGATGCATATAATTTTCACCAGATTTTAAGCTGTAACGTAGTCAAGAGTCTCTGCCACTACTGAGTGTGCCACGAAGCAGAGGTTAACGAAGGCGTTTTTTGTCATTAGTCCTGAGCTACATAAATTGGGCAGAGACAGTCCTTATGTTTTTCTTCTCCTCTCTCTCGCATAATAAAGAAAGGAATGCAACTTACAATGCAAAGAGTTGAGGGAAAAAAAGAGATGGCATATTATGAGGGAGACCACCATGTTATGGGAGGGACAAAGGAGAGTTATATAAACAGGAAGTGAATAAAAATTGCATTAAATTATTTAGAATTTGCAAGCAAATATGCAGATAGGAACTGTATGCTGTGTGAGTGAAAAGTCTATGGAGTAATCAGAAAAGTCTACAAGTTGTTTTCCAGAACCTGGAAATAAAGCCAGTGCTGTCAAAGACAGACATTTTATCTACATATGGAAAGTCAATAATTTTTCCATTTACCTTGCTCTCCTTGCTCCCATCATAACAGTCCACAAGAGGGCTTAGCAGCTTGGGCTTTCTGCTGAACATACTACTGGGCAGATATGGAAGAGGCAGTGGGACTGTGGGAAAATATGGGGCACAGATCACTACTGAAGTGTGTGTGGATGAGTGAGGAGGCAGTAGAAAGACTGGGGTGAGGGAGGAGCAGAAGAATTCTGACAAGAGGAGGAAACCTGTGAAAACCTTGGGAACATGCAAAGGAAGATATGGTCGGGATGTTGGTGTCCAGCTAAAAACAGTTTGAGAAATATTTTCAAAATTTATTTGATAAACTACCTCTTGTTTGTAATCACAAAACATATTGAAGCTGTGGCTCCCTGGCTTTGTTCTGATCCCATTCTGCCATGTGCTCTGTGGGGCTTTTTGTTCGTGAGGAAGTGCCATGTGATCTTTGTTACTTGCAGGTCTGAATATTGATTTCTGTCCTGTAGTGTGTTACTTCATGACCGTCTCGAATCCACCAACCACTGCAAGACATTGATCACAAAATTCCTTGCCAGCCACTTTGGTCTAAAATTATCACTCAAGCTATCATGCCAGAGCCCTGTGATGCTCTAACTTAGACTTCTCTGGGTGAAAGGGCAGAGATGAAAGGATTCCAGCTAACTTACTGTTCTAATCCTTCTTGAGCTCATGACAAACATTTATTTTTACCCCTCTTCGTTACTTGACTGTGACTCCTTTTTATTAAAGAACCTTCCTTCTTGCATAATTCCAGCCTTCATCTGTTGCAAAACTACTAATTTTACTAAGAATTTTAAATTTTCTTTCTGCAAATTTTGGAAAGATGCTCTTAGTAAATTCTGTAGAATGCAATATAAAAGCATCTGTCTGTATTTTAATTTATATACAAATACAGTCTGCATTATCATTGGTGCTATGAAATGCATTGTAATAAAATGGTTTTTTGGAATTGTTTCAGAAGAGATAAAATAATTTTCCAAAAGTTTCACAAATGTGTTTGCATTTAGCCTAGGCTAAGTTCTGATTATTGTCAAAATATGAATATCTTCATTTTGCATCAATGAAATGGACAAGGAAAAGAATAATATTTCATTATCTCCCTCTAATAATTTGTTTAACTTTTATTTGAAATCAAGACTAACAGTTTTAAAACATTGATGTTAAGATATTTAGCAAAGTGGGTCCTTGGTGAAAAGTAGTATAAGAGTAGATAAATATGAAACCACAGCCTAAAGTTCTTTCTGCAGGAGGCTACAGAATTGCTGACAAGGGTAATGTACTCAATATCTTACTAAGATAATTGCAAGACCTGGTTTAATTCTTTTTGGTCTTAGATTAGTTAGAAAGTATCTTGACTCTACAAAGCCCACATCTTACTTAAGTTGTTGTGCAGAGCTTCTTACTATTTGAGTCACATATAATTTACCGAAACACAAGTTGTTCTGCATTTGTTTAGAATGGATGGTAGAGTTGTAAGGCAGAGCAGGAACCTGAGCTGTTAGAAAAAGCACTGCCACTATTGCTCCTGGGCAGGAAAATACATGCATGTGGTAAAATGCTGAATTCAGGTGACTCATTAAATTTGACTGTATTTTGATCTGTTCAGTACCTAAGCTTATAGTGCCCCTTGCTGCCTAATTCCTTGGACTCCTACCTCTAATGGCAGCACGTGTGCAACTGTCAAGTCTTCCCTTGGCTTGCAGGCTGAATTTTAGGGTTAGCACCTGTTTGAGATCAGCAGTTACATAGGTATATCTATACATAGTCATATCACGGTCCATCAAGTCGCTTCTTCCGTGCCTGCTTAAAGAAAGAAACACAGAGAGGAGGAGACCAGCGAGATTCCTTTGGGACCAGCGAGCCTGCAAGGCTACCCCACAGGCAGCCACCAATGTAGTATCTGCTTTCACAATGCTGATCAAAGTGTGATAAAGTGTGTAGGTCACGGTCATGAGTACCTGGGAGCTGACTGTGGCATGAGAGTGGATGTTCTCCACTAGCAGCCACTGTTTGCTTTTCTCTGTTGACTCAGAGCTGAGATGCTGTCTCTTGTTCCCAAGCTCTGCGTGGAAAGTGCCGCTGCCTTACGCTGTGCACGCAAATATTTACTGGATCTTTGGACCAGCAGCTGGATCGGCGCAAAGGAGACAATCAGAGCGGAGCATGCAGACGGGTTACTACGGGGTCATGTCTAGGCTGCTACCAGGTTTTATATATTGTCACTGCGTGAAAACAATAGGTGCCACAAGGAAGAGGTTAACCCTTTGGGACTTCATCTCTGCCAAAATTTTTATGGGAATCAAAGAAACCTGTGTGCCAGTTTCTCTGTCTCAGTTGTTCAAAAAAAGTGATGGCTCTTTTACATTAATTGAGCAATCATCTCCAAATATATAACTTGTAAGAATCATGAAGTTGTCATCCAGAATTACTCTTTTTTTTTCATGTTCATATATCACTCTGAGTATTTTAATATGCTGACATGTGCAATAATATTGTTTATTATTTTACCTCTTTTAAAACTGGTCACTTTTTGATGACTGTATTGGCTTGTCTGAGAAACTCAAGATAATTTAATTGCTATTATATTCTTTTAGAATATATCTAAACTGTTTTAATCAAACCAAGCTTTAAATAAGTTACTATTTCAATTTCCTTTGAAGCCTTTCCCTGCTGAATGCCATGTGACTTTAAAAATGTGGTGTAATACTAAAGTATTCTTCACACTTTCTTGATTACAGAGCAGCTTGAAAATACTAATCATAGAGGTTCAAAATCAAAAAGACAAGTAAAACCCCTATTTTTTAAACATTAAATTTAAAGTCAGTGACTGTTTATTTTTGAGATCTATCTCAGAATATGAATTGTCCTTAAACTCAGGCATTTGAATTTTGGGATGTTTGATATTTCACAATATATGGATTATACCACTGTGGACAAGGTCATACTCAACACAGCTTTTCTGTAAATGCAGGTTAAGTGTAGAGCCTTAAACATAAAAACACCTTTGCATATGCTTTCTGGAACTGGAGTCTTGCTGCTACAGTGATTTGACTTACTAAGGGCATAAAAATAATGTTACAAAAATAAACTCCAGTTATGTTGCTAGTCAATATTATTGCTGTATCAAATATTACTGCTATACCAATTAGCCTTGTATTATTAAATATTTGGCTTTCTTAAATATATACAGGAAGGTAATTTACCTGTGAAATACTCATTATTTTATTATAAAGTTAAGCCATGAAGAAGTATTTCACAATGTTTGAGAAATTATTTAGTGCCAATAAAAAAACAAGAATATACTTATTTAGTGCTGATATAGAAATCTACTCCTAGTCTTACACTAATTTCCATTTATTTTAATAAACATCTCATATCTTTGAAAGTGAATATATTGGCATTTTTACTATTTAGCTGTACCTACTGTTGTTTTATTTGCTACCTTTATAAAAGAACACTTAAGGACATCCTTAAATCTGGTATGATGAGCATTTATGTTTATGCCTAAAAGCATCTTAGAAGGTGAGTGAGGTGTGCTGTTGGGGAAGATGCCTGGGCTGTAAAATGAGGCTTTTCTAGAGCAAAAGTAGCAGATGTTGGTTGTGCTGTATTATATTTTCTGATCGGCGAGGTTTTTCCGCATAGATTTTGTAAAGGGAAATATTTTATTAAACTTTAATGTCTTTGATTTACCATTACTGAAACACATAATCAAAAAATATATCCAGCAAAATACTTGCTCTGAGACTTGCATGTTTTTTCAGAGAATCTAACACCATCAGAGCAAATGGTGGGTGGGAACACACTGATGCCACATCCTTGAACTCCTTTGTGTGTTAAGAACAATGTCTGTTTTAAACAGAACATATATCTTAAATAAACCTGATGGAATTAAACGGGATATAAGTTAAGACGATCGTAGAACTTGCCTGTTGAAATTAATCTTTTCTTCCATATGATGGGTGGCAGTGACAGTAATTTGTTAAAAAGTAAGAGGAACGTAATGCACGTTTTGGGGTATCAAAGTATGACTTTTCCCAATAATCCTGTCATCAGCTCATTGCTTGCTTGTGACTTTAAATAGTTCCCTGAAAGCCCAGCGCGAATACCAGAGGGGAAAAAAAAAAAGAAAAAAAAGAGAGGGGACTCGTAAAGAAGAAGTCATAAAGTCTGGAGCTCTGGCCAGATTTCCTTTGGAGGGCGAGGCGCGGCCGGGCTGTGCGCGGAGCCGCCGGGGCAGCAGCCGCCCTGCCCTCCCCGCAGAGGCAGCCCGGGGCTGGCCGGGGGCCAGGCAGCCAGACGCCAGCCCGGGCTCCCAGCGCTGGGAGAGGCCGCCCAGCCTGCCCATACAATGGGATTATCTCAGGCCGAGCACCGCCGCAGAAACCCTCGATGCTTCCTGTCCTCGGCGCAGCGGCACACAGTGTCCGCTCCGCTCCGCGGCCGCTACCTCGCACACGGCAGCGCTCGGCCGCCGGAGCCGCTGCAGGAAGGTCCAAAGCCGCCTCTTTCCTGGGATTTACAGACGCTGCATGCAGTCATGCGGTGTATTTTTAGTCTCTTCTGTCATGATCGGTAAGATCGTGAGTCACGCAGGGAGAGAGAATAAACTTCTATTTCAGGTTCTGTAACACCAGCAGAGCCTTAGGGTAAAAAGAATAGAAATTCTTTCATAATCTAACATTTATTTGCAAAAAATGTCGATTTTAATTATGTCTAAAGGGAGCAGAATATTTAAAATCAATTCTTCTGTTCAGCTCCACTTCAATTACAGCAAGGATTTGAGAAACTGTAAGACTCATTTAAAGTGACCTATCTTACGGGTCAGAAAAGCAGAAGACCTACTAGAAAAGACCTCTTATTTTTCAGGGCATCTTTTATTTAAAAAAAGCATGAGAGCAAGTCCAATACTGTCTGTCATGCACGTTTCTGACTTGGCTTTGTCTCATGATCTTGAGATATGTCCACATTGGTGGTGAGAAAGAATGCGATCCCAATTTCTGTAAGATGTTAATAAAATATTAGCAACTGAGTTATTAATAGTTAATAAACATTCCCATTCAATTTAATGTAGAAAACTAGTATCTGTTTAGTATTAATGTATTTTAAAGACACAGTTGTTTTAGAAAACATAAATTATTTTATATATATACATGCATTTGTGTTTGTGTGTGTGTTTGTACTGTGGTGTGATGGGCCAGAGTCTCCCAGCTTCATTTAAATTAGATATGTGTCTAGCAAAGTATCTTCCTGGTGGAATGAGGGAAAAGGCACTGTCAATAGTAGTTAAAAAGCTTAACTTCATACTTTGTTTTCTGTACAGTGGCTGAAGCTCATTGCAGAAAGAAGGAAATATCTTTCATGCTTATTAATGCTTAGTTTTAAATATTTCCTTACATAAGCAAGGGAATGTCCATTATGTTAAGTGAACTACAGAGAGGGGATAACTCATGTCTTGTGAAGTACAACACTTTTATTAAGACAGTAGCTGTAGTTTAGGTAAGATCTGTAATGTCAGTGCTTGGGTTGTGCAACAGTGAGATGATAAAAAATATAAAAGCCACAAGTTTCAAAATGCCTTCTTTTTTTCTACAAAAAAGAGACCATTATATCTATCCTTTTTGCCAGCCAGGCTGGTACATTCATCGTAAGATGGCATGGTTTTGTCTGTATAGTTTGACTTGGATGGCATTATTTGGAGGAAGGAATTTTTGTGTTAACACAGGAATGTGTAGAAGGTACTCTGATATCAAGAAAACATTGAGTATTTGCCATATAGTTATAATTTGATCACTGTTTAAGTCCCTAACTCTCTTTAGAGAAAAGAAGGTTGCAGTGGTTCTTCTGCAGTCTGGGGTATGACAGTCTGTCCTTGTACTGATCCTCATAGCTAAAAAATTAGGATTCAGACTATTAAAATCAACTTAATAGATATACAATAACATGTGCACATAAGACTTACAGCAAGACCAAACTGAGGTATAACTTGTTCTAAACTGATAGTGAAGGTCCTGTGATATTTTATCCGTTATTTCAATGTGACCTGCTAAAGTAGTCTTGCTCATCACTTTTACAAATGGGTTTTTTTTACTAATTTTTCTACTGGACCTATAGTAGGAACAATATGATTTCTTAAAAAGACTTTAAAAACTCAATTTGCCTTTAATTTTCCACCCTCCTGCTGGCTGAATTGCTTAGAATGAACAAAGTGCAGAAAAGTAGTTTCGTCAGTGGATACATTTTCGTTTTGCTGCTGCCTTGACATTGATATGAAGACCTTAAATTAATCAAGAGTTTTCACATGCACTGCTGGTTTACTGAGAAGTCTTTCTTGCGTTTGGATCCATGCATGTAACCTTCCTATCCGTACAAAGGTAATTGTACTTTTAGAATCCTATACAAGCCAATAAGATCAGTTTCTACAGCTTGGTTTAAGTTAATTTTACTAATAAAAGGAAAAAAATCTCACTATTTTTACATTAAAAAATTGTCAGGAATTTCTTTCACACACTGTTACTGGTGGAAGTGTAGTTTCTGCACTGCTATATCTCCATCAGACCACTTAGTCTCCCATTCTGAAGTGCCAGTTTGAATGTTAATTTTTCCGCAGGTTTCATTACAAAAATTGGAAGTGTTTACAACTACCAGAATATTGGTTATAAGCGAATTTTTTTCAGTAAAACATTTGTCCATACCAAAATTCCACGTATTTTTCTTTGCTTTCTGAGAAGTGTCTAAAATAAAATCTGAAAATTGACTCGAAAACACATCATAAATGCACATCTATGGCTGTTTCTGACTCACCAGACAACACCCAGCATTTGTAGGATTCTGTCCCTTGTTTATGCAGTTTGGCATAATTTTGTTTCAATTTTTTTTCACTATGAAATGTATAATGCTTTTTTCTTAAATGAAGACTTAAAGACAGCTTATTCACTGGTCTATGAAATTCTTCCCTCTTGAGTTTGTGTACCAGTGTACCAGTCTAATCTATGCATAAGCCCCAACTGTAGTTCTTTAGGACTTTGTTTTATTGCCTGATCATATGAATGATATTCTGTAAGAATAAATACATACATGACTGACATCAAACCCATATCTACAAGGTCTATAGAAAAATATTTGTGTGGAATAAAGGGGAAGTAGTACTTACCATCTGAATAATTAATATATATTGCTCAGATTACAGAAACATGAATTTTAATTAAGGACTACAAGTTTTCTTTTGTTCCATCTGCAGAGTCCATTTCAATATATGAGTTGGATTTATGATTACCTCTTTTCTCTCTATATTTGCCTTTAGTTCTTTCTGAAGATGGCATGTTTTTTAATTTAAATGTAGTGAAGCTTATTTTTGTGTTGCCAGTTTGGGAACTGAAAACACGGGATTTAGGGACAGCTTACCTGCAAGCTTAGTCTTAGCAGCTGATGTTGATATTTGTGTTATTGGCCTGTATTGACACCTGGCTTATGCAGTTTTAAACTGATTCTTGTCTGTCAACACAACTTAGAGTTACATTTTAATTGCCATGCAGATACATGGGGTGACTGCCTTTATCCCTGCATAATATTTGCATACAATATTTTCTTATGCATTTCAGTGCATTTTTAGCTATTGGTTTAAATATTTAGCTAGGAATAAATGACATTCTGATCCATTAGAACTGAGAGCTCCACATTATATGTGGATATTTGTCAATTTTATGGATGCTTTGATGTTTGTGAGGCCTCCTGTTTTCATGCTAGTTCCCATATCCAGGTCAAGGATAAGTGCAAAAGGCAGTCTTCATGTGACTGTTGAAATCACTTCAAGATGATTCCTGCACTTAACCAGTGTCTGACTAAGTTTATTATTATAAACACATCACTATAAATCAAGATAAGAAAGAATGAGGGAATAAAGGGAAGAGGAAATGACTGAGAACTCATATTCCTGAAAATGCTCCAATAAAACAATTCCCAGTGTATGATGATGGAATTCTTGAAGCTACTTTCAAATCCCTACTCCAAATTTATCTCTAGTGGAAATCTGAACTTGGTAGTGTCCCCTTATATGTGAATTTGGCCACTAGCTTTAAACAAATCCATTTCATACGTCCACCCTTTCGTCTTAAATGTCCCTCCTTAAAATACACCACTTGCAAAAGGCTCAAAACGTTCAGTTGACATGAAAAGATTTGTTTGTCAGTTTAGTAATTGATCATCTAAATACAGCACACAGTAAGATTAAAAATAAACCAACACAGCACTTTGACTATAATACTTAGTCATTTCCGATCAACTTTTCTGCAAACATATGTTTATTTTATGCTTTGCTTCTTGGACTGTTCATGTAAATACAATGTGTGTTGTAAAATTATTCTTAGATGGATACTTAGATTATAAGTTTTTTGGGGACAGCTGTTTTCATCTATTGCTTTACGAAGCACTAAATTGAAATTAATATTTATTGAAATTATTTGAAAGACTGGTAAAAACCATTTAAAAGCTACACAAAAACTTTCAAAATGGTTTGCTTTAAAAGGGTTTGGGTTTTTTTGGTGGAAATCTTGAAATGTGAGCCATTTGAGAAATTCAGTTAAATGTGATACATTTGGGTACAACTGTCCTGGCGCCCATGCAAAGGACAGAATTGGGGTCCTTAATGAAGGAACAGAGAACTTTCTTCTCTGTATAGCGCCATGCAGAAAACATTAAAGCAAAGGTAGCTGGGTTTTATGGGTGTGGTTATATCCCTGAAATGCAACATGCTGGGAATTACTCATGCTAAGGTTATATAATTATTACATGGTTGTATAATTTAGGATATTTAAAGATCTGGGAGTAGTTGTCGGTGACACATCCCCTGGAAGAGCTCCAGTACAGGTTGCAGAGTTTTGAGAAACCTGATCTAATAAAATGTGTCCCTGCCTGTGGCAGGGAGGATGGAACCTGAGGAGCTTTAATGTCCCTTCCAACCTAAACCATTCTGTGATTCCCTGATTCTTGGTATTTCCTAAATATGACTCCAAGCTGGTCTAGAAGTATGACAATCATGTTACTTAGCCAGGAACTAAATGAAAATTAATCTCTTTTACTTTGCCTGTATGTATTCTGTCATTTTAAAAATGATCTTCCAATTGCAATCATTAAGCACAGATTTTGAATTATTAAAACTAGCTTTTTCTATGTAGGTCTACAAAACTGTAGAAGCTCAAGCTACAAGCTGTTTGGATTGCCAGTTGATACAATTTTCAATATATTTTATCAATTTCCATTTAGAAAGGTTTAGATATTCTTTGTTTTGTGGCTGAAAGCATGTAACAATCAATTGTAAAAAGTAAAAAGGTAACTCATAACTTTTTATAACTAATTCTTCAGTCTCGCACTTATTTTCAGAACTTGACATGGAGAGCAGATGAGGAAAGAGAGCTCAGAGCTGAGGCTTCTAGGCCTCTGTCATACATGTGAAACAGAGCATTTAAAATATTTAATCTCTGTGGGAAATTATCTAAGAAGAGGAATATGTGTCATATCAGAGGGACATTTTATTCTTTTAGACATTACCACTTCCCACCTTTGTAAAATGTGTCAGGTCTTGTTTAATATTAGTGGAGTCTTTTAGTCATTTTAAGGTAACATTTTTCAACCAGTATCAATAAGCACTTTCCTTCTGTAGTAATTTTAGTGGAAGTAAACTACCAAAGTTTACACTAAAATTGAGTCTGTTAGGTGCCTTAAGAATTTCAAACATTTATAAACATATTTAACTGCAGATTTAAATTAGTGATGCCACAGATACATTTTCAGGCCCATTGTGTATGTTGGGTCTGAAACTCAAAAACCTTTGTTTGGATAATACTTGTTATGCAATTGTTACTGTAGATTTTATTTTTCAAAATCAATAAATTAGTCATAAGCACAAAAGAAAAACAAAACAGAAAAATCCAGTCAAATTAAATGCATTAACATTTTTTTAAAGATCTAAATGGAAAAATAACATTTCCACAGTAATGGGAAATGTCTCTTATTTCACGCACAATGTTTTGGATACCTAAAACCTGGAGGAAGAATAGTATTTTAATAAAACTTTTGTTAGTAATAGTAAGTTTATATCTTTTTACATTTCAACTTTAAATAAGAATGTAGTAATAGGAAGTAATGAAAAACCTAACCAGCTACTTTGAAGAGCTTGTAGAATTGAGGTGATGATGAGGCACTGCTAGATAAGAAAATTCAGCACAAGATCAAGACAGAGATGGACAAATGCCAAGATAAACCAGTAACATTATACAGAGATAATATATCACATTTTTCATAGATCTACACTTATTCACCTTGGGATACTCCCAATTATTTTTAGGACCTTACTCATTTCCTAGATGACAGATTAGAGATGTTACATTGTCAAGTCCTTGTGATTAGTGAAAGAAAGTTGTGGAAAACCCCTGTGTCTTTCTGCTTTCTTTAATCTCCTAGAAAATAACTGTCATGTCTCCAGACTTCTAGTCTGAGGTCAAGAATTGCCCAGCACTTGAAATAAAATTAAATATGTTTGTCCATCCAAGCAGTTATAGTAAATGTCCTAAAGACCTTGCATTAAAAGATGATTTGGAAAAGGCCATGCAGATACTGTTTGCTATTCTTAGTAAGCAAGGTGATTGCGTATTTCAACTTTCGCCTTTAAACCAGAAACTGTAATAGCTGACCTTGAGCAAAATAATGTCATCACCAAAAATATGCTATTGTAACACCATGTTTATCTTTAATATAGTTGTTTACAGCTAGATTAAAAAAGGCAATTTCACTTTTAAACAGATTACATTGTCTGCACCTCAGTTTCTTCTCTGTAACTAAAGGATGTTTGACAAGGAGTTGAAATCTCTTTGCTTATATTTGGAAAGTAGATTTCTGTAAAAATATGAGTAAGAATCCAAAACCAAAATATCCTATTTTATTGGATAGATATACAGCTTGAAACAATGATTTTGGAGGAAGAGTAGTGCTGATTAAGGAACATCTACTGAAAACATCAGTGCATTCTCAAAAGAAAAATCTCAGTCTGAATACAAAGTTTAACCTTTTTATATGGAGACTACACTGAACTGCAGTCTCCGTATGCAGTCTTTATATGTCTGCAGCACTGAACTGCCACTTATTTTTTTACATCATTCATGCAAACAAGTCAACAGATTTTCAGAAGGATCTTGCTCAGTATCTCAAAGCAGCCTTCAGCTCATCTCTCCTGCATAGGACAGATGTTGTTATTTTCTGTGGTTTGTAAAGTGCTAAGCATTTTACAGAAACTTACAGAGCTGGCAGTCTCACTCACTTTAGATGTGACAAAAAAGAGAGCAGTAAACAAAAGACATTATGGGGAAGGAAAGTCAAAGGATGTGATTATAAGATGTAGTAATGCAGGAACACTTGACCTTGGCACTGAAGTAATAAAAAAATGCAAATCAAAACTCACATGTGCATGAAGATAAATTTATTTTTAAATTATAAAGCTTCTTTAGATGAAGTCACAGTGAGTCTTCAGGGGTTTTTTAAAATAAAAATCCTCACCTTGACCTTTTAATTGATTCCTCTCCTGTATGCAAAATGGCAGTTAAAAAAAAATCAAAAGGCTGCCTGACAGATGGAAGTCACTTATGTTCTTTGTGAAATAACAAACTGCAAAGGGGAGTGACAAACAGAAATATATAATACAAGAAGGGAAAAGGAGATACTTCTACTTTACCTTCCCAGTGGCCTGCTGTAATTTGTTCTGTAAGAAGCAGATCTTACAGGACCTTTCTGCTCAGGAGTCACATTGACATCATGAGGGTAATTTTTAATAATTTTCTAAGCTCTCTCCCAGGGAAGGCTTTGGTTCTCCCCTATGAATGGATAGCTGGAACAGAGCTTTTCCCACACACTGTACAATGGCCCCAAAAAATTTACCTGCGTCAAAAATGATGCAGATAAAATATATTAACATTTTATTATTTTAATGCTTATAGATGGTCTTTCTTTCATATGAGACAGGGAAAGTTTTTCTGTTTGATATTCCTGTCAAGACATTGCATACTGTCAGAATGTTGCAGGCACTTCAGGGAAATGAGTGTTTTTACTTATTCAGAAATAGTTTGGCTTGATTTTGTGAAAATTCTGCTTTAGAGTATGTGCATTTTAGACTAACTTGTGGTCTGTTAAAGGTTAAGAAAAATGCAGTTCCTAAAAGTATTATTTTTCCCTTTTATGGATGAGCACCAGGCTTTAAGACATCAGTGTAAATAGAGTTTCCTGTTCCAGGGAAGTTTGGCTACTGCAGAAGCCCAAAGGTCCTTTGGGAAAAGCTTGATAGGAACCATGAGTTGAATGTGACCTGAGGCTCCAGGAACCAAAGAGCCAGAACTGAGGGAAACACATTTCACAGCTCTTTTGTGCAATCTTAAGTCCCACAAGCACTTCTGGGAAAGTAAACCCTTCATCATACACACAGTATTTCTTGCTAGATGAGTACTTACACTAACGGCTTTTAGAAATAATTCTGTTATCTGTAGATCTGTGACTTCTTTCCTTGAAGCTTGCTGTAACTTCGAAAAAATCTGCAGGTTTGCAGAAATGCTGAGAAGGAATAGGAATGCTGAACATTACTCCATGGCTGGTAGGTATTGTGCAGGATCCAGTCCAAACTGCAGTTTTGCATTCAACATTTTCAGTAATTTTCTGAAGAAATCAGACTTGAATTCCTCTATGCATTCTGTTCCATTAGAAATGCTAATTTATCAGAACTATGTTTGTTTATTTATTCAGAAATCAGTGTGATATTTTTTTCTCCATCTTTGCTCACTCTCTCCCATTTACAGCTGTGCAGAATTCGTGCAGAAGAAGGAAGGAGCAAAACAAGGGTGGAGGAGATGACCTTGATGCACAGCAGCCACTACATGTTATGTTAAGAAGGTTGTTTGTGTGAATATCACTTGACTGCATTTGTTTCTTCATCTGACTGAGTTTTAATTGGAACTCTGCCACAGATTCTCCAATATGACATGAAATGTATCATACAGCCTCTAATGCTGCTCTTTATCATTTTAAGAGGAGTAATTATACTCAGTTTTTGTTTTGTTTTGTTTTGTTTTGCTTTACTGGATGTGTTTTGGAAAACAAAGGTGTTATCCCCTGTCTCTGAAAATACTGCTGTAATGCAAATAATTGAAATATTAAAATAATTTGGAATATTTGAGGAGCAACACTCAATTGTTTATCTAATGTTCCCATTTGCTTTCTTAGTACTAGTTTCTTTCATTTAGCATTATCAAAAATAATGGTTCAAAAATCAATTTACATTACTGAAAAAATAAAAATATGTCTTGAAAAAATGAAAGCAGATTAATTACATTAATTGAAGAGATTGGAATGAAGTAATGTATTCCAAATTTTCTTCATAACTACTCTTTCTTTGTGTTGCAAGAAGCTGTCCTTTGGAAGTCTGGAGAATAACTTCCATAACTAGAAATTAATTCTGTTAGATTACCTCAGTTTTATAATGCTGAAATTAAACAATTATCCTTTTTTGTAACCTAAACTTTAAAAAGTTTAGTTTCAATGTTCTCTCTCATTCTCCAAACTTTGGGTATGTTAGGCAGTTTGTCTATAAGGGTTATTCATGTGAAGAAAAACATTGGGCGTGTGCTTTCTAAAGACCTCTGTAAATCAACAAAGCTATACATAGCACAGTCTGATGTAGTTACCAGCTGATATTTCTGCAAAGACACTCCAAATGAGAGAGGAAATTCCAAACTTCCTTATTATTCCAACATGCTGAGCTTGCTAGTCAATAAAAGATTTCCAAGTTTTATTTAGTATATTGGTGGCCTTTGGCTGGTTCAAGTGGCAGGTACCCTTTGTTTCGTACTCTTTGTTAGCTATTAAGATTTCATTAGTGCTGCATTTCTGAAACACTCCATTTTTATTCTGTGAGGTATAGCAATGAAGCTATTTCCATTTAAACATCCCAACTGCATCCACCTTTGCCTGTCAGTAGAAAGTAGTATTACATGTAAGAGTTTCACAGAGAGTGTGTCTCTTTTATGTATGGAATTTGGAGGGCTCTTCTTTCAGGATCTTGTTTTATAAGAGAGTACCGAATGTAGAAGGGAGAGCTAAGCCTAATATTGCACAGCTTTGGATTTCTCTTTTCAAGCTTTCTTTCACATCATCATAAGTCAGTCAGCTTATGCAAACCCAGGCAATCTCAGGGGAAGAATAATGGGAAAAAAAAAAAAAAAAGAAACAAACCAGGCTGAGGGGAAAGAAATGTGGTATGTGGTTAGTAAATGAACAGAAAACTTTGTTGGTATAACAGCGAATAAACAGAAGCAAAATCACAATACTGATGTTAGTGGCTAGAATGGTCATGTGATTAAATATGTCCCCTTTGACTAGAATAGGCATATATTCAAACAAAATAAGAAATCTATCATCCTATTCCTAACACACAAGAGAGACGAAATTGAGGAAAAATGATAAATAATCCACATGGAGGTGGCTAAGATGTCATAGAAAAGCAAAAGACAAAGAGTGATTAACAGATAGTGGAACAGACACTCAAAGAGACATATGTAGTGGAAGACTGTCTCTTACCTGGAAGGAAGATAATTGTTCTAAATCTGATATTTAGCTCCCACCTCTACTCTCTGGTGTGCACTTTTCAGCTCTGTGCTGGGGCAGGGTATCAGCACATTGCCAGCTGTGTAACTGTTGGCCAAGCACATGTACCTTTGTGCATCCCTTTTTTATTACTGCCTGGTAGATGTGACTCCATTTTAAAAGAAATCTTGTTTTATTTAGAGTATAAAGGTGTTAACAGCACCTTGAACTCAAATGAAGATTTTGAGACGACAGGGCTAGGATATATGAGAAGATATGGAATGGTATTGACAGAATTTTCCTTTTAAAAAGCAAAGACAGCTTAATTTTCCAGATATGAAAACATCCTAGAATTGTTGTCATAGCAGAAATTAAAGGCTCTGTAAGTTCAGTTAGATGCTTCTCATTAAATTATCATCTGGATAGTTCATTTTCATTTCCTTTTATTTTGTTCCTTGTCAGATTTAAAAGCAAAACATTCCTTTTCAATTTTGTCAGGCAGATGAGTGGTTAGTACCTTTGTGGTATGTTTTGCTGTTATTGATATAGGTGCTCCAAAATAAACAGCAAATTTCTGAAGTTGGAAGTTTTTCAGGATTCTGCATATGCATTGCAATCCTGGATAAAGGCATGTTTGGCTAAATTGGCTTATCTTTTACACAGATAGTCTGGCTGGAATTACTATACAGCATTGTTGCCAGGTATTCCTGAAGAAAGAATGTACATACATTGTTCATAAACTCTTTGGATTAAAATTCAGTCATCTCTCTCCTAAAGAGCCTTAGAACAAGTTCTTTATCAGAAAATCATGCCAAACAATAAAGCTTGTCAGAGTCCAAGAAGTCAGGATCCAATTAAAAAGCTGTTTTTCATAACAGTGTGTGTGTTAGAGTACAACATTTATTGAAGCAGGGCTGAAAGCCTTCTGCAGAGAGTCTTGACCTCTCAGGTTCCATGATAATTGCAGAAAATGTATTCTGTTTGCATAACTGTGTGATTTCTACTCCTTAAACAGAATTTTCCATAAACTTCTCGTGTATTAATACTCATTAGAAAATAAATCCACTGGATTTTTTACTGTTATATTTTCACACTATTTTTTATAAATCTGTTACCAAGCATTTAATGTTGTCCTTGGTCATAGACACAGTTTCTCCGGGGAAGAGGTATTTGAGCATAACAGTCTATAAAATGAAGCTTTCTACCTGTGCCCTACTCTGGCCACCAGAGCTCTCCCAAATCCTACAGCTTGAGAGAAATTAGCCATGTCTTTTAAAAACTATCACTGGGAATTAATCTTCTATATTTCATCATCTGGGATACTGAGCTGCCTTCAGTCCTTCAAAGATGCAGTGTGTGTTTTCTTATTCCCATACTTCGCAAAATAAACAAAATTACATAAATGTACTGTTTCAATGTCAATTCTGTTTCAACAATAATTGTTGTGTATTTCACATATTCTTTGCAGTTAAACTCTCCACTGCCTTGATTCCAAATATCTGAGGGTAGTAGGCTGAAATAAAATTCAAACACAAAGTCATAGGATTCAGCCAAAGCCATGGTTTTTTTTGGACCGTGGCACTGGTCTCTTTAGCAAGTGAAAAAAGCAATGGTTGATGCTGTGAATGTACCTGCCTAAATAGAGCAGTGAGTTGTTAAAACTGTGACTATTATGAGAACTTTTTTTTTAATTACTGTACCCACAAATTCTTGGGAGCATTCTTGCTGCTCTGGGTGAAAAAACAACAACAACAACAACAACAAACCAAAAAAACCCCCAACAACCAAAAAACCAAAACCAATCACTTTGCTTTTAAGAGAATTAAAAAATCTCCCTAAAAATTTCTGTACAGTAAATTAAGTTGGTATCCTTTCTAAATAGTCAACAATATCCTGAATGTCAATATATCCTTCCACTGTACTTACTCCTATACATCTATCTTCTGAAAAATACAACTTTTTCTAATTTACAGATAAATCCTCACAGGTTATTTTTTTTTCTTTGATTCCTCTAATTATGGGAAACATGAGAAAGCCGACCTTCCTTTTCCTCACCCCCTTCATTGTACATCAGAAGCTGGTATTTTTGTCTGCTGAGGATCAGACAATGTCAAAGTGGACGGAATTAAAAAAAAAAAGAGAAAAAGAAAAACAATAACTAAGGCTGTCTGCCCATCCTTCCACTGTGTGAACAGGGAGCATTTGAGGCAGTACTTTTCATAGGATATTTCACAAAGACTTAACAAATTTTAAAAATACTGTTTTGATACCTCAGTAAATGGAATGATTTCGGGGGGGATACTTTTAGAAGCACTTCTCAGTTATGCATTACTGTACAAAGAAGTGGTACCTATGAATGAAATCTTTTTGTTCTTAGTACAGATGCAAATGCAAACAAAGCTTTGGCTACTAATACTCGGATTCCTAAGCACAGTTTTAGAGTCCTATTTTAAAAGGTTGGCTGATAGATCTGGGTGTATTTTTTAGGGCTGTGAATTTCTCATTCATTGGGTTTCTGTAGTGTTATTTACTTTGTTAAATAGTGCTCTGTATTTATGTCTGTGGTTGTTCGTCTTGGAAAGGATGCACTACTTGAGTAGAAAAATGGTACCTATTTCCCAAAATTCTTAATAAAATGAAAACCAGTTTTACTGTTATTTTACCATTTGATGATAATCAGGGGTTTTGGGAGGTGTCATGTCTGTGACTCAATACGATTGCATCTTTTCATTACTTTGCTGAGAATTTTCTTAACTGTTCTAAAATGTGTGCCTAAAATTGTAGTTATACATTAAAGTATAAGGTAACTTCAAAGACAGCTTTAAGAAACACAGTTTTAAATTCTCTTTATCTCTGTCACAAAGTTTATTTGTTGATTCTGAAGGAATTAAATTGATAAATGCAGTGCTCAGGTAGCACCCTGTGACATTTTAACCTGGGTTCAAAGCTTCTCTTGTGGTTCAGCTCCCTCAAAGCACCTTTGATGTTCTTACATTCATTCACCCCTCATTTGCTATTGTCTTAAGTATTTACCTTCTGGAGTTTATTTAAGAGAGGTATTCTAGGATGCAGCTGTGTATCTTAAAGCAGAGCTGTGGTAGGATAGAGATGCTTACAGAGATGTTAATTACCTGTGATTTGTCATGTCCTTACATATAAATTGCAAGGTCAGTACTAAGAATATATTATTCTGGATTATTAAATGGGAGAAAGAAACTGTATGATTCCTTGAAAGATATCTTTGACATATTCTCTCTAATATAGTTTTCAAATTTGAGTATTGATTTAAATTTTTAAACACCAACATTTGGGTTAGAAAAAAATCCCTGGAACTCATTTGAAAAATAAGCTTTTCAGGGTATACTTACTTTGTGTGGCCCTTATAATTTTAAATATCAGTTTTTCACAGTTTTGTGGGAGAAATTAGTAATATGTGTGTGCAAAAGATTTATTCTGTTCTGTTCACTGGAAATACCAAATAGCTCATGAGACATTTGATATCAAACCTTGAATGGAGCATCTCCCTTATCTTCATCACAAGGCTGACTAATGGGACTAATGTACGTTATGTATGAGGTTGAAAATTAAACTAGAAAGAAGTACCGTGATGTGACTGTGCAATGCAAAATCAGAACTGCACAGTTACAGTGTTTTTTCAAGGGGAACACTGCCAAGAGATTATTTGCGTAATTCCTGGATATAAAATCTATTTATTCAATTTTATTTTAGAAATGCTTTTTTTGGAGTCCCTAAATGAACAAGGTTGTATTATGAAATTGAAATGGTAAAATAAAGATTAAAATATAAAATGAAGATAACTTAGCAAGTTTTAAAGTCAAAGATAAATATTAGCATAATTTTTATTTTTATTCAGAAAACTTAAGCCTGAAGGAACTTCAGGGGCTGACTAGCCTTCCCCCTCTCAGGTTGCCCAGACAGGCTGTGGAGTCTCCATCCTGGACACTGGCTCTCAGTGGCTCTACTTGAGCAGGAGGGTTGGACCAGATGACCTCCAGAGGCCCCATCCAGCCTCAACCATTCTGTGATTCTGTGACCTGAATGAAAATCAGCTGTAGGTGGGTCATTTTTAACAGATATTTGTCAACCTGATTTTAAAATATATTTGTTCTCTATTTATAAAAACTGGAATGTTTTATCCATAGCCGGTATATTCCAACACTTCCCTGTCTTCAGCTTCTTTGGAGCATCATCTTTTTCTTATCATTATAGCTATTTTTTTCTTAGTGCAGGTTGAGGATATAATGATTTTCTGTCCTATCCTCTGTGGATATTAATGAATACTGCATCAATACTCTAGGGAGGTGAAAACTCTTATTTTGTCTTTTGGGTGGTTGCCTCACAGGCTGGGGAGAACATGCATAGCTGCATGGCCCAATGTGGAGGGCTTTTTCTCTTCCTTTCAGCAGCATGACATTCTTGACTGGTGTTTACCTGGCATCTACAATTACCCCTCAAGATTTTTTCTTTGGTACTGCTTCTTACTTTTATGTTCTTCATCTTTAATGTACATTATTCCAGCCTTATCTTGCATTTGTTTATGTTGAGTTTTATCTTATTATGTTTAGGCCATTTGTGTAAATTTCAAGGTAGTTTTAATTAGTCACGTTCTGGAAATTTCTTGATGCTCCCCCTCACTTTCTGGAAGTTTGTATGTTTAATAAATATATGCCCTCTTCAGTCAGCTTGGGAAAACATTTATTTTTACTAGTGGCTGATCCATATAAAACTTTAGTCTAGTAAACCTTCCATTTTGATAGTGAACCACTGATAAACAATCTCTGATTTTCATTTTTCAAAGAAAATAAGAATAAAAAATTTACTGCTGAAATTCTTCTCTGTGTAAGTTTTATTACAGAGGAAAAGAGATATTTGTGAAATTTAGTGCAAACGTGTATCTCCAATGACTATACAAATTCATAGAGGACCTTATCGTGAAGGATTCAAAATTTCTATGCAAATTATATATAAGGGAACTTTTATCACAAAAATATAGTGTTGCTTGGAGGGCGTATAGCTGTGGTTTAGTAATTCACAACTGGAATTACCCAGATTTTAGAAATGCAAAATTAAAAAAGACACCATTTTATTTTCTTGGGGGTTCTTCCTCTTTATCTTTAATAAATTATTTCAGATCCCTAGGAGCCTGAAATATGGCAGTATGAAGTCACTGTGTAAACAAAAATATAAAGAGCCAAAAGGAATTATCTCAATTGGAATTTTACCTATACTTAGTCAGCAGTACTTAGGAGTAGAGTAACTATAAAAATTTAGCTCATTATTTGTTATTTCCTAGTTTGCTTTTCTTGTAATCAGAGATGTTGGTACACTTTTAAAATTAATCTTCAGCTTGCCTTTGTGATTTTTGTAGTGAAAATAGTGGAAAAAAATAGGTACACTAGTACCAGTTATGTATTCAAGTGTAGTGTACAGTAAATACTGATTTATATCCTATATAGAAAATATATGTAATATCATGCCATTTTTGTTCCATGTGTGTTGTTTACCACTTTGCAGTTTTCTAGGGTCAATATGGAAAAAGGTAATTAAGCTTTAAAAAAGAAGAGTTAAGCTGCAGTTCCAGAACAGCCTACAGAAGGCACAGCAGAGGTGAAGATTTGGGTTTGTCATGTCTGAGTTTCTTTTGGACTATTGATTTACCCTTTTCCCAACTGACTGTAATCAACCTGTTATTGCTAATCCCTGACCAGGCAACCTGCCAAAGACAAATCTGCTGCAGATCCTAGTGATGTTCTGATTCTGACAGAGATTTAACAGGAATGTGGGAGAAAGGGAGTCTAAAGCCAATCTTTTTAAGTTCAGCATGGAACTGTGATTAAAACTGGAGAAGGGAAAGGGAGAGGCACATGACTCAGCCTTCTTCTGCCCTGTTGTGACTCTGAACAAGTTAGCTTGAACTGTTGCTTGTCCTGAGTTCCCAAAGGTCCAGAACAGTGTGCGTAATGCTGACATATCTTTGAAAAGCATTTGTTGGGTGAAAAATAGCATTTAAATGCCCTTTGGAGTGAGATGATATTTTTTAAAAAAGGGTTAGAAATAAAAGGCATTAATTCTTTTTTTCAAAAGGTCCTTAGTTCAAGGTAAGAGCCGTAGAGAGAGGCCTGATACACATAATTTTAGTTCATCATTTAGTGTTTCAGTCACATAGGAATTCTCAAGGAGTGTTGCATCTCCTTAGTGTCTTGCTGTAGTTCTTTATATAATGGCCATTTAAAATAATGTCCCTTTTAGCTTGTGACAAACAGCTGAAGCTGCAGCTGCTTCTGTGATCTTTGTGTGCTCAGTTGTAGACCCCTGAAAATCTTCTGAAATTGTAGCACTCAGGTTCTTCCTTCCTGGACCATTTTTCTGTTACACGTGCAGTTGTTCCGTGGAACTGGGGTTTGGTCACAGCTCCTCCTCTTAGGTTTACCAGAAAAAAAAAACAAACACTCAAACACTTGGAATCAAGAACTTTGGAATTTTAATTGTTTGTTGTTGTGAAATTTATAGAATTGATTTTGATTTATTACTTTCTGGAAAATTGTCTTAATACTATAAACCTCGCATCCAACCCATCGTCCAAGATTCAATCTGGTTAGCCATTTTTTAAATTATTTTTACCAGAGCAGTGGATAACAATCAGTTCTTGAAAGAAAATCTTCCCTAGTGAATGTAAAGCAACCAGGATAGATATATTGATTCTGGCTGGAAATTTAAAATGCAACCTTGAATACGCCATGCTCTTCCCAGTGATATGTCCAAATTAATTCTGGTGCCAAGTATTGTATTTCATTCACATTGTTATTTAAATTATTTCTGTTAAAATATATTTTATTAATTAATTACTAAGTTATATCACTGGTATTCACAGAGCTGGAAAAGTAATTTTTTCACAGTATCTCTAACAATTTTTGTCATACAGATATGTCTTTCTACTCACCTCTTGTTTCAGTATTGTAGGATAGATTCTGACCTACAACTATATAGATAGTTACTTTAATGTATGGCTGTTATGTGCATGAAATCACACTAAACATATGTGAACCTATAACCTTTGTTGGGTGGGTAAAGATGAAAAATAATCAGTGCTTTATAAAAGCAACCAATAATCAGCAGTCTGTATTCTTGTCTTTATAAAAAAGGGGTTTGTTTTAATCCTGATCAAGTATACATCTTGGACATCTATATACTTCAGTATTACGTTTGTAGCTTTTGTAAAGTATGTCATTGCAGCTATCTAATCACCGCTTGTAGTGCTATAGTACTTATAGTACTGTATTAAAAGCCCTGTTATTTTTTTACTACAGTACTATAAGAAAAAATACACATCCTATTCCTCTTCTCATCACTGTGATTTTAATCCAATCAATTCAACATGTGAAAGTACACGTGGCAAGCTGGCAAAGTATTTCTGCAAAGGTTGTGCAAGTAATCTGCTTCTCTTTGAGACAGCAACTGAACATACATTGCAACCTACTAGTTTTCAAACACAGATTTCTTAAATTTCTATTTTATTGAAATCACTAGCAAAGGAAGAATGGTTTTGAGTAATTTTTTTCTTTGAATAATAATGCATGTTTACTAATCACAGGTAACTATGAGCAATAGTAGTTGTTTTTGTTTAAGGGAATTTTGAAACAGGAAATTTGAAATTTCATGTTGAGCCAATGACGCAATGACGTGGTTTATAAAGGCATGCATGAAATCAGTAACAATATCACCAAAAGATCCATAACTTAACTCTTTATGGTAAAAACTACCTGTTGAATATGTTGCCATTTTGTGTGTGCTTAACAGTAAGAGCTCTTTTGAGCCATAAACCCTGTATGAACCTGTAAAAGGGATTTCCCAGATTCGATACTCATTCCCCTATGTGAGTAAGTGAATATTTTTGCTTTATATTCTCATTTCAGTTTCAGATTAATTTGGTGCTGCTGCAAAGTGAAGTTCTTGTTGGCTGGTGTCTAGCCAGTGCTGAATTGGGGTTCAGTGTCAGTGATGGACCATTGAGTCCCCACTAATATGAAACCCTTCCAAACACAGGTGATAGAGCCAGCCTTAGCTCTGTAATCACACCTGTAAATAAAAATCAGTTGACTGTATGTCAGGATGTTTCTTAAGCTGCAGGCTGCAAAGGAAATTCTAAAAATTGGTTTAAAAAAATAGTACATCTATTAATTAACAAGAGTGCACCACTATTACTGACCCAGATCAAATTTTTGTTGCTTTGATTTTGCTATTGAATTAGTCTGACAAGTGGCAAAAAATGTGTGGCTGCGCTGTTACAAACCTGAAAGGGAAATTTTAAAAGTGTCTGCACTGACAGATATGCTTTCTATGGAAGGAAAATAACCAATGGAGCTTGATTTTTACTTATCAGTAGTCCGGGTCTGTGCAGTGGCATCTACTGACTGCTTGCTCACAGTATCTGTGAAAAGTGTTGAGGAAATATATTAATCAGTAATTTTAAAACAAACATGAAGAACAAAGAAGACACTAAAAGCAGAACTAGTAATTTAATAATATTTCATTATATGCTAGGAAGAATAGGACAGATGCTAGAAGGTATGAAAGTGTAGGTAATCTTCTAGTGCCAGAAGCACATGCTTGCTGATGTAACTAAGTCTTCACTAGAAAGATTTTTCTGTTTAGATAGGCAGCAGGGAAGTTTTGCTGCTAAACAGATCTTGTGTTTACCTGGCCAAACATCAAAAAACCCCAAAAAACCCAAACAAAAAAACCCAAAACCAAAATAAATTCAAAACAAAACAAGAAACCCACCAAAACCCCCTCAAAAACCCACAAAGCCCTAACCACCCAGCAACAAAAAACCCTGCATTTACAGGTCTGTCAGGCTCTAAAAGCTGCCAAGGGACCTCTATATCATGCCCTGTTCCAAACATTGTGTGTGCACACACAGTCTGGCCCGGGAAGGAGGTACAGGTCCTTCCTGAGCAGGACATGTTCCAGTGTTAGCTATGAGCTCAGACTTACTTCTGTGCTCAGTTAAAATGCAAATTATATTACTAAAGTCTTTTCAGTTGGACTTTAAAGAATGTATGAGATGCATTAATATATTAAAAGGCTGGTTGTTCCCTTGAGGAAAGGAAAAGTGAGAAGTGTCTTTCTTTGAAAAAATTTTATTTTTCTATTGAAAAACTAATACTTTTCTTACAAGAACCTGGCTTAAAGTATTCAATGGCAATCTATCACAAATACAGTCCAAAAACAGTAACAAAGATCCTACCTAGGACAGTATAAAGTGTTGGCATCTGTCAGTGCCACACTGTACATATATGACAGGTTTCTCACAGAAACATTCCATCTGAAAGACAAATGCAGCAAATTCTTCAATAAAGAACATTTTGTGCCGCAGAAAGTTCTATGCAAGCAGCTACAAAAATCCTTTACGCTCTGTCCTTTCCTGTTCGCTGTATGTCCGTGTGGCTCCCTTGAGTTTTTAGCAGGGTAGTTCTGAGGTCCCAGCAGGTTGGCTGTACTACACATGTTGGCTTTTGGGGGAAATGGGCTCCCTCTGCTGAGTGGTTGAGTGGTTGTCAACTGAGCTACCTCCGTGTTTTGGGTTGTCTTAGTTCAGACTTTATTTTCAAACGTTAGTCTCGCAGCACTTGAGCACTCCCATGTAGTGACACATAATGTGTCCCTAGCAACTGTCAACACTCTTCATCTTTATTTCCTGGGGTAGCAGAGGGCTCAATATAAATCTTGCAACTTTTCACCAGCTGGGAGGGAAGGTTAGGAGACTGCTACAAACAGACACCTAGAGAAAGTTAGGTATTACAATTGTGTCAGATAATTTTGGTGTGCTTCAGTTCCAACTCTGGCCTTTGTATATCACCAGTGTAGTTGGTTAATATTTCTTAGGCATTTTTCCTTTTATCCTGAGATGAGTGACTTTCTGCCTTTGTTTTTCGCAGGATGCTGGTGTGAATCAAAGAAGCATGAATATGCTGTCCTTTTGTGGCGAGGGTATTCACACACATGAAAGCCCAGAAATTAAAGCTCTCTAGTAATCCACCTTGCTTCTTTAATTCAAACCTCTCCAGGCTTTAATGGTAGAGGTTTGTTGGCACTGTGCATTTAGTATTGCATAAACTGTCTCCTAAAGAAGATTAGACTGATTTTTTAAAAACTGAAAAGGCCATTAAATTTGTCATTGAAGCAAGGTTTCTAAACGGAATGTTCATGCAACATTTACATCTAGAACTCAGTTAAACAGGCATTCTATCTTAATGGAACAGGTAAACTGGAGATAGCTGGGTATGCAGGTTGTTTGCAGTAGGAGTGAGGATCTCTAGTCCTTGATCTAGCTACAGAGAAAGTTTATTGAAATTCCTGGTCTTCTTTTTTTAAGTTTTCAATTCTGTGTGATAGCTGCTCTCTCATCCTTTCAGTAAATACCCTTCAAAGGGTGGGAGATAAAAAGGTGATGTTAAGGGGACAAAGCAGGAGGAAAGGGGACTTTCAGCCTTAAAAGCCAGGGGTTTATTCAAACTGAAATGGGCCAGGCAAGTGAAAAAGGTGTGACTGCTGAACTACAGCTACGTAATTCTGAGCATTCGTCAAGTCCAGGTAATAACGACTAGATCAAAACCCCACCAACCTGCATTGTTCAGCTTAGTTTGGAGGTTTGTGAAGCTTAGCTCTCTTTCTTACGTTGTTAATAGCTGTGCCAGGCATGACCCCATGAGGGGCTGTTTCCTTCTCTCTCACAGCTCCGTGGCAAAGGTGTTCAGAATATTAAATATTAATTGTTCTAGGCAGAGAAATTGTGGAGTTCATCATGTCCAGTAGAGCAAGCAGATTTGTGATACTGGAAGTCCTGTGAGAAACATGATTGATTGACTGCTTCGCATTTGGAAGATGTACAGATGTCTTTTTGCAATAATCTGCAACTTTATATTTTAATCGAACATAATTTGGTTTTAAATTAATATTAATAAACTAATGTGAAAATAATGAACATGAAAATTAAAATTCACCTTATACATTAAGAGTACTCAAGGAAAACAAACATAAGCCAAAACAGCTGCAGCTATCAAGAAATGAAACCAAACTAATTTTTTAAACCTTCCAATTGGGCATATTTTAAAATTACAACCTTAAACAATTTGGTTTCCTAATTTGCTAAACAGTATCAAATTTTATATTCTTATGTTTTGCTTATAGAGAATACCCTCTTTTTGGTCAGCTAACAGAGCAGGTATTTATAAATATTAACATTGCTCCTAATTTCAGGGATTATTAATTTATTTTAAAATAAATGTATCATATTATCCATTTTGGAAAAAGTTTCTATTCATCTTTAGTGTTGTTGAGGTTCTAAATCCATTCTTAATTTCTCTCTGACCTTACCTGTTCATCACTGCTGATTCACCAGAACTGCAGATGGCAAGCTGTAGACATTTGGATTTACTCCTCATTTAGTATTTTTATTAGTACTACTAACATACTTCTGCTAAACAGCTAGCATTGGATTATTTCCATATGCTAAAATCACAGATTTTCTCTTCTATGACCATAAATAATTGGCATGTTGGAAGTAACTGCCCAGCTACTTTCTCATTTATATAATATAGCAATCTTATTCTGGCAAACAACAAAGAAATTCACCCTTTGAAATTGCCATAAAATATTGCTGCCTGCTAAATAAAGCAATGTATAGATATGTATTACAAAAACTGCAATAACATTGTATACAGTAGTATAGCCCACCTTCTAGAGAATACCTATGACATTCATTCTTCTGGCCTTGTTAAGGGTATTCTAGGAGCTGAGTGATGCCAATGAAGACCTTTTTTTTCCACTTCAGTGTAACTGGGGTCAGCTATTTAATTCTGCAGTTACATGACTTGTCCTTCATTAGTCCATTGGTTTGGTATCTAGCATGTCAGAATAAATCTTACAGTACTCCAAGTTAGCAGTAGATCTGCTGACATAAAAACAGCATAAATACAAACAGAGGCTAGGCCAGATTGCCTAGGTCAGATCAGATCGCTGAACTCTTGGCATAGGTCCAGCATTGTATAAAGCATTCTTTCTTTTCTTTTCCCCCCGCCTTTTTTTTAAGGATTTGTATGTACTTAAATATGAAAACTATTAAAATTTCTGTTCTTAGAAACTCAGGTGTAGGGGGATTCTAACTTGCCCCAGCTGCTGTACTGCTTCATGGTCCTATGCAACTCATTCTCAAACCAAAGGGCACAGAAACCAGAATGAAGTTGGAAACTCATGTAATCAAACTGTTGAAATTTTATTTTACAAAGGAAGATGCAACAGATGTGTGATATTAGTCTTATTAATTGATCTTTATATTAAAGAAGTATGTAAATGTATTAATATAAAGGGTGATGAGCCTTGGATCTAGATTACATTGCTAGTTTGAGAAAGGTGCCACTTCTAGGCTTTCTTCATGAAAATGATGTTATTCAGTGCCATTCAAACTTTGTTTGGGTCCACATATTGTCTGTCTGGAATAGGTATTACAGAAGTACCTAGCACTGGTGTCAGCTAAACAGGTCACTTCCCACTGATTCCCATACATTTGCCTTGACACGGGGGCAGGGAAAGCTTTACAGGTGCAGTAAAGCCAAGCCCAAGCAGTCCCGCCGGAGAGAGTTAACCCCTTCCTAGGCGAAGGCATGGCCCACGCCGCACCGCAGGTCCTCCAGGACGTGTTTCGTCGGAATTCAGCCTTAACTTTCGATAACTTAATTTAAAAGCCATTTCCTTCAGACAAGGAAATTTTCTGACCGTCCTTCACTGCAGTGACACGGGCACGGTACATGGCACTATGGATTTGAAAGAAAGACAGATGGCGAACTGTGTATATATATGTATATGTATAAAGAATGTATTTCCTAGCACCGAGAAGAAAGGATGAGAGCAACAGGACGGTTGTCCACGGCTCTCCTTCCTCCTGTGCGTTCGGCAGTGGCAGCTCTGAGCCTGCCCAAAGGGAAATACCGCAATCCCTGCACTGCCCCGGTGGAGGGCGGGGGGGGTTTGGCTGCGGCTGAGCCCGGGGACTCTGTGTAGCTAAATGCGCGACATCTCTCCCTGGCCGCTTTCAGACTTCCCGCTTCTACTCGGCGTCGAGGGGGCTGCGGGAGAGCGGGCTATCCCTAAGGGAAGCCGGGGGACGGCCGGGGGAAAGGGTCGAGAGGGGCGGCAGCGGGCTCGCAGCCTCGCCCCCAGCCTGCCGGCAGGGAACAGCAGCTGCCAGGGGGGACCCCGCTCATGTGCGCCGGGAGGGGAAAGGGCTCTTACCTCGGAATGGGAACCGCGCACCTTCCGCTCCCCCCGCAGGACGCCTTTCAGTCCTAAAATGCGGGGACATCGTTGCTTACCACCCCACAAAGCAGCCGCACACAGATGCAGGGAACTCATGTGTAGGGCCATGTCGTCCCCACAGCCAATTATCTGTCCCCAAGCCCGCGGCGATGGGACGTGGTTCCACCGCAGCGGCTCCGCTTCGGATGCTGAGTTGCGAGCAGCAAGATTTCCTGAGCTCTGTGTGCGTTTGCTGGAAAGCAACTTGCAGATTTAAGGGAGGCAGGCGAAACAATAACTTTCTAGATACTGGGGACTATTACTTTGCTGTAAAGTAATTAA
Source organism: Origma solitaria (assembly GCA_013397895.1). Taxonomy (NCBI): domain Eukaryota; kingdom Metazoa; phylum Chordata; class Aves; order Passeriformes; family Acanthizidae; genus Origma; species Origma solitaria. The sequence goes on along the minus strand of VZRL01001642.1, from coordinate 2,862 downwards.
TGCTGTTTCGATAGTTAGAGCTTCTGAAAGGGACATTTTTCATTTTTTGGGTTTTGATTTCTTCCATTCAACGGTGGGTAATTCCTGACCAGGGCCTTTGCAACACACTCACTTTCCTAAAGCAAAGTCCCGAAAAGTCTTCATTCGGGGAGATTTCTTGCACTATGCAGAGCTGTCGGTATGGGCTGCTTACATTTAGTGGTTTTGAACCGCTTTAAAGAGGCAAAGCATGTTGCCTTTAAATACTCGTTTAAAAAAAAAAAAAGGCTCTTGTCTTGGGAAACTGCTCGATTTGCAGGAAACCCTCCGGATGTTTGCTGCTTTTCATGTGGCATTTGTGGTCGGCTCTGATAACGCTGGGAGCACCACTTCCAACACCGCATTCTGTAATGGACCTGAAATAGAAACACATCTCTCGCCGGAGGATCCCCACTCCGCGCCCCCGCGCTGTGTACCGGAGGGTTTAAAAGGTCAATAAATCAGAAGGATGAACTCCCGGTGGCATTGTTAGGTTGGGAAAGTTAACGAATGACCCCAGGAGTCGTGCGACCACGAAGGTTTCAGGAGTGTCCGAAGAAGCTCCCTATCAAAATCTACGGGGAAGTGAGGTCTAAGCACAGAGCGCGACTGGACTCCGAAGCAGCGCGGTGCTGTGCGTTTTAAAGTTACAATTCGAAAACACCTACACAGTCAAAACAAAAAGCTAGAAAAGAAGTGAAAACCTGTCTATGACGCCAGGGGCACTGAAAGGGTCACAAACTGCCAGCATTTTCTGTGCAAACCAGGGAGCTTTTACTTTCTCGGCTTAGATTCAAAACACACCTTTCTTTCTTTGATCCCAGATCAATGAGCTGTAGAAACGGTTTCGACAAATCTCCCAAACAAAGTCAACTGCAGTTGCTTAGTTTATTACCTCATGATCATTATATAGAAAAACATTTTCTTTTCTGCTGTAAGTGACAGCTCTAAAAATTGCTGTAAGCTTTATTTGCAAGCAGTCCCTCTACTCACTGAACTTTTTCAGTACAAGCCCCTACAGGATTTCAGTACAAATCCTGCGGGATTTTTTGCCTTGGCTCACGAAAATGTTTTTGGTAATTAGAGCAAAAGGGAGAATTTGGCGTTTTAACAAGACCAGCTGCTAAAAAAAGGTAATACTCTCTCCTACGGTTTAAACTCCTAGTTGGTTAGCCTTGTCCGAGTCGGTAATGCGGCGTGAGCTGGGAACTGCTCTGGAATGAATGAAAATGGACCGGCTCCCTTAGAGCGGCGCGTTGTTGCCTTCTTGGGTTTTGTTTTGCTTGGAAATCATGTTGCTTATTCTCCAGTGGAGTATTCTGTTATCTGCACGGAAAAATACACACACTTTCCTCCTGCATGAGTTTTCTTTAAACGAGGTTCGGATTCTGTTTAATTCAGAATTTTCTCTGGGTATCAGCCGTGCGTCTGTGCATGACCCGTCTCGGGGCGGCTGGCCTGGGATTGAGGACTCTGAGTCCCGGCACGTCGGGTCGGGAAATGTCACAACCTCAGCCATAAAACTAAAGCCATTAGTACACCAGCCTTAACCAGGTACGCCCTAAGATAGTGTCCCAAAGGCGCTGGACTAAAAACGAGTGAAAAAGCACTTTATTCCTAACGAGCATTGCTGGCTATCGCCAGTTCTGGACTGACGGTCGGCATTGCAAGCGCAGTGTCCCAGTTAATTTATTTTACAATTAATTCTAAATGCATAGTACGTTCGCAAGCATGGTGCTATTATATACTAGTTTGAGATTAATTTAAACACACATATGGGTAGGATCACTGTTTTCGCCTGTAATATAAGGAGAAAAAGGCTGTTTGAATCGCTGCCTCTCTTGTTGGACTAGCGTGAGTGTCTGAGCGGGGAAAAGAGAATTAAAGCTTTTTGATTTGGTTTAGGCGGTACCAGTCTTTTGGCAATGGTTTAGACTCCTCGCAACAGGGATGAATACATTATACCATTATGCTAGAAACGTATAGCTTTTTTATTACCTCTAAAAAGCAAAGGGGAGCAGAAAGCGTAATGTAGAAATTACTCGAAAATCGTCTTCCCTGGTGTTGGTCTCTGGCAGCTCCGGTTCGCTACTGGGTTTTTCTTCTTTTTAGAATATCTGTCTGTCAAGTGTGAAGGAGCAGGTTTAAGTTGTGCGAAACAGGAAATTCAATATTAGAATACACTAATGGTGATTCTGGCTTCATTCATTTAATTTCAGCGAGAATTCTTACAATATTGGTTTATTTGATCAAAGTGGCTACCCAAACAAAGGTGTCCTTAACAAAATAAACCTCTTTGATCTTCAGTTTAAAGCTGAGCAGTTTCTCAAATAAGCATTGATGCATTTAATAGTACCACACAGCAATGCAAATATTAACCAAAGCGCCCGTGAAAACGTTGTATTCTACATGAGTTTGTATGCCAAAGAGGAACATAAACGGTACTGAGATAGAAATTCTGTTTATTCTGAAGTGATGGACTTTCTTCCAAACATCTCTTTGGACTTACAGTTTATTTATTCTGGAAAAACAGAGAAATCCTGATAATGCAATGCAATAAGCAATGCATACTGTAAAGTTCAATATATTAATAATAACTACTTACAATAAATACACTCCAGACAAACACTGAATAGCTTCATTAGGAAGTATTAAAAGGCTATAGGCTATATATCACAGACTTTACTCTGGGTTCAGTATACTACTGTCCGACGAGGTTAGATCTTTCATGGGCTTAACAGGGGAAATGTGCTCAGGTCGCATAGTACAGAGAAAGAAGCTGAAGTGTGAGGCACAGGTGACTGGTCTTATTATACCCAAACTAGGTCCCAAATCTGCCTACAG